>JBBPFQ010000113.1:165556-182794 GCA_037974815.1 Kaempferia elegans | reverse complement strand
ATTAATGTTCGAACTAGACATGCAATCTAAGAAAAACGATTTTAAGCTTGGTGCAAGTTGGTGGATAAGACCTCGAAGAAGTCCGGGTACTGGATGATGTCCTCGAGAAGGCCCTGAGGGATCATCGGAAAGTTGTCAGCTTCGCAGCAGCTGGAAGAAGGACCGGCCGCGCCAGCAGGAGAATAATTGAAAGTGGAGGTTTTGCTGTCCTCTTGCTCTTGCTTTACGTTGATAGGCATCGGCACCTGATAAATGTTCTTGCGGTCGAGTGAATGATCCGGTACGGTTTTTTCGATCTGCTTACTCTGTTGCCGGAAGCCGTTAACGATCTCCTGGAGGAGGCCGGAGTCGGCCGGCTCCGTGTGGAAGAAGTCGCCTTGGTCGGCGAGGAGTTCTGTAGCGGCGGCAGCTGGTGATGAGGAAGTGGTGGCGGTCCAACTCGGAGCGGTGCTCAAGTGGTACGAGGGAACTGCGGGGGAGTCGAACGGATCCGCGGAATGGGGGAGAAAATTAGGGTTTGGGAGAGAAGAGGGAAGGGAGCAAGAAGGGCAAGCGTTAAAATTAGGGATCGAATGGTTCACGAGACCGCGAAGGAAAAGGGGATGGTGGTGGTGGTGGTGATGCGGAACGTTGGACCAAGGCCAATCGGCGGCGGCGGCGGAGGACGGAGGTTGGGCGGCGACGGGGGAGGATATCGGCGGGTAGTGAAAGTTGGTGCGGGCCTTGAGGCCGCGCATGGCGCGGGCGGCGATGTCGTAGGCGCAGGCGGCCTGCTCCGCCGTGTCGAAGGTGCCGAGCCAGCGGCGCTCCTTCGACTGCGGGTCGCGGATCTCCGCAGCGTAGCGCCCCCACGGGCGACGGCGAACGCCACGGTAGCGAGTGCCGTCCTTGCCCCCGGCGGTCGCTCGCTTGCTGCTGGCGGCGGTTGTCCGTTGATGGGGAAGACCGCCATTGCCGTCTTCCATATCGCCGTCGTCGTAGTCTTCTTCGGCGGAGTAAATAAGACAAAAGAAGGGTGGGCGGTACCAGCGGAGGTTCGTTGGGTATTTATAGAGGGAATTGAATTGGGATCGGAGTGGAGGAGGAGGACCCACTCATGAAATTAATCATAAATAATTAGGGAATTTATTCCCACTAAACGGCTCTAATTAAATAGTTAATCCACAAGGAAAACGTAGACTTCTTGCATGCTGCTGCTGAAAACCGCCAGATTAGACAGGTAGAGTTCCAGTAATTAATTCATATAATTAATTAATTAATTACTGCACACGCTTCAAATATAATTAAAACAGTTGACCCCAAAAATATATATAAATATAAATCGACGTTTGTGGGTGAGGGAGAGTGAGCATGCGGTACCGCGTTTTGCATGGGACAAAGGCGTGGGACTGAGATTACGTTTCCCAACGAAGGCCGGCCAGTCCTTTCCCTTCTCATCAATTCCATGTAAAACAAGCGAAAACCTCCAAACTCCCAACTCATTATATATAACAAGCGAAGAGACCCTTGCATGCATGCAACCATGCACGCTTCTGTAATAGCTATTCTGCAATTCTCCCTTGCAAATAGGTTTAGGTTTGACCTTTCGGCTTAGGTCACAAGGTTATGTCTCCTCACCCGGTAATGCGTTGTGTGTATATATATATAATTGATACATATATAATACAATGTACAGTTATATTAATACGCGCGTGAAAGTAAGCTAGGGAGAAGAGGGATGAAGTATATATGTGTGTGTATATATATATAATGCAGGCCAGCTAAGAGCACTCACCATCATAGTAATTACACAGCGTCTATTTCCGAGATTAAAATGTCTCAAAGGGAAAGAGTAGCTGGCGTTTGATTGATGGGGCTTGGTTGTGTGTGGAAACCAGTTTTAATAAGCAATCGAGTTAATTAGTTCTCCTGTTTCTCTCAGAAAAGAAGACAGAGAGAGAATTCTCTCGGTTCCCATGCCACGCCGAGAGAGTGAGAGAGAAGGGTGTGCGACAGTTCTGCTAGTGCGTGACTATGATTTAGAATGATTACACTGGTGGCGATCAGAGATTGTTCCCTGCTGGTCTCAAGAGATGTTCTTTTTAAGTTAGTATATATATATATGTAGAATGGTATTTAAGTGGGGGGAAGAAGGATTAGGAAGGGCAAACGGTGCGGGTGAGCGGATGGACTTGCATTATTGCATGCTCTGCTCCGTTTTGCTCTGCTGAACATATGTATGCTGTGACCAGTTGGGTGCATTAATTTTGCTTCCTTGTTGTGTTGGGCAGGGTTTGGAAACCAAGGATTTGTCACATGGACTTGTCTCTCGTAGGCTGTGTTGTAGGATTGGCTTCTACATCGCTAGGCAAACGGAATGGAATTAAACAATTCAACATGCATGTCCTTGTGCCTGCATGTCTAATATACTACGATTTATTACATGGATAATATATTCTCTTCGACACTTTCCTAAAAACGCAAGAGGTCTCGATCATAATAATTCTAGTTTGTTCAAAAAGAGGGAGAGGGAGAGGGAGAAAAAAAAAAGGCAAATGGATGAATGATGCATTCGATGCATCCCATGAGAAGATATGATAGATGGGAAAAGGTTCAGAAAAGTGATATTGAATGAACTCTGTTTAATTTGATGTATTTCAAGAGACATTTGAATTGGCGAGGGAAAAAAAACAGTTCTATTCATTAAATTAAACATAAAGAGAGATCATCTACCAAGTACAGTGAATCAAACAATTGAATGTGATGAATTAATTAGAAATTAAATTCATCAACAAAATCTTATGAATCCAGAGTAACCAGCTATCAGCTATGTTATTAGAAACTTATCATATTATATCATTTGCACTAATTTGGTAGAGTAGATTTCATGAGTGAAAAAAAGAGAAGGAAAAAAAAAAATCAAAGGGTTCTCATAAGAAGAACCCTTTGATTCTCTCTGTCCCCGATTCTCTCTGTCCCCTCGGCAAATTTCCTCATGTAGACAGGCGGTTAATATTTTGATACAAGCTAGGAAAAATAAAGCTTTCCTTAGTATATCGGACAACAAACGTTTAATATTTTCATACTAGGCAAAATAATGGTTAGGAAAAAACTTTCAGCCAAAACAGTTATTCGTTGGAGACAATTGGATGAGTTATACGTTGCCTGAAAAATTAAAGGTACAGGGACTGCATCAACCAGTTTCCTGCTCAAACTCATCGCCTTCAGAATCGCCAACGTTATCCACTTCATCATCTTCTGCACCAGCTTCCAGTTCCTCATTGCTATCAACAACCTTTTTACCAATCACCGTCCGATTACTGTTTCCCTTCCTAATTTCACTCAACTACAGGAGAGAGAAATCAAGAGTCAACCAAATTGATAAATCATGGAAAGATAAATCAAGGGTTTGTTTCCCATTGTTTCCTATGTGCCCATTATTTCAGATGATTGGGTAGTCAGTCTCAGACTTAGTATTCATCCAAACAAGTGCAAACCTGTAAAGCACCTAAATGATATGATACTACTAGTTGCATTATTATGCATAGAGCTTGATAGAAGGACAAACATAAGATCCATATAGCTGACCTAATAACACAAACTTAGTAAAGTGCATTTCCATAATCTAATTATTATGTAGTCCTCCCATAGATCTTATACCTGATGAATTATGATAGATATGATAGCTTATTACATCCAAATCTTGAGCCAAGTTTTTTTTTTATACAACTACCAAGTTATGAACAATGAGGAAGAAAAGAACAGAACAGTTGCTTCTGAACTCTGTCGCGCAAGAAAAAATCTGATCCAATGTTAAACAGAATTTTCACTAAAATGCATCAAAGACTACCAAATCAACTGAGAAAAAGGAAAAGGTGATACTTCCTTTTACTTGAACAATTTCCATGTTCTCATTTATGTGAAAAAGGAACAGAGAAATCTCAATCAACTTCAAGAACTTTCATTTGTTGGATAAGAATTCCAAATAATTGATCTTTTTTTGTCATCTCAATCATAGTTAGCGGACCGCTTCTTGATCTGTATCAAAGTCATTTGTTGTTCCAATCTGGATCAGTGAATCCTTATCTGAATGTATGCTCAACTCAAGCATCTCAGTTAAGTAATTCAGCTAGAAATTAAACAGAATTGTTTGGATTCAACTGATTCCATGAAAAAGTTTTACTTTTCTGCTTGGTATTTCATTGGTGTGGAATTTCATGTTTGTTGTATTGTGATTTCTATCTCGTCTATTTTATGACAAGAATGATTCTTGAGTGTCCAAACAGGTTTCAGTATCTTCAATTTGGAACAAGATGTTTTCTCTATCTAGAATCTCTGATCACTTAAGCAGAATGAAATGAAACTTCTGACAATCATATTGTGTTTTCGTGTTTGTTTTAAGGTCGGTTGTCATTTATTCTGAATGTTGTTGTGTCCACTAATATCAGCAATCCTTCTTCCTGAAAACAAATTATCAACGTTTCAACAGTGCCACAATTAATGCAACTCAATTTACAGTTTTATCTATGTGACAAGCTGGGCATGATAGATAACTATGATTGATGAAAATGTTATTGCTCGCGTAGTTTCCGTTTCTATTTTTTAAAGAAAAAGATAAACCACCGCATTTCAATTGTTAAAGCTACAATATCCACGAAAATTTTCCGCCCGCTGTCACATTAACAAAAAAAAAAACAACTAAGAAATCAAGCTGATCATCGCACCATTCCGAATGACAAATATCCACATTAACGGGATCAAAGTTAGCCATAATCATCAAGTGCAAATCAGCATGAAATTCTATCAGAATATTTGATCATTAAACTAAAAAACAGAAACATTAGATTCAAAAACGAAGGGAAACGATCGGAGGAAGCATAAATAGGAAGGAATACCTTATCTTCGATCTCGCCTTCCAAGATCGCGAGGGCTTCGACATCGTTCTGGGCGCGGGCAGCGACGGGGAACAGGGTGGAGGTGGGGATTAGCGGAGGCGACGTCATTTGCCGCATAAACGCAGGGAACTGAAGCATCCTTCGTCCGATGCGATGCGAGAAGGCGAAGCGGAGGATACCGCTGGCCAAAATATTCCCAAACTGGTGATTGCGTGCACTGGAAGCCACAGCCTTATTTTAATGCCCTCCCTAAATATTAAAATAATCAAAATACGCCCCCCGCTCCCTTTTCATTTTATTTCTTCGCAAAACACGTCTCAAATTAAATTACCACTTCACGACCGGCGTCCCCTTTTCACCATCGACGGTCGACACCTTCAGCGGCGGCCATTGCTACCTTCTCCGTCGCGGGTTCTCCTCCTCCTCCTCCTCCGTCGCCGACTTCTGGCTCAGGACTCAGGTTTCGACAATCCGCCGCCTCAATCGGCATATATCGATCGGCTTGAGATCTACAAGCAGCGGTACGTTTTCTCGAACCTTCCCGGCGAACTCAACCTCCAAAAATGAAACGAGGAGGAGGAGGAAGGCGACACCAGACGAGACGCCGATTTAACGATGATCCAGGTCTGCTTTCGAAAGCGATTAATTTTCAAACTGATGAAGTCCCGTCCCCATCTAAAAAATAAAATAAAATAAAATAAAATAAAAATGAAATGGTAAATATGAAAAAGTGCCCACCCGACAGACATCATCAGCCTCCTCTTCCATTCATTTTACGTAGGCAGAGGCGGAACAGGTGGAGCAGGAAAGCGGACGCCACTACTACTCATGGCCGGCTTCGATCAGCAGTGCATGCAGTCCGTTTGGACCGGTGCCGAAGATTATTATTCCGGAGCGAGGGGATGAGGATAAGAAGAAGATAAAGGATCCGCTCTCCGCCCCAATAAAATCAAAGGACGGCAAAAATAAAAAACGTATGGAGACTGATTTTTCAGGAGCCGAAAGAGAGGTGGCGAGGTCCAGCCAGGAAGCAGACACTGCGCCTTTTTTGTTGGGTACTTACAATAAGAGATAACTTTGAAGACCATCTCTGTCGTCGTGAATGAGGAGGGGGAAGAAGTGGCAAGCAAAAGATTCTCAATTCTGGACAGCAAGTGCTTTTTAATTCCTTCATTCTTGTTCACATCATTTATATATATATATATATATTTTTTTTTTACGAGAAACTTCGGACTTGTAAAGTAATATAAATAATACTTTGCTTTTGCTTTGGGGAGTAGAATATTTATGAGTTTGAACCTTCATACGATGGTTCCAGTATTCTCGCTTTATTCTCGTTAGTACACGCGTCATCGGCTTTCCGAGATCAGATTTTTTATCCATAATTTTATAAATCAGGGATGATCTATATCCTATATCCTGGTCCTCTCAGAGCATTAAGATGATTAAAATATAGGAGGTTGTCATATGAGATCTATAGGTCGAAACTCGTATACTCAAACATATACCTCTTTCACGTCTTAACCATTTGCACTAATAACTAGTATCCATCCGTGATTTACTTCCTCCGTGTTGGCATGAGGACGGGTTGGTGGGAGCATTGGGGTGAGCGAATCATCTTTTGCCATAGGGATGATCTATATCCTAATTATGACGGGATTGATGTCGTAATTCAGCCGTAATTATTTATAATCCATTGACAGATTGATCTGCACGCCTAGGTTGTAGTTTGGATGTCCAGCTGCCCCGCCTCGGCGACCAACAGTTCGTCCCGATCCAAACTATAACCTAAATGGGCAAATGTGAACCGTAAGCAATTACAACAGAATTACGATCTCAATCCAGTCACAATCATCCCTGATCCACAAAATTATGGACCAAGAGATCTGACCTCATATTTTGGTAGCATTTAGGGTATTCATAGTTAACAATTACCTAATAGCTTCACATCTCTCATATTTTCTTAAAATTCTTTTGTTTAAATTTTTTTATAATATAAATTAAAATTATTAAAAAAACAAATTACTTAAATTTAATTAGAAATTTTCTAACTAAATGAAGATTGCTTTAACAATATTGTAATAACTATGGTGAAGTTAGAGTGTTTTATCAAATTAGATTTTTTTTTTATTATTTAGCTATTATAATAGTATAAAAATAATTTTTTTTTTATATAAGATGGGGAATGAGATATTTTTATCAAAGAACCCAAGAAAACGAAATGGATCTAGTTGATCTTTGGCTAGTGGATGGAAAAGTACTATCAGCTGAATAAACAAATTAAAAAAAAGAAGAACTCCTCCATCCTATTTTAAGTTTCAAATGTCTTTTCAATAGACATTTGATAAACAAATGATATCATTTTTATTGAAGTTGAAAATCGTCACATTATTATTTTTGTGAAATGCTTTAAAAATATCGAACTTTTTAAAAATTTAGATACATTTTGATGATATTTTTAAAAAGTAAAAAATGAAATGAAATTATTATTATTTTTTTAATCTAGATACTGATTGATGCTTCCGGAACGCGGACTCATGTGAGCGATGACAAACTTATACTCTTTGATCATAGTAGGCGATATGGATCGGATGGACTCCTCTTTCATATCTATTCCAATGAATCAACTAATAATACTCATTCAAATTTTAATAAAAAATGTTTTGCTTTAAAAAAAAAATTCAAAACAACTTGAACCAAACGTTGCCCAATACTCTACCTCTTCTCTGGTTTAGGTATCGATCAGAAATTATTAAATACATATTAATATCAACATATTAGTGAATATTTTACTAAATAAAATCGCGCAAGATAGAAGAAGTGTAGGTGACAGCTGTCACTGATACCATTGCGTGTCGTGGTATGTTTCCTGTTCCGCCTATAAATCGTGGCGCTCGGATTCCCAATTCTAGGCTTGAAGGAAGTGGCCTCCTCTCCTTCAGGGCCGATGGTGAGCACTCCCTCTTCTTCCTCCTCCTCCTCTTACACTTCGATCGGCTCCATCGACGACACCTCCAAACCCTCCTCCGCCGTCTCCCCGCCCATCAAGTTCCTCTGCAGCTATGGCGGCAAGATCCTCCCACGATACCCCGACGGCAAGCTCCGCTACATCGGCGGCGACACTCGCGTGCTCTCCGTCCAACGATCGCTCCCCTTCTCAGGTGATCCCTCGTTTTTTTTTTTCTCTCGCTATCTTTCTTCTTTCCCCATCTATGAGATTAGGCTCCGTCGGAGATGTGGGATGGGTGGGTGTTGATTTGATTTGGTGAACAGAACTGCAGGAGAAGTTGAGAGAGATGTGTGGATGGGGCAGCGCGATGGGCGTTCGATGCCAGCTTCCGACGTTGGATCTGGACGCCCTCGTCTCCGTCAAGTCCGACGAGGATCTTGCCAACGTGGTGGCGGAGTACGATGCGGCGGGCCGCGACAAGGTCCGGGTCTTCTTGTTCCCAGCCGCTGCGGCCAAGCCTAGCAGCAAGAGTAGTAGCGGCCAGGGCGTGAGCCCTACCCGTCCGATCGCGGCCGCCCAGCCCTTCGCACGGCAGACCTCGGCCCCTGCGAGGCTCACTGGCCGGGTTGAGAAGGCCGGCGCCGCCCTGGATGTTCGCTACCACGGCCACCACGGCCACCTCCATGGCCATCCTGTGGCCACCAGGCCGTCCCACCACCTGGTGCACCAGTGGCCGTAATTCTACCCCCATCGACACCACAGCCATGATTGGTGTTGGTTGTAAGAGAAGTTGAGGTAAAGAAATGGACCGAACAAACAGATTTGCTTGTAGCTCGATCGAGGGCTAATCCTCTATGTAGTAATCTCGTATGCCTTCAATACAATACAACTAAATTCTAAAAGAAAACACACAAAAAAAAACCCACTAGAAACCAAACTTCTTCGATCAATTAACTTCGTCTCTGTTGCCTATCGTATCCAATTAACTTCGATCAATCTCGTATGCCTTCTGTTAGCTTGATCTGTTGTTCTTTTTCTTTCTTTCCTTTTTTTTTTTTTTTTTTTGGTTCGTTTTGTGTGTTAGGGTTCCGTCTACGTGTCTGTCGCTTTCCGTTAATTCTGTTTGCTTTAATTATTTGAGACGTTGCCTCCGTTTATTGACTTCGTCGTTAGTTACTAGGATTGCAAATTTTCTTTTGAAATTGCCTTTTTGAATTTATTTACGCTAATTATGATGCCTTTGATTAATTGAAAACTGATTCTCTCTTTGATTTGCTTTCGCAGGTCTGCATCATTTGATTGGGAAAGGGGATCTTCGTTCGTTCCGGGATTTTGACACCGGATTCGAAGATCATACAATACAGAGAGAAAAATTTTGACGTCCGGCTCAATTTTTTTTAAAAAACAATTCTTTTAAGATTTTCTACAAGAGTAAGTTCCAAAAAGTGACTAAAGAAGATACAATTTACTAGCTTATTAGCTATAAGAATTTTATTAAACTGTAGAAACAAAAAATAGACCAAATGTTAAAAGGTATTGTTTAAATTCTCTTTTTAAAAATAATTGTTTTATTTAATTTTTATTTTACCACTATATTTTTTGTAATTTTATTTCAGGTTTTTTTAAGAATGTAGCTTAAAGTGTAAATAGCATAACTAATATACTGTGAATTTGTCCTAAATTAACATACTGAAAAGTATTTTATAATTGAGTTTATCTCAATAGTGAGTTTTCTTTGTGATTTTTTAAGTTTTCTTATTTATTTTGAATTTTCTGAAAGAGAATGTTAAAAATTAAAAAGAAAATATTTCAAAACAAATATTGTTAAGTTTCAACGCCTATGAAAACAAATTGTGAAAATTGCTGAGAAACGAGAACAAAAATTAAAAACAGAAAACTACTTTTTGTTGTGTAAGAAAAACTTACTAGTGAAAACTATTTCTGGTCGATGTGAGTATCTAATAATCTTAAATTGAAAACTAAGGAAAAATGATTTAAAACCCAAATATTTAAAAACAATTGAAAAAAATAAGTTTTTTATTAATTAAAATTTAAAATTTTAATTTTAAAGCATAATAATAATTAATTAATTAAAAACAAATAATATTATTAAAATTGATATTCTTCATTAAATAATATTTAATTATTTATTTATAAATAAAATTGTAAACTGAATCTATCAGCTGTCAGTGCCAAACTAACATTGTCCCATTTAACTCTAGACTGCTACTTTGGTTCTTAATTAAATTACACTACAACTCGAAGGTGGACAAGCTCAAGGATATCAAATAGTATCTCAATTAAGATGGGTTGGGTAGCGTCGAGTTGGATTGAAGATCCATTATAAAAAAAAAAGAGAAATAATTTGTAGAGAGAAGAAAAATCAAGAAAAATTTTAAGAAAAGGCACCTAAAGTGATGAGACATAAAAAAGTGAAATGGTGGATTCCATTAATACGTGTCTTTCCTTGAGATTTTTCTTAAATTTTTTTTCTTGAGTGTATCATTGATCTAAAAAAATTTTCAATTCATCTGTCCAATCAAAAAATAAATTAATTATTATTTTTTATAAGTATTTATTTTTATCTCAATATATTATTATTATTATAGTACATTTTATTATTAATGTAAATAAAATATTTTAAATTTTGTTTTTAAAAAAAATAATTTTGTCTAAAAAAATCTTAAATCCTAAATTTAGTTGATCTCAGTCCAATCCAATACTAAATCAATCTAAAAACTTTCAATCCAAATTTAATCTGAATCCGAAAACTCTTAGTCCGAATTTATTTATTTTATTTTTATATCGACTTGGATACATCCCTATCAAACAGAGTCAAAGTGTAATTTATCACGCCTAGAGGAGAAGAAGGTGAAGTTGGTAAGCTTCTCAATCGGGCTTAGATTTGCTTAAAGAGATCGCTGTCAAACACATCAAACCAAAATAAGTTGAAACGTTCTTATAGAGTTGAACGGGAGCTAAGAATTGTTAAAGCGGGAATGGAACAAGAAAATAAAGAAGAAACCATGCAAGAGAAATATTGTTTTACAGTTAAAATGAGATATTTTTATTTATCTATATATCTATTATTATTATTGTTATTTGTGGTAGAAGACTTGCAACAAATTAATAACAGGTAATGATGAGCAACAACAACATATCATTGGCAGAAGACTTTAATTTTGGATGTGTTTTATTCACGTGATAAATCTTAATTATTTAATTATCAAGTAATCATATAATTAAAATTATAAGAAGTAAAATATAATTTAATGTTGTTTAATTGAACTCTTAGATTACTCATTTTAGAGAGAAAAATATTAGGAATAACCTTGGACTCAAATAAAATCTCACACCTTTAAAATAATCACATTCAAAATTATATCTCTATTTGATGATGTAATAAATATACTCTATTATTTAAGAATCACTTATTATTTAAATTAAAAAGGATTAAATAACATCCTCTTAAATAGATAATTATCAACAATAACCTTCCAGAACAGGTGGAAAAATTGAGTTTATGTTATTTTAATAAGAGTGACAAAGATGACATTGGATTTTATTTTTTGCATTTTAGAGACATTGAACATATGATTTCAGATGATACACAGAATTGTATTTAAGTTGTAATTAGTTGTTTTTAAAAAAATTATTAACAATGTGTATTATATATTTAAAAAAAAAAAAAAAGCAAAGGAGCCGGGAATGGGGATTTTTGGTTTCTTGAGATGGAGACCGATTCGCTTTTTTCCGCTCCATTTTCTTCTTGTTGTGTAGTTTTTGTTGGTCGGAGGAGACCGAAATTCTATTTAAAATGTGGTCTTTTTTTTTTTCCTTTGGCATTCAACTCGTTGTCGAATTCGATTTTTGTGGATTCCTTCCTTTTTCGCGTGCTTTTCCACTAGTTTTGCTCTATCCTAATTCGTTCCCTCCTTCTCCCCATTCCATTGGATTCCTCGCCGCTTGCAATTAGGCGGAGAAAGATTTTTTTTTTTTTTTTTTTTTTTTTTTTTTTTATTTTGTTCGTGTGTGATTCTTCGCGCATTGGATGGATTGAGCCCAATGTTTGTGATCAATCAGGACGCCATGATCGTTTGGGAGGTTCGAATTCCTAAAAATCTCATCTTTGCTCACCTACGATTGTTGCTCATGCTTGATACTTATTACAACATTGGAGGACCATTTGAGAGGTTCTTCTACCTCTACATGGAGATGCTTTTTCCCCTGCTTCTACAGAGTTTCAATAACTTGACATTCCACATTCCTCTGTTGTATGGCACTTTTGATAAGTCACCGTGCCATGTCCACAAAGTTCAAATACATTTAGACAGAATTTGTTTAGGGAATTTTTTACTTTTATTTTTTATCTTCCTTTCTCTTTATCCATGATATAATTTTCATTGTTTACGCAAATGTTAAAGTTATGGATATCATTGGTTGTGTAATGATTGGAGTTCAAAAAGATTTATTGATTGAATACTCTGTAAACTCAATCTTTCATTTGGTTATTGCCCATTTTGTGACCTAAGTTTTATAGTTCCACATGTAAAAGGGGGTGGGGACACTGAGCTAGTAGCCACTCCTATACATTGACCATTTACACTAATGATAAATAGTTATCTGTGATTTACCTCATCCGTGTTGACTTAGGGACGGTTTGACGGGGCGCTGGGGCGAGCGAATCGCATTTTGTTACATATAAAAGAGGGTAAAATGTCGTTCCTGAGTGGGACCGTGTTAGAGGGGCTATTAGAGTGACAGCTTCACCTGTCCCCAATGTAAAAGTCAGACATAAACAGTGTTTGTGAAATTTGATAGTATTCAAACTTCAAAGTGCTACATTGTGGTAGCTGCTCAACTACTTAACAAACATACTGAATCTCTCTTTTTTTTTAGGTGCCATCAATTATTGTTGCTTGCGTCCACTGCTGCTCTCTGTGTTCAATAGAAAATTTTTATAGAGCTGAATTGATTACCTCAGACTCAACGTTGATCTAATTAATCATTATTTTTTTATATGTCCACTGCAACTTCAGTTATAAGGTATTATTAAGATTTTTTTAAATAGATTGTAGATTTAAGAATACTCATGGTTAGTATGAGCTTTCATGTGTATTTTTTTATTTATGATTTGATAAATATTTAAATTGTTAACATTTAAAAAATAGGTTGGAGCACTTATTAAATAATTTAATACCTATAATCCAATTTAATAGTGTTTATAATGTAATTTTATAATTCTATAATATAATTTGATAACACTTGGCGTAGAAGTTTAATAGTCCTTATTATCTAATTTGGTAGCCTCAATAATATAATAGAGCATACAATATAATTAAATGGCATATAAAATTAATCTAATAGCACGTTAAATATATTTTAATATGTATAATATTATAATATCTTAGCACACGTAGAATAGCATTTTAAAATTATATAAATATACTTAACGAAACAAACTGTTTTAATTGCATTTGACGGTTGGAATTATTGAAATTATTATGAGCTGAAGCGTCAGAAACTGAGGGTCTGTGCATTCCCTCTGAAGAGGAAGAGGGCACCATGAAATGCTACTATGTCTGTCTTAAAAATAACAGGAACTCATTTTTGATCGAACAGCTAGACCTTCTCTTCTTAAGAAGGTGCATGATAATTATGGCAGTCTTCCAACAAGCTAAGAACATGCTTTTCCTGCATCTATATATTTATCTTTTATCATAGCATATAGTTTTTGAGGTCGTGCACTGAAACAATGTCATCCTGCAACGGGCAAAATTGCAACTGATATAAAAAATCACTAGATTCTCAATAAATTAGATTTTATTCGAAAGGAGTAGTAGGGAAGGTTTAGGGTGATTAGAATTTAATCGAAATGAATAAAGTTGGCATATGAGTTACACCAGTCACCCAGATAGAAAGGAGATTGAAATAAAACATATGTGGATCAATCCAGAAGCAACAATGTTCTGTATGTATGAACAATAGTTGAGTAAATGTATGAACAATAGTTGAGTAAAACTGTAAGTTCTGGTCAGTTGTGTTTCGAGCCTCCTCCACTTATCCATCCTCATTCACCAATTGAAAAAAAAAATTAAAATTTTCAATCTCAATTTAAATTCATGCGAGCCGTGTTACCTTCCTCTGGCGATGAAAGACCACCAAACAAAGTAAAACAATAATGTGATGTATGCAAGGGTGATCAACTATGCGATAAAACACCGAGCAGAGGAAACAAAGTTGAAATTGCATATCACAACTCTCCGACCATGAAGAGTCTGAGTAGCAGCAATTCCCACTATAGTGTACACATTCAGTTGGAAGAATCAACAAAGCATTGTGTGTCGCTACGATGTACTTGCATGTACAACGGAAAACAGGACATGATGATGGCAAATCGAGCATAGTGCCATCTCGTCATTTGATAAGAAATAGAGGTTCTCAGAAACCTTTAGCTCACGAGATCACACTCATTAGGCTCGGGACTCCAACGACAACAGTATCTTTTTTCTTGGACCCTGGAACCACCCAAATGAAACAGAAACATTGGTTAGTAGCTTGAGGACACAGATAAATAGCAAAAGAAATCAACTTTAAGATGAAAAGAGATTCAGATACCAAATGAATGCAACCAAACACTGAATACATTCTGATCGAGCAATTAAAAGGATAGAATAGTTTAACAACACCCAGATTATTACTGAAAAAGTAAGAGGAAAGGGAGAATAAAAAAAATGGAATTCTCACTTCATCAAGATTATACTATTTCATAATCCCACATAATTACATTCATGGAATGAATATAACTTAATCACACAGTTTAACTTTAAATGCATCATCTACCATTGAAATTCTTAAAAAGCCGCATTTGGTTAGTAGAATGGAATAGATAAGGACAGCATTACCTAAGAAATATAATAAGCGAAGAATAAGTAAGGAATAAGTTTTTGTTAGTTTGGTTCATATATTGGAATACAATAGGAATAACTATTCTTATGTTTGGTTGTAACGAATGTTTAAATAAATACACAAGGAATAATTTTCACAACAAGCTTTCCTTGTCTGTCAAGCCCATCCAAAATAGATTAACCTGACCAACTCACCCAACCAATCTGGCCTTGCTGAACTGTCTGGCAAACTAGCTCACCCGACTTGCCTAGCCGAGGCAGCCCATGTGGATTGCTCAGTCCAAACACTACAACCGACCCTTCAGGATCAACTGACTGAACCAACCCATTTGGACAATAATACTTCCTAATCAAAGTGTCCAATCTGTCCAGCTTAATTAGTCCGGTTGAACTAATTGAATTTGTTATTTGAACAGAATAGTTAATTCAGGAATACAAGGAATAACTATTCCTTGTGAAATTGGAATAAGTATTCAATGAAATAGGTGTCCCATGTATAATTTTACAACCAAACATGGGAATACATATTCCATGGAAATCTTATATGATCCTCGTCATAGGAATCTCATAATAAATAAGTGTGCAAAAAAAGATAATAGTAAAAAATCAAGCACCATAAGAACTTAGCCTCATGTACCATTGGAATTCCTAGAGCCCTAAGATCTTCATCATTCATATGCTTGAGAGCTGTCATGTCAACCTATAGAAAAAAATTCTTTTAAAGGCTGACAAAAGAATTATCCTTAAAAGTCCAACATACAGGAGCAAATACAAGTTGAAAATCTAAAATCATGAAAAGGTACAGCATACCTCCTCTGCTTGGAATGTTATTGAATACTTTCCTAGACCCAAAGAGTTCAGGAAACCATCTACCGACAGCTCGACCTGTAAATTTATGACAAAATAAACTTAGAAAAATCGTGCAATGACAACAACAAGAAATCAAGCGCATAAAAACGTCAATAGCAAATACCAGATAAGTGAATGTAAATGAAGGCAACAAAAGTTGAGAGAAAGAAACACCATTTGTTGTTGTATATATACTTGTAATCAATATATGTTAAAACCAAATCAACATACTTCATGAAATAAAGCATCTGTGCTACATGAGCATCACTAAATAAACAAATATTGTGCCACTCAAATTCAACAAGCTTCATACTATGTAACTTGGCAACTCTGTCCTAAAAACTGTCTAGCAGATTTACTAATATACAAATATATCTACAGTTCCCACAAAAGTACAAGATCTAAAATCACATATCACACTTTAATATTACATCACAGTATAGAAGTTTCATATGATAAAAGTTTCACCCGTGCAAATAATGTAATGGGAAGAGATGCACCTTGCTCCGAGTTATCTTTTTTGGGTTAGTAACTTTTTTTATTTCTGGTATCGGTGGATCATTTCGGAGGTTCTTCTTGATGGTTTCAGAAATTTCAGACACTCGCTTAGCCTTTGAAGGTTCACTATTTGATGGCTGTGGGTGCATTGTGCCAGTTAACATGTCACGAAGATCTCTAACTACAGAAACTTTACCCTGGAAAGCTTGTTGAGAACCTCTTTTCTGAAGCTTCCATCTGAGGTCATTTGGATTAACAGATTCTAGAGATACAAAGTGTGGCATGTATCACTGAAAAGTTAACGTTAACACAACAAAATAAGGAACTGTGTTGCAAATAGAGGGAGGTCGTAAAGGTTTTAACTGAACGTTTCATGTTCCTTGTCCTCATCATAAAGGTCATGCTTCCATTTGTCATCACTTTGGCGCTGCCTGCACAATGTCCGGAATAACCAGTTGTTAATTACTTGTAAGAATGTTAAATAAATGAAGCTTATGGGCAGCTGATGCCCATAACATCAAAAGAAGAAGTACATTAACATATATACAGAAGAAAATGCTGTTAGAGAGAAGAATATCAATGAATAATATGATTTCGAAAATCCATAACACTCAAAGAGTGCATAATCACTAGAACCAACACCTACAATGGACTTTGTAAAACAGTAGGCTCAAATTATTACCAACTATTATTAAATAACTTCCGTTATATTTGCTTCTAGAACTAAGCAGGGATTAAAATATCAAATTGAACCACATTATCAGTACTAGGCTGGAATGATACACTCTTGGTGCAGTGTTGATGTGCCGAGATATATAGGTGCTAGTGGCAATGAATAGGAGGAACAAAACAACAAAAAGAAGAAGAAGCCTTGAGTAGGAGGAAGGAATCCAGAAGAAGAAAAAGAGGCAGCAGCAACATACCTAGAGGAGATTGAGGAAGCCATAATCACACTCATGGTGAAGATATCTGAACCAAGTAGTTCAGTATATCTATGAGCAATCGTCATAAAAAGTCAAATCCACACATTATTTGAAGTATACCTTGTAGCAAAATATTATTATTGGTGAAGATATCTGAGCTGTGTCAAAACAATCTGAATTGTAGGAAAGTCACGCAATAAGAGGGCTTCTTAAATCATTTTCAGCCTCAATAGTAA
>JBBPFQ010000113.1:141588-159486 GCA_037974815.1 Kaempferia elegans | reverse complement strand
CGGCGAAGGTGGATATGGTATCGTCTATCACGGCGTCTTGGAGGATGGCACTCAAATTTCGGTCAAGAACTTATTGAACAACAGGTACTCAGACTTTTTCCCTTTCTTTTAATTTCTATGATACCTGATCCCGTAAAGAGAAATATCTAATGCTCGAGTATGAACTCGACGATATACAAGTATTGTAAAGAAAGAATTGGACCTTCATCCTTCATCAATGGTGAGGTTGAAGACCCATGGCAATTGACTAGCTGCTACTCATAAATCTATTATTGTAAGCACACATGTAAAATTGCATTCTTTACATCGAGTTGCAATGAAAAACCCGACAATTCCTTCGCTTGAGAGCTAAGATTAGCAGCCTGTCCTTGGGTTAAATCTGCTTTTTATTTGCTATACAGATGTCTGACTTGGGCTGTCATGGTAGCCTATATTCGATCAATAAGGTTATCTTGGTGGTAGAAGTAATGACATTAGCTAAGATTAGCAGCCTGTCCTTTTGCTGATGGCCTTTCTCCTATATATCGTAGCTAATTGTATCACCAACTTTGATATCATGACTACAAAATGTCTTGAAATAGTACATTTACATCTGATGCTTTCGGTAGGTAAGCTCAAATCTTTGTATTGAAAATTTGAGATCTATAGTCCTCATGCTTCAATTAGAAGAAATGACCTTGAGATGTTTCTCAGGGTAGTTTCATATACCGGCCAACTATTGGAGTTAAAACTCTCTTCTGTAACGAAAAAGTCATGTCAGTAAACCGATCTTGACCATACCCAAATACTTGGGAATTACTTTTAGAGCAGTTGAGACTGGAAATTGAGGTCGGATTCATATGATGATCTATATACCCTTCAAGGATTCGAGACAAATGACACAAATTATGATATCCATCTTCATTATATGTTTGGTTTGGCTCTAACAGATTATTGGAAGAAAAAGAAATAAACCTGTGATGCTCTTATGTTTTCTTCTTTTGTCTCCATATATCTCTTGGAGAAATTTCCACAGCAAAATATTTATCCAGCTGAAGGTTTGAACCATTTAGAAATGAGTTATACTAGAATCACTTGTTGCCTCTGTGCATTTAGGTGAAAGTATTAATTCATTTACTTATTAGGCCTAACCTCGGTCCAAAATGCTTAAACAAGTTAATCATCGCTCATTCGTTTAAGTCTCTAACCCTTCTATTACCTTGCAAATCACTATGTGGTACTTAAGTTAGATCGTAAATCATCCCCGGTTTAGACAAATGCCAACATCCTCATCAAGATTGATGGTTAAATTCATAATCCACAATTATCTCCAATTGGCAACGTGTGAAGCTTAATAATGGCCCCAATGTCATATAGACTGCTGTTTCCAATAGCACAACATGCATTGGGTTAAGTGTGCTCTGCTACCAATGGTCATGATCTGAAAGAGAGAACTTACACATTGACTTACCATGTTGAACTATCGCTCATCTATCTAATCTTATGAACCTCTTTTGTTGGTCAGTAACTTGCCATGTATAACTATTGTGACATTTTCATTGATTTCTATCTGTACTAATTAGAAAATATATTAACTGGCACAAGTGTATTACATTTGGGTATAATGTATTTATATCATTAACTTACCCTAACAGGGGCCAAGCAGAGAAAGAATTTAAGGTTGAAGTTGAAGCAATAGGACGTGTTCGTCACAAGAATCTTGTGAGATTGCTAGGGTATTGTGCAGAAGGAGAACATAGGTATGTTATCAATTTTTTTACTTGTTTTCTAAGTGAAGACAATTTAAAGATAAAAGGAACACTCTTTCTAATATGTTTTTTTATGCCATTTAGAATGCTTGTCTATGAGTATATAGATAATGGGAATCTAGAACAATGGCTTCACGGCGATGTTGGACCTTCCAGTCCGCTTACTTGGGATTTTCGAATGAACATTATAATTGGTACAGCTAAAGGGTATGTCTCTTTGCTAGATATTGCGCCTTCTTTGTTTTCCTTGATTGCAAAATAGTTTTTGCTGAAACACAATTGTACAATGTAGATTACTTTACCTGCATGAAGGTCTAGAGCCAAAGGTAGTTCACAGAGATATTAAATCAAGCAACATACTCCTCGATAAACAGTGGATTCCCAAGGTTTCAGATTTTGGACTCGCCAAGCTGTTGGGCTCAGGGAGGACCTATGTCACAACACGAGTAATGGGAACATTTGGGTTCGTGAATACCGTCTATTGCAACTTGCTATTACATGGTATAACTAAGATTATTGCAAGAACTGAGAAATAACATTAGCTTGTTTTCTCTCTCAAGGTATGTGGCTCCTGAGTATGCTAGCACTGGCATGTTAAACGAATCGAGCGACGTCTATAGTTTCGGTATTCTTATCATGGAGATAATATCAGGTCGAACGCCTGTTGACTACAGCAGGCCTCCGGGCGAGGTTAGTCTTTGCCCTCCCGTTTCGTTGACGGAAGCTAAGAAGTTCAACTGTATGAGATTTTTAATCTGACTTACTCTTGTTTTGTAGGTTAATCTGGTAGAATGGCTTAAGATAATGGTGAGTAATCGAAACTCTGAAGGTGTCTTAGATCCAAAGATTCCTGAGAAACCCTCATCAAGAGCATTGAAAAGAACACTTTTAGTTGCATTGCGATGCGTCGATCCTGATTCACGAAAGAGGCCAAAAATGGGACATGTCATACACATGCTTGAAGTTGATGACTTCCCTTATCGAGATGTAAGCAAAATTTTCATCGTCTATTCTATCCGTGCGATATGGCCGGTCAGAAAAATTAATCAAAACCTTCTAAATTGTTCATTGACTTTCTCTCCCTTATTTGTTCTTACTCTTTCATTTCCTATCATGTTCCAGTATATCTTTATATGGTCATCTTACTATAAAATAAAATACAAGTGAAGGTGCTAAACTAAACAACTAAATGTTTGAGTTGGACTTAGAACTGAGACATCTCTTTCTGGCATTGCTGTTTTAGCACTGAGACATGGATCCTAGAACTGCAAATTACTCAATTTCCATGTGTAAATTTTATCCATTCTCAAAGAAGAATGTTTATGGGAACTCCATAAAGGACTTAGAAATATTTGTATCTTAATGACTCCTTGTTTATATTTGAGGTCAGGAACGGCGTGCAGGAAAAGATCCAAAACAACCCTATCATAGCAGTCCAGAAGAGGGCAGAAGACCAGTAATGGAGCATCACGGAACAACTGAACTTAATGGTGGTAATGTTGAAGAACGTACAAGTGTGCCTGATCAGTCCTTGTTATCTTAAGACCAAGAAACATTTTGATCTTTTGCGATCCAGACATGCTTTCTATGGCTACATGATATATACGTAAAAGTGGCTCGAATGAATGTGGAGCTGATCGTAAATGAAATGTCATGGTAGCTTACATGTACAAATTTGTGTTATACAATGTAGTCATTTGTACTTGATGCTCCTACGGGCAGATTTTTGCTTGATGAACTGGTGAATCCAAACCATAATTATTAATTATTTGTACATCGTGGTCATTCTGCTATATATTATTCATGTTTTCTAAGCATCAGCGTATCGATATCTTGATTAATTAGTAGCACGAATTCTATAATTAGTAGCTGTTTCTATTTATTTATTTAATTTCAAAAAAAGGTATTATAGGGATTTCTCCAAAACAGGAAGGAGAGTAATTTAATAAAATTTATTTATTTATTTTAAAAAGGAAGATAAGATTTTTTATATAAAAAACAATTCTAACAGAACCATTGCCAGAGATTCTCTTCTGGTCGCTACATGGGCTCGGAATTTTAGTCCCACATCGACAGAAATTAAGCAATCGAGGAGAGCTGCATCCGATATAAACCATAGTCGAGGTTAATTAAAATCATGATCCTTCAGGCAGTTAACGGGATGTGATGAGTGGTAATTTACTCGTGCAATTTTTGTGCGTGATGAGCACCCGCCCCAAGCCTGTTACGACAACAGGAGTGCTCCATTTTTACCCTTCTGATCCCTATTTATTTTTCTTAATAATTTCGTTTTATGTTTTTTTAATAACATGTAATTTTATGTTTTAAAAAAATCTCTCGTTTTTGTTCTATTTTATTGAAGTACTTTTTATTAAAAACAATAACTTAATGGTATTTTTAATAAAAAAATGGCTTGACCGTCCAGAAAAATAAAGCTGCAAATTGATCTCTTTCATAGAATTAGAGATGGCTTGGCCATATCCCATAAGTCGATTCTTTTCGTGCTTGGTCAAAGCCCGTTTGTGATTGGGTTATGGGCTATGGCGGCCTATTATGTGGTCTGCCTCTATACCCCCGGATGAACCATATTTGTATTGGCCAGCCGTCAAAATATTAATTTAAATAATCTAATAAATAAATTTTTAAAAAATAAAGATTTAATGGCAAAAATTTAGACATTTAATTGAAATTAAAGACGGTAGATTTGTACTAAAATTTAGTATCAACGGAGAATCTTGGGTTTAATATGAGATAGAAAGGTTTAGACCACTTTCAACTATAAAATTTATTTTAGTATATTTTCTACATTAATTTCGTGTTATTTTAGTATTAAATAATTTTTCAACTCCAACTAACTCTAAATATTGATATGTATGTTGAATATTAAATATTAATTTATTTAATATTGTAATATTATTATAGTTATTTTAAATATATATTTACAGTGTTATTGTATCTTTAAATTGTATGCCTCTTACACCCTAATCACTTACGATGGGCTATAAATTGCCCTACCCTTGTAATTTACCTGTTCCAATCGTTATAACCTTTTCTACAATTGCCAGGAATGATCTTGCAAAATCAAACCTAAACTTTTTACTCTAACAAAAAGATAAATAGCAATATATTTATAAGACAACGTTGTTTGAAGATGTTGCCCCTGAATGGTTTGGTCTCATTAATCCACGCAATAATTGGGCAAAGACTCTACATAATTTCCGATCTGCCCAATAATGTAAATAAAAACTTCAAAAAGTAGATTACTAATAGAGTTGAAGAATTTAATGTTTATCGAGTTAAGATTCATCATAGTGATCACTATTCCATTTGCAGCGAGATCACCTCAGCTTTGATTCGAAGATGGATCCAGCACTATAATCTTCGGTCGCTCGTTCCGCTTGCGCTTCTTCTCCGATCCGCAAGATGTTTCCATTTCGCCGCCGCTCGAGTAGTCGTCCGTGTCCGAGGAGCTGTCGCCAGCGGAAGGCATCGAAGGCTGCGGAACGCCGCTCATGGCGGCTTCCGCCGCCGCCACGGCTTCGTCGTTGTGGAGGTCGGCGACGCCCAGGAGCAGATCCATCTCGATGTACGCCTTCTCGTTGCCGCTGAGCACTTCGACGTCGTAGTCCGCGCGCGGTCTCTGGCGGACATCGACCTCCAGCTTATCGTTGGCTTTAGCGATCACGCCCAGGAAGTCCTTCACCTTGTGGAGGACCTCGCTCCGTGGTACCGCCGCCACCTCCGCCGCAAGGGCTCCCGCTTCGTACTCGGCGTTGGCCGATGTGGCAGTGCCTCCTCGCTGATCCGTCGTGCGGCACACGAGAAGGCTCTGCGGGAAGGCGGTCGCCGATGGCTGGTCCAAGAGCTCCCTGCTCCCCTTCGCCGCCATTCGTGCGACAGCAGAGAGAGAGAAGAGTGAAACCCTATCGGAAGGAGGAAATCACAGGCAGATACCTACTCTACTTGCAAGGTACAAAAGGGAAACAGAATCGGGTTGGTAATGGGCCGGGTTGGACTTGCGAATAGGCCCAGCCCAATAAAATCGATGTTCAAATTGCCGCGGAAATTCTCAAGGACACAAAAAGCGCAAGACCCGGCCTATGAGGTGGTTTGTTCATTTTCATATAGAAAATGAAAAGCTCAAGACCTTATAATAAATTTTCTCAATATATTTAATACTCACTACAAGTTTGTTAATTCACGTCCAAAATAGCAAGTGATCATATAACATAAAACACACTTTAAAAAACAGTCATTTGGATTAATTTCCCTATGAGTAAGAAAGAGATCTTTATTTGCTCCTTTGCTCATCCATGGTCATCTTCTTGGTCAGGGAGCTCAAATTGGGCAGGTCTAAACAGCAGCTCCTCCACTGCCGCGATCAGTTGGTTCACTTGTTGGTCATATGCTCCGAGTTCGAGCCTCCCCCATTCTGCGACGGTCATCACTGTTGTGACGGAGAGCAAGAGAGGAGCAAAGAAGATAAGAAGTTGAGCGAGAAGAGCTAAGAAATGAAAAAAAATGATCATGGTAAGTTTCAAACAATATACTACGTACGTACGATTGGAAATTGGAATGGATAATAGAAGGGAGGGAAAGGGGGGATATAAAGTGGTGGTGACTGGTGAAGTGGTGCGAGTTTAATGAGCCTTTTTTGTGGGCTTCTCGTGGGTGCATGGCATCCTCTTGCATTTGGACGTGAGGCCACGAGAATTGGGAGTTAACGTAGCCTTCTTTCGGAAAGCAGATCGAGCAAAACTGTGACAATAATATTGCGGTCGCAGTAACTAATTCGATTGGAAAGCAATTTATTTTTTATTTTTTTTAAATGCATCAGATTTTGAATTTGTTTCTAGCATTAACTGTAAAATGTCTACTGTAACAAATCATTATTTTAGGCATACCGAGTTAAATCAGATCACTGCAATTACCTCGAATCCTTTATATATTTTCAATAGGGTATAAAATAGGATTTATTTTCAAATATCTAACTTTTAGCTTAAAAATTAGTTTGGATAAAATATTTAGGTACCAATTATGACTTATCCTAATCCACCAAGGGAAAATAGAAATTCATGAGCAAAAATAATCTTACTAAAAAATAACCAAAATATGTCCCTCCCTTAAACTTTCAAGGCTTATAAGCATTATTAACTGAATCATCTCAGACAACAAACTGTCTAAAACAAAGAGGTGATTAACCTTCCTTTTCTTCTGGAATAAAAACGTTTTATATGAATGTTAAATGATGTTGACTTACCATTTTGCATCTTGCATTTTGCATTTGGTGACGTTTGAGCCATCAGTCACAAGGCCGAGCCTCTGGGCTCTGAGTAAACTCGAAAGCTTGAAAATGAATAACTGACATGGATCAAACTAACTAAAAATACCTTACATATTACAGTTGGTAATATTCTCATGTGTAAATTGAAATACGATTCCGTATGGGGATTACATGGTTCTAAAATAAAAGAAATAAAAAAAAGTGTGAAAATGCAGCTATATTCAAAAAGGGGTAACCTGATGCCACAGGAAGGATCTATTGTACGCAATTTGATTCAGACAAATTAAATAACACCATTTGCACAAAAGGTAAGACGACTGCATGTAAAGCCCACAAGACTGTACCTCTGTGAACCATCACTGTTACTTAAGTATCATATCCGGGCATTGCAAACTGTGAAGCAAAGGACTCGACCTGGTTGCGAAGCTCAATGACATCCCTACTGCTCTCCAGGCCCTTGATAAACTCCTGAATTTTGCCATGTTCCTTCTGAATGTTAATTGCTATTCGTACAGCCTGCAGGAGAAACTCTGCAATTGTTTCGAAATCTCCATCTAAACAACCTCTTGTTGTCATAGCAGGAGTACCTTCAGGAGTAAGATCAGCATACAGTGGTTACGTACTGCATATGTTTAAAATAAATAGACTTAGGATGCTATAGCTTACCTATCCGGACACCTCCAGGAGAAATAGCACCATTTTCACCAAATATTGAAGTTTTGTTCAGAGAAATGTGACATGCCTCACAAACCTTTTCAAATATCTTACCTATTGATGAATTAGAACCCTTTTTAATACATGTTTCTTTGCAAGGAATTCAATACAGTAGACTATATCATACAATATGTTTAGCACACAGATACGAAGAATAGATATTCAAAGGCAGCCAACATAGTTTATAGAATCTATAGTTAGTGTTGGATAGATTAGAGTGAAAAGCAAAAAAAAAAAAAACACTAGTTGATGCACTAAAAATTTACTAATTAGGGGAAAACAATCTTTGTAGCCAACTCCGAATAACTAGGGCATATAGTAGCTTTGATGGTAACGACAACAACATGCTATTAACATATTTGTTTGTACGATTAGACATTAAACAACAAACTTTTGTGAGAAAGGAACAGCATTATTGTAAAAATTTTAAGAAACAGACACTATGATAATGGCATCTCCAACGGCAAAGAGGTAACAGCAAATAACTATTGTAGAAATATCCCACTAATTGATTGGATACAATTACCATTTACTAGCACTATAAAATAAAATAAGGGCCAATGCTTAACTGTTAATCATAATGAAATAAGGTGATTGGTGCACATTATGAGATCACTAAAGAAGAGGAAGATTCTTCTCAATCACAACTTACTGTAAAGGAGTTAATAATACAAGAGAATTTGAACAATCAATCATAAAAAATCTGAGTTATTCTGTTATTTTTAGCAAAGGCAATGTTAAATGATACAATTGATGACTACGATAACCTAAAGTAATATACTTGAAGAACGGGAGATGAAGCGTATTGATAAACCTTGGAGGTAAACAATTTAAACCCCCTCTAGCCCCCGGGGCTATGGTGCAGTAGAAGGGTGCTCAGTTGTCACCTAGGCACCCACGGTTAAATTCTCAGCTACAACGCATTTACAAAATTTTTCCTCCAAATGACATGCACAATCAAGGGATGTTAGGCCCGTCGTGACCGCTTACTGATTCACCCATGCACCCGGTGAAAACTTCCGTGGGATCGTCAAGCCAGTCGCCCAGCGTTACTTGACTTGATTAATCATTTTTTTTAAACCCCATCTAAATTAAGGAGCTAATTTGTATGCCATTTCATAGATTGGGAAGCTAAGTCTGCAATCCTTTCTAGTTTCATTTACATACATGCTTCTGTCTTTCCAAAGAATAGCACACTTAAGAGACTACACATTTCCAAGGAATGTGAAAGTGTTTTTATGGCCGTAAGTACCTGTTAAGCCCAAAGTCCTGAGATCCCAAAGTAATAAATGATTGTCCGTGCCCCCACTAACCAATCTGCAGTTCCTTCTTAGTAAAGCTGATGCCAATGCTTGAGCATTTCTCTTGACCTGTTGAATATAAGCCTTGTATTCAGGTGTAGCTACTTGCTTTAGAGCTACAGCTAAAGCAGCTATATGGTTATTATGAGGGCCCCCTTGAAGTGCTGGGAAAACAGAAAAATTTATCCTCTCCTCGTAATCATATTTGTCATTTCCGTCTGTTTGACCAGGAAAAAACCCTTGCATTTTCTGTTTTTTACCTTTCTTAAAGAAAATTATACCACCTCTGGGACCTCTAAGGCCTTTGTGGGTTGTCGAAGTAACAATATCACAGTAATCAAAGGGGCTCAAGCATTCCTGAATCAATTGCACAATATGAATAAAGCTTTCCCAAAAAATTAAAATCATTTTAGTCATTTAAAGATGATAGTTATGCTACATAAAAACTAAATAGGTTTCAGATGAAAAAAAAAAAAAATTCACCAATGTATAAGATTCACCCATAGATACTAAAAGGTAGCAATATGGTTGTTTCCCCTCCAAAAATCTAGTAGTGCCCTAAAGAGAACTCTACAATTAACGAAGATGCTATAGAACAAAAAAAAAAAAGGTCAGTAGTGTAGTGGAATTGGCATCCACGTCTCTTTCTCTCTGAACACGGAATAAACAAAGTCAACCAATACAGAATGAGTCCCATCTTTGTTCTGATCTATACAACATAGCTTTCAGCATATCCAACACTTAAAAGACAGTAAAAAAGGATTTCATGATGAGACGAAAAGTTAAAGATGCAAATTCTCTAAATTTGGCTTGATGTATTGAAGAAATAGTAGATATTAGTCTATCAAGCAAGTAGCATTGTGTGAATTTGTTATCATTTTTGAGAGTTTTACAAACCCAAATGTCTATTCAACCAGCACAGTATTCCATAGCAAGCACGAGTAAAAGCAAAGTGGCACTAAACAATCATAAAAAAATCCACTGTGGTACCACATGAACGAGATTAACTTTTAACAATTATTTTACACACGATATAGCATTCAGTCATCAATGAGAATTAAGTACAGCTGCAATTTGGTGGAAAATAAATGAGATAAATGATGAATCTAAAATTCTAAAGAAAATAGATCTTGAATGACAGATAAATTGAAAAATTCATTGAAGAAAAAATGAAAAAAAATGATGTTTCTAAAAATTTTACAAATGAAAGTGGCTCTCAAATGGCAATCGATTGAAGAAACATTATCATGCCAAAACTGTTTGTGCTAAAATTTGAGCAATTAATTTGCCTAGGATATAACACTCATTCATCATTAGGACTCAAATTGCAAGTAAAATTTAATGAAGAAAAAAAAGAGGTAAATGATTTGTCTAAAATGCTATTCTTAATAAATTGGCTCTCAAATGACAATAGATTGAGGAAGCATTGTCATTGCAAACCATTTCTGTGCTACAATAGTGAAGTACAAGATAGTTCAAATAAAAAACTTAATCACTGAATGATAGCACAACTCAAACCATATGCCAAAAACAAAGGAAATTACAAAATAACAAAAAAAACAAGAGAGTTCAAACCTTAGCTGCCACAAGTCCACTAATGTGAGCCATATCACACATCAAGACTGCTCCACACTTATCCGCAATTTGCCTAAACCTAGCATATTCCCACTCCCTTGGGTATGAACTCCCACCACAGATCAGTATCTTTGGGCGGTAATCCATGGCCTTCTCTTCAACTTTATCATAGTCGATATATCCTGTAATTGGATTTACCTTATATGGAAAACTCTCAAAGAATATGGACGCCCCTGATATCTTCTTTCCACTAGGCGCATAGTACCCGTGGCTAACATGTCCACCAGAAGGTGAATCCAAACCCATAATTCTATCTTTTGGGAGTAATAAACCTGTATAGACAGCGAAATTGGCTGAGGTGCACGAATAAGGCTGAACATTCACCCCCCAGCATTCAGGATCGAGACCAAATGCTGTGAGCGCACGTTCATGGCATAACCGCTCTATTTGATCAATGTACTGGTTCCCACCATAGTACCTAGCACCAGGGAACCCCTCGGAATATTTGTTGGTCAAATGGCTACCAAGGGCATCAAGCACTCCACGGCACACAAAATTCTCGGATGCGATGAGTTCAATTCCCTGCACCTGCCGCTGCTTCTCCTTCTCCATGATATTGAATATATCTGGGTCGGCCATGGATAAAGGCTGATTCCCCCAGGCACGGACAGCAGCCTTCCGAGTCTCGAGATCGGGTTCCGCCTTTGCTTTCTTGGCTGCAGGGAGCACAGAGGTAGAAGAGCAAGAGGAGCTCGATTCCCCTCTCCTCGGCCTCTTGATGCACATGGCATACCCAAGAATCCTGAATTCCTCCTCCTCCTGTTGCTCCTCGTCGGATTCCTCCACCTCGTGCGTCCGCAGGGATCCGTCACGGGAGTTCTCCGGATGCTGGTCGAGGAGCTGCAGTGGGATCGATCGAGGATTGCGAGGCGAGTCCCGATGCCCGGTGTCGATCTGGAACGAGATGGAATCATCCGGTATCGGACCGCGCACCGACAGCGGAGGCGGAGGAGCGTGGAACTCCAGTGAGAAATTTGATTGAGGGTGGGTGAGATCCATAGAGTAAAATCTCGGGAACGCAGAACAGAAGCAAACAACACGATCAGCAATTCAACAGAAACAACAACAGAAACAACGAGGGCAGGAGCGGAGGGAGGAGGAGGAGGTGAACTCGGCGAGGAGGTGAGATCCCATCAATATCGATGTCGGGGAGAGAGAGAGAGAGGGAGCGGCGTGTGCGAGAACAACCCTAAACAAGAATAACAAAGAGGGGGCGGAGGGAACGACGGCAGGGACGATCAAGGAAACGGGGATGACCGGGGTTAGGCGGTTGTCCCTTATATAGTTATAATAATAAGAGGAGCGAACCTGGACGGCTTATCGATTTGGTTTGGTGGGCGTTATTACTTCCAGAACTACTCTCAAATCATTCCAAACTTTTCCAAACTTCCAATTTTTTTTTTTTTTCCTTTTTTCTTCTATATAATCGAATTCACTATATAATTTATGATCACTTAATAGTTTTCATAAACTTCTATTAATATTAATATTAGGAGTAACCATTCGGGTGGACAGGATTGGATGATGAGATCAAATTAGGAATTTTTTTTAAAATCTCAATTCGAATACAACCCGAATTCAATCCATAACTTCTAAATTCAAACCTAAACCCAACCAATCCGATCAACCCGAATCTAACTCGTATAACATGAAAATTCGATTCAAAATGATTTTTTTGTTACTATTTTTTCTATAATTCTTGACTTATTATCATCTTAATTTTTAAAATAAAATTTAATTTAATCTAAAAAAATACCCATTAAATGACTAAATCTAAAATTTGGACCAAATCGGATCAATTTGAATCTGACCTGAGCCGACCTGAAAATTTTACCCGAAATCCTCTAACTCAAACCCGATACAAATCTAAAAATTTTCAACCCGAACTTAATTTTTTTCTAAGTCAATTCATATTGGGTCATCAGGTTAGATTAATTTTTGACACCGCTAATTAATATCTTGATAAAATTAAGATCTAAAACATCTCTTAAATAATATTTTCTAAAAAAAATAAGAGAATTATTAAATTGTGAAAATGGAGTTTCTAAAAAAAATAGACTTTGAGTTAAGATGCATAATTTACATTATTAAATAGCTTTAGTAAAAAATATTTGATAATTTAAAATGATTTAACTATTTTTTAATGTATGTTGCTCTAGTATCTATGATAATAAAGTTTCAATCGGTAACTCAAGGAATCAATTTATATTCAAAATTAGAGTCTTAGGACTTTTAGGATAAATAATTTAAAAAAAAAAATTGACTTTGAAATAGTCAAAAGATTTTACCTAAATCATACTTTGGTCAATATTTTATTCAAGGATCAATAATCTGCTTTTAACGACAGTTTTAATATAAAATAATCTATCAAATAATTTTAACTACTAAAGTACTTAATGAACATATTTCATTATTTTTAACAAACTTATATTCTAATATCACATTAAACTCTTAGGAACCATAATCAACAATCCATTTTCAAGCAAGAATTTCAACCTAAAAGGTCTACTAAATACTGTTTGCCAGAAATACTTGGTGTCCTCAAAGTTTAATTTTAAGGGAGAGTCTGTCTACAACTCGTTTGCCATAAAAGAGGACATGTGCTACATTATGGATCGTGGCGGCAACCGTGTCTGTTAGTATTATGTCTAGTTCCCACAATACTTCGAGGGCATCAACCCCTTTAATCGATACGCCAACCACAACACCATCTTCTTCGATGAAAATATACGCGCCCTAGACGGTCTCCAAGGTCCCATGTATATCGACACTAACTGCCTCTTCTGCCGCAATTCGCTCTATGTATTGGTTGCGCATCAATTCCAAATCAGACTGTCGGACAATGATTTATTTTATACAAAGGGTAGAGGGTTGTTTCAGAGTCAGACAGATTAAGGTCCATTAACAAAATACTAGTCATTCGCTTATACAGGCTTGGCTTCCAGCATTCAGTCATAGTAGGTAAATGAATTCCTCCCATGATAATTAAATTATGGGTCATAAACTGGTGATGAAAGTCTCAACTGAAAAAATGACAATGCGACAATTCACTAGCAATATCTATATGATCTGCAAAATATATTAAAAAACAAAAAAACAGACAGGAAAGGCAGGCAAGCATCTAGTGCGATGCGGCAGGCTTTGCAATGGACCTCTTGATGGCTTCAGCATAGGTCTTGTGCTGATAGGTCAATGTGGAATCCAGCAAGTCCCAAAGAGATGTCTTCGGGCTCCAACCTACATTTGAATTAACCATAAAATACCGTACTGCTACAATTTGAAATTTCAGAAATGAAACAAGTGCATACCAAGTTGTTTATTGATAATAGTCATGTCAGGAATTCTTTTATCACTGTCATCGTATCCTTCACCATAGAAGTCTTTTGAACTCACATCAATCGTAGGCACCTCCAATGGGGGCTCCCCTGATACGTTTGAATATACCTGGGGTTCGGACACAGAATAAGTTGAGGACTTTGATTTTCCTAACGAAAAATAGCAAATATCTAATAGCAAACCTGTGTCATAATTTCAGCAAGTTGTTTTACAGTGACTTCATTGTTAGGATTTCCGACATTAAAGATGTGACCATTAGCTCGAGCAGGATTTTCCTAAGAGAGCAGGATAAGATTGTATGTCATTGTAGAAATACAAGAGAGAGAGAGAAGAAATAAGATATTGCGTACTATCATAAGCAGAACAGCTTCAATAGCATCCTTGATGTACACAAATGTTCGTTGGGATTGACCGCCATCAACAAGTTTCAGAGGCTCACGCCGCAGCAGATTCTGCATTATGCAAAAGCTAGGTTAAATAGATACACGCAGATGACTATCTAGGAGTGTATGACGCACATTACTGAAGCATGCCAAAACCCTCGGAACACCCTCGCTAGGACCATCGATTCCAGGGATGAAGTCCATCCTTGGTCCAATCCAATTGAAAGGCCTCACAATGGTGAACTCAAGACCATTTTCTGCACCCTCAGCTGCAGATGATCCAGATAAAGTGTAAGTAGATTGCAACATAAAACACCATAGGAAATTGGTTAGCTCAAGGCAGTGTCATTGCTCCATAGGAAATTGGTAAGAAACATACCATAAATCAGCCTCTCAATAAGCTGCTTGGCACAGGCATAAGACCATCTCTGTTTCTCAATAGGACCAAAAATACAGGGTGACACATCTTCCTTGAGCACAAAGAATTCAGGTTCCTATTCAATCATATTTTTTCATTAGCAAAACTGCAGAATAATGAACAAGTATACCATTCCAGGAGAAAGATACTTTAGGCACCATGAAAGAAGAAAGTGTTCCACTGGCAAGCATTGCCCCAAAAATTCAAAAACTAGAAAATAATTACACAACAACATTCGAAACCAATTTTTCTGACTTTAGCACAATAAATGAATACCAGATTTGATAGAAATAGTAGAAAAACTTTTTTAAATGTCTGGACGCTCATATATCCTCATGATCATTGCCATTGTACTGTCCAAATAGATAAAACCATCTTTTACTTCATTGAATTGGACCCAACTAATTTGATTTTAACTCATTAACAGCATAAACCAAATATGTAGTACATATGCAGTCCTATGGTGGAGATTGGCTCGGCCACTATATACTCAAAACGCTACCATATATAGGATTTAGATGATATGATCCAGTTTCTTGTTGGCATATGCAGCTGCTTAAAGTATTTTTTTTGTAAATAATATTGATTTAAACAAACTTTAAATTTAATTGAGAACAAAAAAATATGTTCAAGCTTGTTTAATGAACTAGAAGCATGCCCACTCCAATAGAACTGACACTCCCGCTCACAAGTAAAATCAAATTCAAGTGAGTAAATGAAAATTAGCTTATTTACAAGTGTATCAAACATGTAAATAATTACAACCACATAGGCCTAGACTTTACGCACCAATTGAAATACATTGGTAGATTCTAGTAATAAATATGGATAAATTAATGCTTATAGTAAACTTTTAAAAAAAAATTTAAATTTATTTTTACCAATCACTGATCTTGTTCTTGTGCTTTGCTCATGAATGATGTTATTGAATCTAAAAGGACTGGAACTCAAGGGAAGCCAACAACCAACTCCAAAACTCCATCAAATTCTTCTATTATTCATGAACATGTGCCAAATTTAACTCGTGAACATTAATAAGTCTATTTAACCTTAATATGGTGCACATTTTCTACAACTGAGATAAAAAATTGTTGAAAACAGTTCATTACTTCTCTCAAATGGACAAAAGTGTTCAATTATAAAGTTGGTCTGCACTTATTCATGGATGGCTGACTTGCTATATATAATCTAGGAAATTGTATCAATAAAAACAAAAACAATGCCACCTAATGTAAATAAAACAGGAAATCAACCTGGCCCACTTGGGTCCTCTGGGACTATTAACATCAGAAAACTAAAAATTGGAGGCCGTCATCTGCAAAGAAATACAAGCTAATCCTGACTTTTTTTTTTTAAAGAAGAGACCAAAACACAAACCAAAAGTCGATTTGTTGTTGTTGGATGCGGGCCTTAGGTCTCTAATCTTTACCTTTTAGAAAAACAGAGAAATCCTATATCACCAATTAATATTTTCACAATTTTTCAGTTAAAATTTTCTTTATTTTGTCAGTCAAAAAAATTTTGCAATCTTGTTATTTGGATTTCTAATTAATCGGAGTACAAAACCTCCTATCCTGGAATACTTACTTTTAAGTGAACCTCAACTCAATACATGACTATTGACACAACTTGAATATCACCCATAATAAACACTCGTTTTCAGGTAAAAAAGAAGGTCATTACCATCAAGAAGCAATTTTATCAAGTAATGGAGAATTAGAAGTAAAATCAAGAAAATGGTTTCATTAATTTATAGCAACTTCAAATAATCATATGTAAATCAAATGTAGAAATGCCAACGATACCTTTCTAAGAGGATGATCATTGGGTAGGAAGCTTCCTATCGTTTTCCCATACACTTCACATGTTGAGAAGTGAATGAGGCGTTTGTTGTTTTCTGAGCAATACCTAACCTACACGAGCCACAATAAAATAAATCAATACCAAAGAAGAGTACAAAGAAAATCCAACAAGAAATGAACAAGCCCAGGGGTCTCAAAACTCACAACTGGGAGAGCATCAATGAAATTACTGTAGATGGTGTCTAGTGGGCGGGTGTTATAATCAGCAGGAGTACAGATTGCCGCCAGATTAATCGTCTACAAAGAAAACAAAAAGTTGTATCACATATACATTAGGATCCCTTGCGACGATGACGACAAAAAGATTCGGTCAAACCATCATGGCCAAGGAAAAGATGCTGAGAAGTAAAGTGGCAGTAAAAAAAAATGCAGACCAACACAGATCACTATGAAAAAAAAACAAACGCAAGGAGAGATCCAGGGTTAGATCTGTTCCACATGACAAGGGAACTAACCAAATCCGACATCTTGATGAGCCCCTCAAGCCTGGAGTCGTGCTTGATATTGAGGCGGTGGAACTGGATCCGGCCGCCCAAAGGGCGGCTTGCGCCCTCCTGCCCCTCGGCCGCGTCGAGTAGGTGCTTGATCTTGTCGCTGTAGACGTCCACTGCCAGCACCGTGTGGGGCGTCTCGGCCATGAGTTTCTCGCATAGGTGGGATCCGATGAATCCCCCGGCCCCAATCATGCAGATCGTCATCGGCTCTATCGGGTTCCCGTCGAGATCTAGCCTCGCAGTCGATGCCATGGCCGGTGCGCTCAAAATTCCTTCCTCGATCAGCGGGATCTACCCAAAGGAAGAGACAAAATATTGAAGAAGCAGAATAAGGAAGAGGAGGAGGAAGCAAGCGGAATGCGGATGGACGGCGAACCTTTCGGTGGCTTCGATTCAGCGGCGAACCTTTCGGTGGCTTCGATTCAGCTTCCTGCCGATGCCTGCGGGGAAGAGCGGAGAGAGAGAGTCGTGCGGTCAATGCGGAGCAGATGCCTCGGAATCGTTAGGAGTGGGCGATTTAAATAGAGGTGAGCATAAAGTTTTTAGAATAACGATCTTACTCATGATCGATCGAATGGAAGAGTCGTACATCCTATAAAAAATTATTAAAATTTTATAATACATAATTAATGACTAAAAATCTTATTTACATATAAATAAATTATTAATTATATATATATATATATATATAATCATTTATCATTAACAACTTAAATTATATTA
>JBBPFQ010000113.1:124013-139108 GCA_037974815.1 Kaempferia elegans | reverse complement strand
ATATATATATATATATATATATATATATATGACCTCCTAATTAACATAAAAGATTGTGGATAAATAAAATATTTACAAATATGTGTCACTAAATAAGGAAAAATTTATAATTAAAATAAAAGATTTTTAATAAAAATTAATTAACTTAAATGTGATATCTAGTACAACTAAAATAATAATAATAATATAAAAAAAACTAATGAAAAAAAAGTAATTTTTACATACTTTAATACCGTTTATCTTCTTCTTCACTTCACCAAAATTTTAATTTGAGTGTCGAAATGACAACGCATGGGGAACCACGGACTGTCTTTCTAACCTCTCGTCGTCTTTCGCCCTCTCTCCTACACATGCCTCGATGGATCTCTGTGCAGGCTTCTCGCTCATAGCTTGGCGATTGACGGTCAAGTCAATACCCATGTCAACGGTCAACCCGCTGATGACTCACTCGCCAGCCTCACTCTTGAGTTTGATTCAGCGAATTAAATCGCAATTCTTGAGAAATTAAATAGAAGAGTAATAAAATAATTTAGTTTTTAGATTAATTCTGTCTATTCATGCTGTCTATTTCACCCATTGGATAGATTCAACCACGTGACTCTGCTCAATTAATTTGTCGACTCACTCGACCCATTCAATCATTTTCCTATTAGGCCAATTCATCCCACTTAGTTTGTTCGATTTGATTCATCAAATAAATCCAGTTGTCGCGGTCCAATACATTTTTGTGGTTCGTCTTGACCAATTGGCTAGCTCTACTACGTTAGATAGTCAAACCCACTCGATTCAATTGATCTATTATGTTAGAAAAATTAACTATCCTATTTGGCTTGCTTGATCAAATTAACTATTTGGTTTGTTTGATCATTCTATTTGAAATGTTCCGTCGCCACATTGTTACAACCAGTATAAGGAGATCGAATGGAACATCCCTGAAATAAAACATCGAGATCTTTAAAAATCAAGCAAAAGCATTTTGCTCAAAATTACTACAGATAAAAAATATGTATTTGGACCGCATCGTCTACAGGTTTTCACGCAGCATAGCCAGTATTCTCTCTCTGAGACCACTTGAAACTTCCGTGGAAGCATTTGTAGGCTTGGTATCAGAACTTCCTGGCATATTTAATTCCTGTTGCTGGTCCAGCAATTTCTGAGAGATCTCAGACTGATCCAATTTGTCTCTGTTCATCTCTCTCTCAATTAAGTTGTTCCTTTGGGATCGTAAGTGATGCTTATTCCCGTGCTTATCATACAATTTCTTCTCATTATCCTCGTCTTCCAAACTATCTTCATCCTTGTGATGACGGGACTTCTTTCTGTGCCTGTATTCATCTTCTGAAGAACTATGGTGCTTATGATGATGCCTAGAAACTCTGTTGGAAGATGAGTGATGCTTTCTGTGCTTGCGACCACTGCTGCTATAGTGTTCTGACCAGAGGCTACTCTTGTGCCGCTTGTGATTTCCATCATCATCCTCCTTATTATCAAAATTTTGAGAGCTCGGACGGTGTTTCTCCCTTTTATCCCTGCTAATAACATGATCAGTCTCTCTCCCACGAGATTTCGTTTTAGAAGATATGTTTGCATCGTAAGGTACAGAGCTTCCTTCTCGTTCTGTGTGTGCAAGATCAGTTCCAGCACATATATGCAAAGATGAATCCTGATCAGTTGCAGTACTACATGTCGTAGATGGATTACCACTCTTTATCATTGCAGAGAACATCCTTGCTCGTTTCAGTCTCTCAGCCTTCAATTTTTGTTCCTTTGTCAAGGAAGCTTCAGATGAATCGGCTTCACGCGATGCAGCAAGTGCTGCAGTCTTCGCAATAGCCTTTGCAATCCATACATCATCCACTGTTCTAGAAGCCCTTTTGCTTGGCGGGTCAAGTCCCGACAAAGGCAATGATGTACCAGCTTCATAGCTAGAACCACGTTTGGGCATAGAATCCTGATCTTGTAACGAGGAGAAACTTCCAGCACTGGAACCAAGTAAAGCCTCACGTTGAGAGAGACCCAGCGTGGAATCAGGAGCTGCAACATGTTGACGAGCATTAGCAGGACTCACACCTCTTGTGACCGCCATAACAATAGCAGCAGCTTCATCTACACTCGCTCCAGATTGAGTGGTCCGATTTGAATCTTGCTCATGCTTCTCCTTTTTCGAACCACCAATTACCATCTTGAATTTCTCTTTTCTATGAGGATCGTAAAACCATTCTTCTGACATATCTGATGATCTGCAATGAGCAGCTTCTGAAACCTCATTTCGTCCTTTATTCTTGCTCCCAGCATTACCCTGCCACAATAGCGCAACCAGATTTATGTTTGCTTTTCCTTAGGAAGCAAAATGTTGAACAAATGATAGCTGACATTAATTGAGGCAAACTGGAGCCTATAAAAGACTGCAAAAAAAAAAAGGGAGGATTCATTTCCATCTAAAACAGCATTGTACCATTATATTATGGACATGTAGACCGTTATTAGCCAGGATTTGCAAATTGGAATAGGCCAATAACAAAAAATAATCAAAACAACCTAGGACAAGTGTTTCTCTAATTACTAAACTATTTCACTATTTGAAAGGAAAAGGTGGAAAAGAGACTTTAATTTTTATTAGGCCTAGTTAGAATTCTCCAATGTTTGATACTCGGACAATCACCAGACACTAAAAGCTTGACTGATTGTAAGAAATGAGACTAAAAGGATTAACGATAGAAACTCCTTTTTCCATGAATGAGAAAAAATTACGAGTTTTTTCTAGAAGTTTTCACTTTTCTTTTTATTCCAAAAACTAGAGTGGGATATGGACATGAGAAATTCACGATTGAATCCAAGAATTTGTTTTTGTTATCATCAGATAAGCAGGAGGCCCAATAAAAGTCATTCACATCAATTCAATAAAGCCAATAAAATACAAGAACAGAGGCTCCAAATACAAATACTCCTTGAAAAGACAGATTACACTTTGTAAAGGGCACATAAGATGCAGTAAAAAAACGGGTGGTATAAATAACTCATCGCGAATTGAAATAAATGCCCCTATCTCATTAAAAGCCTCATGGAGCATCAATTCACGGTGTTGTATAGATATCAAAATTGAGATATAATAGAAAAATTAACTGGTAATTACAAACAGATAAATTCAAAGATCATACTCCTCCAGAAATCAAAAGGCACAAGAAAAGAAAGGTCAAACTTTGGACATGAAAAACGCATGCATTTTGAGTGACAATACCATCTTCAAAAAAATAAAAAAATACATTTTTTTTAAATCTTCGTAACATAAAATAAAGATAAATCATCATCATCAAAGCATTTTTTCCCCTACCTATTGGTCAAAACAGAAAGTGCTAGTGAAGGATGAAAATTGTGCATCAGAATAGAATTTCAGTCAGCATATTACTTACCTGAAACTCAGAGATCAAGTGTAATGTCATCATATGCACATATGTTATTCTTCAAACTTCACTTTGAGAGAGAGAGAGAGAGAGAGAGAGAGAGAGAGACTTTGATTTACTAAGACTCTAGTGCAAGTTTGGACAGACACTAGAAAAAATTAAGGTATGTAGCCAACACAAACAAAAAGGCAAGATCAATCATGCACATAATGCAATGGCATAACCTGGACAGCTAAGATACTCATAGTATTTTAAATCTTAACATATATTATCATCATACACTAAATGTGCAAGTTTGGATAGGCACACTGACTAGGCAAAACTAAGGTATCTAGCCAACTGAAGCACAAAGGCAAAAACCACTCATGCACATAATGCCATGGTGTAAACAGAATCACCAGGTTAATGGTTTTCTTAACATGTATTATCACATGCAAATTAATATATGAAATGTAGATTATGATCTTTGGTTTACACGTACACTATGAAAAATTGACTGCCACCACCTTCCTAGAGTAAATTTTGTATTACGTACAGAAAGTCATGTGTGGCAGTATCAGTATCAGAAATTTGGAAATAAGCAAATGAAAAAATAACAATAACGCTGACCCTCTTTTAAAATCTATCTTAGATGGACAATGAATTCCCCTCATTCATTTGTAAAGACCTTATGGATATTTCCACTATAAACTGGAAGCAGTAAAATATTAATTTAACCACTTAGATGAAAAGCTTATTTTTGCTATAATAGAAGCTATACAATTTTGAATAAAATCTTGGTTATCCAACTTACAAGATGCCACTTCCTTGATCTTTGTTAATTTGCAAGAAGGTCAAATCTAGCTTTTAGATCCCAACTCCATAAAAGAACTAAGTTAAAGTTCACTTAATTTAGTAGATAGCCTGTATAATGTTTTTATCAGAGACACAATATGGAGGTTTACCCATGAAATTTATTCCTCTCCTTATCTGGAACAGCATATTTGAAAGATACAGAAAAAATTTCAACCAACATTTGTAAATTCAAGGCAACCTATGTTAATTCTCTCAATAATTCTACAGAGATTGAAAACCAGTGGAAATAATCAGAAACAATCTGTAGATACTACATATGAGAATTGTATGTTTAAAATCTTTCAAGGAACCAGAGCATATATGTCACAGGTAAAAATTGTTATGAAAACATGACAAATATTTAGTACACATTGATATGGTCCAGGCAAGATTGTACAGAAATTACCTGATGAGCCTCTTCAAGAACCTTAAGATAGTATGCATGGTGCTGATTTGATGGCACAAGAAAAGGAAATCTGCCTACTGACTTATCTTGTTCAACAAGGATAGCCTCAAACTCCTTTCCATTTCTAATAATAAATTCAACTATTTTTTCTATCATTCTTTTTAAGAAAGATGGAGGTTCCAATAATACCGGTTTAACATCCGGCATGCAAACTTGATCACTGTGTTTATGCTCAACAGAAACAGAAAGGATTCCTTTGCCATCTTTTGCATTCTTATTATGTAGAACCTTAGGTGAACTAGATTTAGTGGGCAGTTTCTTTCTTGTTGAAGTCACATCTTTAGGAACCACATAGGAATTCATTCTCTTGATTTTATTATGCCCTTCCAAAGTCTTCAAGGCTTGCGCTGAGCTATGAGAACTTGGTGCATTATCAGCAATGCCGGGATTAGTACAACCAGTAGCATTAGTATCATCGTCGTCTTCTATTGATCCATAGACAGATCCAAGCAATGACAAGGCCCCGCTACGGGAAGGAAACATGTCTTTATTCTGCTCTTCCAGCTTTTCCTTATCTTGTGTTTTCTCACTAGTTGCGTCATTATTTAGAAGTTGTGGATGATCAACAAGGAAGCGAAAATACTCATGAAGATGATGATCTGGCATCAAGAACCCAAAAGTTGGATTGTCACCCTGTTTCACACGTAAGACAATCTCTGATTGTCCACCATGCTGACTAACAAACGAAGCTGTTCTTGCAATAATTTGATGCAATTTCTCTGTATCAGGCTGCAAGAAACCAATAAATGATCTTTGTCAACAATAATTTGAATTATAACATCACAATTCTAACTAAAAGCGTGATACTTTAAACTTAACCAGAAGTAATAAATTATCATAAAAAAAGAAACAAAGTGCAAGCTCATCCATGTGTGTTAAATGTCGCTGCCTGATGGACATATTTCATTGCGATCCCACCTACCCATTCCTCACATCATGAAACATCACAAGAAATAACGCTGCTCATGAATGTCAAACTTAGTAAGCACTTCATCACTGCTCCAAGCTTCTGAAACTTTAACATGTAAGCTTTAGAAGAATATATGCACCTTGGACAAAAATTGCTGTTCCAACTGTTGAAGAATAATAACAATCTACATAGAACATATATACTTGTTATCTGGAAAAAGACATGAACATGGAGTTTGATGCATGCATTTTGCACTTACTAGTTTACTCATTAATCTTTCAGGGAGTGGAAAAGCTGGACGATAACCAGAATAAGTTAATCCAGAATCCTTATTTGGATCAGCTGCATTCTCGGCATTTCCATATGAAAAAGGTACAGCCTGATAAGTTGCATCCAAATCTTTAATTTTATCTGCAATAAGAAAGACCAAAATCTCAATTAAGATGACCTTCAAAATAAAAAATAAAAAGGCCTCACCATTAACACAAATTCAGTGATGAACAATTGTAAGAATGTGGAAGTTTCTTACTTGGATTTTGAGAGAACTCATGAATTAAGCACCCATCCTGCAAACTTAGAATGCAAATGCAACATAATATTGAATTAATTAACATGTGAGTCATTTTATAGGCCGCAAGATCCACTATAAACTGAACAGAGCAAGTATACAGGTTATCAACCCGCCATCCACCAATATAGAACTGTACATGGCATATTACATGAGCCATGAGGAATTATTTCATTCCATATAAGTATGAAAGAGCAAGTCAAACATCAACTGCAAGCCATGCATTACATTGCAGGAACTATAAAACAAGAGAAGGTCATTGAAATTCCCAAATAACATGACTTGGTTATCACTAGCAAGCCAAAAGCACTTTCAAACGAAGTTTTTTATGGGTAGCAGGTTGTCAGTCCACAAAGAAGCTTTATCAATATAAAAAAAAAGAAATGAAGACATTTTCTTAGGCTTCATGATGAGTAAACCACCTGTAAGTCCTTTAAATCAATTAAGACTACCAAATTAATATGTTACTCAAATAAGTGAATTGTTATTTTGCAAGGGGAAATTAGAAACAGTGTGAATAGAACATGTATTAGTTATTGCAAATAAAATAACATGATGAAAAAGCACAGAAAACCAAAGAATTTTACCTTCTCTACAAAATTAGACCTACTTATATGCGTAGTTCATAGGCGCCCAGCATGCTAAAGTGAGTAATCAGATTCATCTACTGAATACATTACATGTTATTCTGAGAATTACGGGGATGTGACTTTTAAAATTATTAGCTGCAAGAATTTTAGTCATGCTTCCTACACCTATGTCGTTACCCCTCCATTCGTCTCCAAATATTGGCTCCAAACAAGTTCTGATAAACATTCCGTAAAATCAATACAATTTGACTTTAAGTTAGGAATCACCTCATTTAAGCAGGAAAAAATTAATACAGAAAAGAAAATATTTTTTACGGAAAACAAACCTGATGATATTTCCCTTGCATCGTCAGGGGTAGCAACACTGATGGCATCCGTGTCGTCCGTGGAAGGGAGGAGATCGAGGTAGCGTTCATGGTCGAGCTGAGAGGCGGTCACACCACCATCAGCCAGCTCCTCAGCGAGACGATTTGAGGCCCTCCTCGGAGGGCGAGGCGGAATCCGATCGAGGAGGTGCCGGACGTCATAACGATCGATGAGAAGGGTGGGGTCACCGCACCATGGGACAAGGGCGTCGGCAGAATTGATGAAAGCCGAGGCAGCATCGTCGTCGAACAACAACGGATGCTTCCCTTCCAATCTCAGATCCATCGCCGCGACCGCCGACCGAGGGAATGAGTTGCTCAGGACGAATCTGTGCTTTCAGAGTTGAGACGGAAACCCTCACAATATCGATGCGGCGAACACTTTTAACCTAGCATTTTGGATAAAATTCATTCTAGACCCTGGAATTATTATTTTTGCAAAACCATCATTCAAATTCTGTTGCCCATGTATGACGTATCCAAACACGGGCAACGCCTAGGAGAAAAAAACGAAAAGAAAATAATTGGAAAAAAAATTAATTGGACAATTTATCAATACATGCATTATTAATTGTAAATTATCAAAAGGAGATCTAAATACTACCCTTTTTATTATTGAAGCACAAGTAATTTTCCAAATTAGCTTGCGTTGAAATTTCATTAAAATAAACTGTTTAGGAAAAAATAACGACATTATAGTTAGAATATTCAAAAATTCATAATAAAAAAATAATTTTCAAGGCACAAGCTAGCTAATTTTGCGCTTAAAAATTAAAATTAAATAAAACAGCTTATAATTATTTTTTAATCATATTCCGCAAGAAAATATCAATGTTCTAGTTAGCATATCCAGCAATTGATAATGATTAAATATTTAATTTTAAAGGCACCAACTGATTTACAACTATTAATTGGCACTAAATAAACATAAATTGATTTGGATATTGATCATCACTAATATCTGTTTAGTTTTTTTTTTCTTACAAACATATACAAGTCGTTCCATTAATAAACAACACAAGTGTATTTCCTCAATGGCTCTGATTTTTCTTGGGATACTCCCTTGGTCCAAATATGGTCGATCCAATTCTAACGTTTGTGCTGCCCATCTCAATCTGCAAAAATCGTACAAAAAGAATACATGAAGCAACACTGTTCATGAAAATTCCACAAAACTGTTGTTCATCTTACAGCTTGCTCAAAGTCACCAGACATGCCCATGGATAGCTCACACTGCTCCTCTGGTATTCCGAGTGTGTTGCACACATCGACCCTACAATTTGTCATCGTCTGTTACCCCAACAATAAGACCTGAGGTTAGCGCAATACCATACTGGCACATAAAATTATCAGCTAGTGAGACAAGTACTACCTTAAAATTTTCAGGGGTTGAGGTGTAATCTGGCATCCCTATCGTCATTAAGCCTGAAAAGGAAAGGTTTGGGCAGCTGGACTTTACATGGCTAGCCAGCTCTAAACATCTTGCAGGTTCAACGCCAGATTTTGCTGCAAAGACTTGGCGATATAAGCAAACATTCTGACAATGTTACAAGAAAAGCAGTAATGAACTGGACAAGGCTTTAACCAAAGAATTCTTGGATAATGGAGCTCCTCCATTCCCAGAGCATTTTGCTACTTAGGAAATTTATTAATTTAACAAATATCTAGCACTTTTTAAGTTAATTGAGACTTTTTTCAAGTACAATATTATTAAGACTCACATTCCTCTCCACTAGTATTTACTTGAACCAAGACTTTCAGAGGCTTCCTTCCCAAGCTAGCAACAGCACGATCAAGATAGTTTGCAATCTGAAATGAACGAACAATTGACACAAGTAAAATTGTGATACAACCAACAAAAGTTAGCAGCAAACACTAGAATTCTGTGGTTTCAATAACTATTTGCCTTCACCCATGGAAGCAGAAATTCTTGTCTATATGAGGAGATTAATCCATATCAACAGTGTAATTAGTTCCATTTTGATCTATCTAGGCAGTGTGTTTAGCCGACTCCACCTAATGGGATAAGGTTTGATTGTCGTCGTTGTCATCATCGTTAGGCAATGTGTTTCTTATACCTAAATGGGTGATCAAAGCAGTTGATACAATCAGAATGAACTTTCTTTGCTATAGTGCAAAGTGGCCTGCATCCATCAGACGATTGGATTTGGGAGGATTGAGTCATTGATTATTCTAGACTGTCAAGGACATAATTTGGTACGATATTAACTAGCTGGTGGTGGCATCTGGATTTATCAGAATCTACAGATCTGGGGAGACCTTTGATGGTTAAGAATAGCTTCATTCAGCTCAATAGAAGTTTATCTTCTAAGCAGTAGTATAGAAGTTCATAATGGGAGAAAACTCTTTATTTCTGGTGCAACTGTTCAAACTCAATCCTGGAACAAGTGTAGCAGAAGGCACATGATGCAGAAAGCAACCATGAGTTGGTAAATATGAAAGAAAGAATGCTGACTTCAAATGCTAATACTTGGCAAAATGATCTAAGAATTTGGAGATGGACCACGTAAGTATTTTAATGTTTGTTTTTTTGTCAACTTCAAATATTAACATGGTTCAAATGCCAAAGAGGGAAACTCATAAATAGGAACTCGGTGTAAATTCCACCACTATCAAATTTCTTGTGCTACCAAAGCCATTAGAATGTGATTATTTACCTTCACACTATCCACACCCTCAATCATGTGAAGATTTGGTACTGCAGCTGCAAAATAAGCATAGAACTTAATGTTATATATCCCTACCATTTAAAAATAGATTATACTAGAAAATGGCTATAGATAAACAAATATTTCTTTAGGTCAAATAAGAGATGCAAGAAACTATAATAATTAATTAGCCATTAGTTAGAATGTCAAAAAGTCGTATATGAATAGTATTAATAAATCTATGTTTAGGATTTTATCATAACTACATATTCTCATATAATTATTATCTCATTTAAATCAATGTAGTTGTCATTCCCCTCTAATACTATGAGATTGAAGGAAAATCTTGGAAATTCAGTAAAAACAAGAAAAGAATAAAACTTAGTGATATTATGCAATTCATAAGCCTCCAACTGGTTTTCCATTCATAGATTTGGTTATCAATGACTCATTGTTTTTTGAGAATCCCAATTATTCTTATTTAAAAAATTGAAGGGTATTATTTAGTCTCATTATTTTCACTCTTTTTTCCAGAAAGCATGATATACGATACATGATTAATTATCCATAATTATGAAAAGAAGAAACAGGCATATTAATTTCTGCACAAAACTATTAAAAGTGAACAAACAGAATACCGAGTAAATGGCATATGAATTGATACCTAGAAGGGATTTAACTTTATTGCTCTGGAGATGCCCAATAAAGTGCCAATTGATATCTAAAGGAAGCTGCATAGGGAAGAAGTTATAAGATTCATTTGTTTCTGGAAACATCATGAAAACAGACAACTACTTCGAATCAGCTTGTAACAAGAAGACTTTCTTCTAATATTCTAGCATACCTTTTGGTTGATAAATACAACAGTTTAAAGTAGTGATCAGTGATATAACTGTTAAATTGACATTATATTGTCAATCTAGAGTTAACCGACTGAACACACTTTGATGCAAATCACCTTAATTAAATAGAAAGCTTTGAGAGATAATTCCTAAATTCATTATTTCTAAAGCATTGTAGCCCTTCTTAAACTAGAAAATTAAAGGAGTAAACTAAGTGAAGGAATGCTCTACCTGAGGGGCCTTATCCACCAACTCCTGTGCATAGTTCTCGCCAAAGTAGCGGTGGCCGGCGTCGTAGAGCTGACGGACGAGGGAGGCCGGCTTCGTCTTGCCAACGGCTACGACACGTACAGCCTCCGCCGTGCGTCCAGACCTCTCCGCCGCTTGCCGCACCCGGTGGAGAACAGACCGCAGCGCTGTTGCAGCCGCGCATTCCGCTATGACCGACGGAGTGGCCATTCTCCCTCCGCCTTCCGCCTTCCGCCTTCCGCCTTCCGCCTTCTTTCGGCCACAGATCAAGGAGAATCGAGAAATGGGTCGCGGTGTATTATTTTAAGTGGTCTTGGCACCATGGGCCTTCTATAATCCCATCTGGGCCGACATTGCATGTCTATCGCTACTTTTATTATTATTATTATTATTATTATTATTATTTAAATAATAAATAGACAGTCTTTCTCCTGTTTCGTACAGATAAATTTGAAAGAGTAATGCTATACAATTCGAGTTGAGAAATGATTTGTTAAAAGATAAAAACTCAATGAAACCTTTAAAAAAAGACACATGAAGTGATGAGACCTAAAAAAAATAAAATGGTGGGCTTCATTACTATGTGTCTTTCCTTGAGGGTTTCTTTGAATTTTTTCTTATAGGGTATCATTGCTCATTCTTGTCTGCATCTCGAAGCTCCATCTCTGTCGATATGGACATTTGTGTGGACACATCATACATGCAGGTCATCATAAAAATTAGACAACCTTCACCTCTCAGCTCCCAGATCTCAACAAACCGATTGGGTTACAATTTTATCAACACAAAACCACTGCAAGTCAACTTGCCTAAGCCCGAGACCCATGCGGGTCGCCCTGCGACAAACTTAGGTTGACTCACGAATTGAGAAACACATATAAACTAAATTTTATATTAATTTATTATTTTTATTTATTATAATTTTAAAATAAAAATAAATTTTTTATTAAATATGAATACTTATCTGCTTTCATTGATATTTATCAAATAATCAATCAGTTAAGGTTGAAGATATCAACCATTTCATTACACATGAGCTGGCGGATGCGACGTCCCTTCGGAGCGGTGCGATGGTAAGATATAGGAGGTTGTCACATGAGATCTAGAGGTCGAAACTCGGCGTGTCCGAGCATATACCTCTCCCATATCTTGACCATTTGCACTAATGGCTAGTAGTCACCTGTGATTTACCTGGCCTAGGAACGAATTGACAAAGGCGTTGGGAACGAACGAATCACCTTTTTGCGACTGGAGCTGGCAGATGCCACGGGATTTAGGAATTGAACGGTGGGAGCTGGTTGCTCCTGAAACAGTCCACACTCAGTGGATTTCGTTGTTGGGACCTAGATTGGGGAGTCCTAGTGCTGACAACAAGATAGAACATAAGGTAGAAGGTGTGCTGCTCCTTGATCATTCGGTGATGATGAGAATCAGTAGAGATTATAGCAATTCTTAGCAATATACCCTAACACCCTTTGATCGTTCGGTGATGATGCTGCTTCGTTGAAGTCAATGAATGCAAAGGGGCAATTACAGGCACCAAGAACTCATTCCAACATATAAAGTATCGAGAAGATTGAAAAACAATCCATAGAAACAATCGAAACGTCTTATTATCAATCATGAAAGTCCAATAACCAACATGAGAGTAATACAACAACAAATTTAACACCAGAAATATGTACCAGTTTTGAACAAAACATTTGTTCCAAGGATGTATAGAACGATGACTACCAATTGTCTGATTAACCAGGCAATTGGTAGTTATCCAGACGACCAATCTCTCAATCCTTCTTCTCCAAAGTCTTCTCTCTGAAGAGCTCCAACCAGAGATTACAAATCCACAAGATGCTCGCAAATATCGCACTGCCGACGACGACAATCCACGAAGCACATATCCACATCGCCATCACATCGCTAGCTTTTCCACTCAAATAGAAGGCTCCCATTTTGTAGAAGAACCAGGGCCCGAGGAATCCCCTCACGATCGTATACAAGACAAAGAAAGGCGGAGCCAGATTCTTATGGATCCTTGCAGCCGTCGGAGATTCTGCTCTCCTGAGTCCGGCAAGCGTCCACACATTTTGACAAGCACTGGTGACCTCTGCGAGCACAAGAAGGACCAGCAGCGCGAATGCACCATGCTGAGCGAGGTACCGGCAGGTGATGAAGACGAAGAGCGTGGCAAGGTGGTGAGCGACGAAGAGATATTCGTTGGGCATAAAGATCAGGTAATGAAGGAGATCGACAGTGAAATAGCCGACACTGAAGTCGAGCACCAGATTCTGGAAATCGGTGTTGGGAGACGCAAATGATCGAACAGGTTGCTGAAGGATTGCAGCGGCCGCCAAGAATACGGCCGGGGTGCCGTGGCACAGAGACATCAAGCAACTAGATGCATCTGGGCGATACTTGGGGCTCCAGCTGCTGAAGACGGCGAAGTATCCGAGCACGTATAACGCACAGAACACGGAAACAAAATGGGGAAGGAGCCATTGCCCGGGAACGATGACCTCGATCTCCATGACTGGAAAAGAAAAAAGGAAAAGGCGAAAACTTTATCAATCGACCAACTTGAAATCACTGCTTATGATCAACGCTGGTGGTCATGGCCGGAAAGAAAAGCAGATATGGATAAAGGAGAGTACCTTGGACAACCGAAGTTTGGCACGCAACTCGGAGGAAGCTTGTGAGAGACGGCAAGCTTGATGATTTGCAGAAAGCGTCTCCAGCAACAGAGTGATCTTGGAAAAAGTAGGCAATGCGGAAGAATCGAGCCAATTCAAATTCCAAAGCTGAGCCTCGAAGCTAAAGCATCGCCTTTGAAGCAGCGCCGGGGGAGGTGAGGTAGGGTTAGGGTTTCAGCTGCCTGGTCCGACGGAAAACCACTTCGCCGAGACAGCCGCGGAGAGGCGTTTTGTCTGTTAATCCCGTGAGACGCGATATATATATCAAGACGGCCGTTACGCGATTACGTTGTTGCCTGCGAACAACCCGCGGCTTGATCGGTTGGTTGCAAACTTGCAATGCCAATGCCTGTAAAAAGGACTTTGGTTAAGCGGTGGCGTTATAAAGATACGTCTCGGCTAAAGAAGGAATATTCCAGTGATTAGGATATACCCTTATGTTTTTTTTTTAATTTCTAGCCATCCTGATTAATTTTGAGAATAATTGATTCTATCTTATTAAAATTTTCTACTGTAAATTAAATTTAGAAGGATTCATAGTGAATAACCTAACGATCCAACATTTATTTATCAATCGTACGTAAAACAAATTGTCTAATCATTTATTAAAATTGGGACTTTATGAAAAAAAAAAAACACTATGCACCATTACTATGGAGATATGAAGCGAGACAGTTCAATAAAAAAAACAAGGGGTGGGTAGCTATGTCAATTAATTGTCTAATAAATTATCAAAATTGGGACTTTATGACAAAAAAAAATTAAGAAAACACTATGCAGCATTACTACGGTGATATGAAGCGAGACAACTCAATAAAAAAACAAGGGGTGAGTAGATATGTCAAAATTGATATATAAAATTTTAATTAAAAATTTAATAATTATTTAAATATAAATCTTAGATATATTATTATACTCGTAAACGTCTAAAATTTATTCATTTTTAATTTTTATTAAGATAAATTTTAAAAAATTAAAAAAATTTACCCCTAGGGTTCAAACTTACCAATTGGTTATAATATTTAAGCGATAAAATTTTAAGATTTTATTTCTAATATTCAGACTTCTAATTAGGTTATAGTGTTAAGTTAAAATAAAATTAAAAACTAGCAAATTGTAAAGTTTAGGAGTTTAATAATGTATTTAAACCCGCATTTTTTATTGAGTTGTCTCCCTTCATATCCCCGTGGTAATGGTGCATAGTGTTTTTTTTTATTTGTGCATAAAGTCTAAATTTTGATAAATTATTAGACAATTTATTGACATATCTACTCACCCTTTATTTTTTATTGAGTTGTCTATAATGGTGCATAGTGTTTTCTTCTTCTTATTATTATTATTTTTTGCATAAAGTCCCAATTTTAATAAATTATTAGACAATTTGTATTACGTACGATTGATGAATGTTGGATCGTTAGGTTATTAACTACGAACACTTCTAAATTTACAGTAGAACATTTTAATAAGATTGAATCAATTATTTTCAGAATTAATCAGGATGGCTAGAAAAATAA
>JBBPFQ010000113.1:68796-84675 GCA_037974815.1 Kaempferia elegans | reverse complement strand
CGACCTCAACCACGCCCAAAAGTTCACCGTCGAGCGATTCATCCAAGGCAAGACGTGGCTGCCGCAGACCGGTGTGCCCTTCATCGCCGGCCTGCTGCCGCCGTCGGGATCTGCTAATTAAATATTTAGCGATCGTCCTCGTTGTCCTACATGAATGAATTGTTAATATCTCCGCCGCCTTTCACCCACGACACACTCGTCCGTCGATAGATGATGGCGCTGCCATTTTTTCCGAAACATATCTCTTCATAATTTGTATTTATTAATACTTTTAAAAAAATATATATATCTCTTTGACTGTTTTCACTCTAAATTCCTCCTCTTTTATTGTTAATCTGAGAAGATTTTTAAGCTCGCGTGTTGATTTACAACTAAAGTCTGCCTTTATAATTGATACATATATGCAGTAATAATATACCTCATAATTTGATATTTAAATTAGTTTTTTACCAATTGGATTTTTAACTATCAAAGATATTCTTGGACTACACGACGCCGGCTGATGTGGGATTGATCATCTTTCCCCTGCCACAGGATGCATATATACACGAATATTTTTTTATAATTTTCATGTCGAGCTAGCTTTTGTCTGAAAAAATAAACAACTTACTTTGTTTCTAGCTATCCAATTTGTCTTTATAAATTTTTTCTCCATTCTCTGTGTTTTTCGTTGTTATGAATTACATACAGACAATCTCGGAAAGTATTTAAAGATGCCATTTTGGCATAGCCATTGATTTTAACAGGATGAACTCTGTTTCTTTGCATTCGATTGTATCCATTAATTGACATATTACATGAGTTCTTAGTCCAATGAACTGAAAAAACAACCATGTTCTAGAATTGTAGATTGTTCTTACATGCAGCAGACAAGTTTTATTCAGTAGAGGATAAGTGTGCTGAGTCGATGCCACATCAACAAAAACACAATGCTCTAAACTATTGCCCTAATATGATAACTATAAATCTCTCTGCAATGAATTAGCGACTAGAGTTTGGCAGATGGATAGCTTGATGCTTCACAGCTGCGGGTAGAGGGGGAAGATGGTTATGGACACCCTCATATGTGGTTATCACCAAGCTTGAATCTTCTTGATGACGCTCGACTCTCTTCTTCACGTTGCATCCGTGATTTGAGCACCGATAGTAGTTCCTGGATGACACTATACCATTAAGGTTTCATTACTTGGATGAAAGACATGAGAGAAGAAGAAAAGACTCATGACATTATATGAGAAGCTTCATCATTTATACATCTTTTCAACATTTTCTGTTCTCTTTCACATCTTCTATATTGGTAATCAAAACCTAAATGACACTTAAGTTTTAGCTATTGCTAAGTTTAACATTTTCCTTAAGCTAGAGTATAAATATTATCTATTTTAATTGGTAATTTGTTAGATAATTCAAATAGATCTTAGAGAAAGAAAATAAATTGACTGTGAAACTCTATGAAAATGCAGTACTAATGCAATAGTTGAGAAGCTTACTTTAGTGAAGGAGATGGAGTTTTCATAGAAGAAGATTTGAGAACATAATTATTAGGTTTGGCAAGATATTGAGCCCAATAAGTTGAATAGAATTTATTTGACACTGAGGATATTTAGAGACTATATATAGGAGACTAAATGCATTACAGAGAAGAGCTGATACTGACTTAGAGGTGCGGCTTTAAAGCACCAGTAGCATCAAATTTAGTTTAATTGAAGGAGCACAATACATCTTCAGGCAGGTTGCCTTTAGCCCAAAGATGAATAAGACTTTGCTTACTGTAGAACAGTTAGTGGAGTTTTTGAGTTTGGGTGTAGTCAGGGGGCATGAACCTTGGGGTGTGTGTGTGTGTATTGGTGGAGCAAGCCAATAGGAGCCAAAGCCAATTTCAGTTTGGGATGGATCAATGAAACAATATGTTACTGATATATTTAATTTAGCCCAACGAGAAGTGCTAAACAAAACCTATTGTTAGAGTGTTTTGAACAAGATTATTAATGGTGATTGGAGCATTCCAATTCCTAAGAAATGCCATGGGAGTGAGGGATTTCCCTTTCTTTATTAGTGTTGAAAGAGAAAGCATCAAGACACTAATCGAAGCATGACAAGTGAGGATACCATCCACAAGAATTTAGATGAAAGACGGCGCGTGGCCAGACGAACTCAACTCAAGAGCTCTGTTTTTCGCACCAGCTAATGGATGCTAATAGTGAAGAGAGTTTTTGTGTCTAATTTACCTCGGATTTGGGCTACTCTTCACCTTCTTCTTTCCATACTTCCTCCACCTGTATCCATCATCAAGCATCTCAAATTCAGATTTCGTAATGAATCCGACTTTCGTCAGAGACGACGAACTCCCCGTATTCTTGTTGCTGCATGAATACATGGCGAATCGTGAGTACTTATCGACACATCGCTGTAAAGAAAGTAAAGCTAAGCTTTGGAGTAATTAGATGCTCACTTCTTGTTCTTGATATCATGGCAGTGCTTTTGGTCCTGAAGAGGACGACCGTAGTGCTGAGCAGCAGGGTGGTGCTGGGTCGACGGCGGCTCTGGTTCTTCTTCGAGGGCGAGAAAGTCGTCGACGGCGAACGGCATCTCTTCCGGCGGATCCATATCTGAAGAAGCCGATGACGACGCCATCGTGGGGGAATGATGGCGTTTCTACGAAGAAGCGATTTGGACTGGAAGTGACTGGTTTCTAAAAGTCCAGTCTTTTTCTTGGAACGTTCAGCACAGGCGAAGACTTCGGAAGACTTGGGGACTCGATTCTATATATCGTGTTGTGAGGTAGGGAGGGAAGCGAATACTATTCAGCCAAGGCAGCGTGATCAAAAGGATACTGAAATGGCGGTTTGTATTATTTCTCCACCTTCATTGTCTTCTTCTCGAGCCATTCCATCGGGCTTTGTCTGAGAATATTTTGCCTTGAAAGAAACCGCTGAATGCCACTGGTGCAGTTGAACGTCACGACCTCCTTGGGATGCCTCTCCCATTAACTCATGTATTTGACTGAGCTTATAGTCTACAAAACCGCTTATAAAATATCTTGACTTTATAAACTCTTTAAATTTATTTGAATAAAAAATTTTATAAACAGCTTATATAAGCTGTCAAATAATTTATAAGTTGTTTTTACAAAAAGTAAAGAAGATCCTATTTTTTTTAAATATTATTTTAATAATTTTCTTAATTAAAATATTCTTATATATTATTATTAATTTCCGTTATATCCTCCACATATTTTTACAAAATTAACAACTTTTTTTTACACTAATTTTTTTTCCAGACACACTATGTCATCTACTATTCCTAGCATACGAAGTCTCCGATATTTCTTTCCATTTCTTCTCTCCGGTCTATAAATTCTTCGATTTAATTAGAATTTATTTTTTTCTATTTAATTTCTTTTTATATTCTTATTTTCTAGCAACAGTTGAAAAAAATAATAATAATACATTTTTAGCATTATACCTTTTTTTTTAAATTTTATTAATAAAAAGATGTTATTTAAAATAAATTTATCTAAACACTTTAACAACTTATTTTTAAAATGAGAACAATAGCTTATTAGCTTCTAAAATAGCTTATAAATTATATGAGCTTATAAGCTATTTTTAATAAGTTTAGTGAAACACCCTCTTAATTTTTTTCTTGAATCCAAGAGTTGCAACTATCGACTCCTAAAATTCAAAGTGAGGAAACTCTTAATTAGTTCTTATATTAAAATACAACAAATGCACTCAAAGAGATATTGATTCATAGAATTCAACTCGTGATTCATACAATTCAAAGAGATATTGATTCATTACCAACTGATCTACTAGTTCTTATATTAAAACAGTGATGCTCGAGTGGTCACTATATCTTGATCATTTGTATTAATGGCTAGTAGTCATCTGTGATTTATCTCCTCTATGTTGGTCTGAAGACGGATTGACGGAGACGCTAGGAGCGAACGAATCACCTTTTACCACATAAAAGGAAGAAAAAAAATCCGATCGTATGAAAAGAGAAATCATTAATAGCAGAGACTGCATGGCTGGCCCAGAACTCGATCAACTCAGATTCTATCTTGATGAGTTCTAAACGAACTCAAGTCCAGTCAAATTATCTCTTCCGAGTTCAACGCTACTCAACCAGGCTTAGGACTTGGTCAATGCACTTCAACTGACTCAACTAACTGATGATCAAACTCAACTGACTCAACTAACTGATGATCAAACTCGAGTCAAGTAAGCTGACTCATTGTCAAGCTCAACCTGAGTCAGCTCGAGCTCAACATGAGTCAGCTTGAGTCACATCTAAGTTGAGTCCAAACCGCCAAAGCTTAGGCGCGACATTCCAGTTACATTAGCGCAGAGGGACAAAACAGTTAAGCGACACAACAGTTATTATAGCGTCAGTTACATAAACGTCACACCCTTTAGTGAACAAGAAAGAGGTGCACCCTTTTGTCTATCTCTTTGTTCCCTGTATAAGTTAACGGTGGCAACGGCTTTAATCTCAAGGAATTAAACGGGCCAACGAAATTAAATATATAATAAATTATTCATCCAGCTTTAATCTAAAAATCACTGAGCATACAACCTTAAGGCCTTCAAATAAAGAAAGAGAAGGGCCGGCCGAGTGCAGTGCTTCAGAATATACACATGGTTCTTCTCTGAAGTTGAAGTTAAGAGTTGCTTTTGAACTTGCGTTGAGTTTTTAGATCCACCACGATAATGGTGATATTGTCCTGGCTTCCTCTCTGGGAAGCAAGTCTTGTTAGACGATCTGCAGCTGCTTGCGCTGCAGGATCAGCTCCTGTGCCCCTTTGAGATGACGGTGATATAGGGCCATTCCTTTTGTGCCAGAGAAGAATCTGCTTGCGGGCTACATCACACACCTCTTCATTAGACATGACATCCCACAGACCATCGCTTGCTAGAACAAGGCATTCATCCTCCCTTGCTCGTGCGGTGATAGTAACTTCTGGCTCAGGAATAATCCATGGTTTCAAGTATCTATCGCCTGTAAATTTCAGATACATCAATAATTATATTCCAGTTTTTAGTCTCAGTGATAAGGGGACTACGATATATATATAACAAGAGAAGACAGTGGCTGAAGTACTGCGGATTTGCTATGGTTATAAAGGCTACAATCACGTGTTTACAACTCTTGGGAACCAGGTTCACAACAAGGGCTCCTATTGAATTGGCTCTGAAAATTGTCCAGCTTCAAATTCAACATCCGTGAAACAATAACCAAATAGAAAAAGTTGACACTTTATAGGCAAATTATCATGAAATATATATACCAATGGAGCGTGACATAGCAAGAACACCAGATACACGATGTCCGTTCCAGTTAATAACCTTGCCACCCTGAGATTCAATCCTCAAATACTCATCGTCCCTGTTAGGCTGAAGCATGAAGTAGAAAAATTTGGTTTGTTGCAAACTTTCAAGGAAAACTAGTAGATCCAATGGTTAAATCTAAAGGACAATTCGACCTTGTGATCTACTGATAGAGGAATGTGCTTCTTGCCACGGCAAAGTACTGCCCTTGAATCCCCACAGTTTGCAACAATAATGTGCGATGAGCAAACAACAGCAACCACAGCTGTTGATCCAACGGTTTCCGGCGCAACTGGTTCTGAAAGTGCTTGATGGTCACCGTCGTCGAATGCATCAGCTTTGCTTCCCATATTTCTGCTGCTTTCTTTCCCTCCAACCTCATCATCAATATTTCGGAAGCAAGCAACAAAAGCTTTCTCCCACAGTTTCCTCCAATCACTACAACCCTTGCCTCCATTATTGCTAACCAGATCTGTCAATAGTTCTATCAACACATGGTGGAGCCGCTCCCGGCAGTAATTAGCGACCTACAGTATTAGAACAAAGGTCCACTAACAACAGAATAAATAGTTCTAGAATGCAAATCCAAGGTTTCAACAAAAATTTTAGGTACCTGGGCACCCCCATGACCATCATAAACACCAAAGAAGTTACACGGCGAGCGAATGGAGCTTGGATCAAAGCCATCCATGACTTGATCACCAATAAGACTTTGAAGGGGGACTTCAAAGAACTTAGGCACCACAACCATCGCATCCTCCATATCTGGACTACATCCACATATAGTTACGCATCCCCAAAGAGGCAGATTTTCTCTAAAGTAGACATTATGTGACCCTTTGCCACTTCCAATAAAATGTTTTTCAGGAGCTTCAGGCTCTACAGTAGTAGGTCCGACCACACTATGGTTGTTTAACGAATTGGCAGACAACTCGGCTAAAGCTGGCACTGGTACAATGTCACCAAGGTTGTCTTCTGCATCCATAGATGTAGGTGTCCCTACCTCACAAGAAGAATCTGAAATCGATAGCTCATCCATTGCACAGCTTGCACTGCTACCATCGCTAATAAATGAGCAAGAGCTTCCTGAAGATAATTCAGGCTCCATTGATGTTGAATCCTCCTCATCACTTCCTGGGATTGTTTGAATCTCTAGATCATCTGCATCCCCATCCTCTTCGAACATGATCGGGGCTGCACTCTCTATTTGCTCAAGGCCAGCGGCCAAAGCAGCATCAGTCGACTCCATGGAATCAACTACCACATCCTTCGCTTCTGCAATTCTTTTGGGCCGAGTGATCTTCACTGAAGCAGGGTCACAGCTCGCACAATCCTGCTGAGATGACAAAGCAAGAGCTGGAGACCCCCCAAGTATTCTGAACTCGGTGAACTCAACAGCCGTAAACACTCCTTGTGTGTGCTCACCTCACGGTTCACGCGCACATCAACTTGGTTGGAAGTCGATCTTGTCTCCCACGATCTCATCTCTCTCGAGTCTCGAACGATCTCCAGCCGCGGGGTCTCACGGGTTCAACGGCGTCGCCTCCCGTGCCTCAAACAACTTAACAACAACATCCAACCAGACCCTTCCATAGATCTGAGGAACGAGGAAGGAATCTGGGGGATTAAATTCAACTCCAAGAAGAAAAAAAAATACAACTTTCATGTAATTCAAAAAAACCAAAACAAAAGGAGGAAAGTTTATGAAAGGAAACAAATTTTCAAGTAAAGGAAAGTACTTTACGCTATTTATTTGCGATGATCCAAACCACTCCCCCAAATTGTCAAGAAAAAAACTAGAATGGAAGCGTAAAACTGAGACCTAGAAATTACCTTCTTGTAGCTCCAAAAATAGCCACTTTTTCGGGTAGGGTGCTGGATCTACGAAGAGAACACTAGAGAATCACCATCTCTTTTCCTCCCGCAATCTGTGTTCCCTGGATCTCGCGGAACCTCCACCGCTTCAATAATTGAAAAGGCGATGGAAACGTCCTAGTCCAGGCACCCACGCCTCTACTACTATTTCCCCCTCTCCGCTGTATTTCTTCCCCAGAAGCGAGCGAGATTGCATTTATCCTCTCCGCTTCTTGCGTCTCGAAAAAAATCGAACAAACAAAAGAAAAAGAAAAACCCTCCGCTTCTGCTCTCAGACGCCTCGCGACGGTGGAGGGGATGGGACATGTGTCGAACGTAGGCGCGACGAGCCTCGTCGATTGCCTACTTCGTACCCGACACGTCATACTCGAATGGATCAGCAGGAACGAAGCTCCACGGCAGCCATCCAACCAAGTGGGCCCTATTCCTTGTCCTTGCGTCTCCACGTCTCGACGCGTGCCCCTGCAGCGGCCCGCGATGCCGTGAGGTAGCTGCCCTACGTATCCTGTGGTCCCCGATACGAGTCCAATGTCTAACGTCCTGATGCGCTCCGCCGGTCTGGTGCGGGCACGTGTCCCGTCTGTGCAATTATTTGCCAGGGTCGCTTGCGCTCTGTTTACTCCGGATGATACGGTGGACGGACGGATCAAAGCTAACGTCCAAATTGGCTATTCAATTATTAGAGTAAGGATATTCTGAACCATCAACCTTAGTTATTAATGCACATTAACAGTTGAATCAAATATTAAAAGGAATTAATATTTAAATTTTATTTTTATCCAATGATTGATGTACACTAGCCAGGATGAATCAGGATTTATAATCTACAACGATAATTATGTTCATTTATCTTTTAAATATTTATGATTGAATTTCTAACTATAACATATTTAGAAGAATTTTTTTTTTCAGATAAGATTCACAATTAAAAGGTATTAGATGAGGCTAATAACAGATGATTGTAATAATTTTTACTACCATCAATAATTTAATTAATTAATTAAAGGATGATAATTTTATTATAATAAAATAAGAAATACATGACGTATAGTCTCATTCTCTAACCAGATAGGTTGTGAGGGGACCCTTAACATAAACCTAATCACCTATTACTCGGAGGCATATTTCAATCAATCACTTTAAATCAAAGTCTATAGATTAAAATTAGTAGTAGAACTTAAACATTATATTGAACTGGGCGAAAACTTCTGCAAAGGAAAATAAATATTGTGTCTGCTGCGTGTTTTAAATGTCGCATCATACGACACAGCTGTGTTTGTTAAAATCTCTAAGATCGAACTCCATGAATTAGTCTTCCTTCCCTAGAAACAAATCTAAGTTCATTGTGATGTTTGATTTCAATATCAGTAATTCTTAAATTCTCTTCAGGAAGTCAAATTTCTGTCTATCTTCCTTCTTCTTATGCTTCCTTCAGGCACGCTGTGAATTTGTTATTGTTCTGTAACTCCTCCTTCAGCTGTCTTTCCGACCGTCAGCCGTCGACTTCAACGCCGTTCCCGTGTTTGGAGTGCTCATCATCTTAATCTGCTCGACAAAAAATTGCAATTTTGTTTTATTTTTTATTTTTATGTTCTACCAAAAAAAATTGATTTTGTTATTGGAAATTCGATTATACCTGATTGACGTGAGACCTGGTACGTTGATGTCCTGCAGTCAAGGTTTGTGCGACAGCGCCGACATCGCCGGCGGCGGCGGGGGGCCTGATGTCGCTGGATTCATAAGCAATCCCGAGATTCCTGAGCCGGTTCAGCTCCGGCAGCACCACCATCCCGAGATCCGGGCGGTCCTTTCTCCTCAGCTCCGCGCACTTGAGCGCGAGCTTGGCGAATCCCAGAGTCTCCTCCATCGGCCAGTCAGTAACCGTCGGATCGAGCACGCCGACGAAGTCGCCCCTCTCGATGGCCCGTTCCACGAGGTGCGCTAGCCCCATGGGCGGCCGCGCCGTCACGATCTGCAGCAGCAAGACGCCGAGCGAGTAGACGTCGGACTTGGTCCCCAGCATGCCTGTCTTCTGGTACTCGGGGTCGATGTAGCAAAAGGTCCCGGCGGTGGCGGTCATGCGGTACTGCGTCATCTGGTCGGCGACCGCCGCCGGCACGAGGCGCGCCAACCCGACGTCGCTGATCTTGCTCACGAAGTTGCGATCGAGCAGGACATTGGCGGGTTTGAGGTCTCGGTGCACGATCGGCTCCGGCTTCGATTGGTGGAAGAAGAGGAGGCCGGTGGCGATCTCCGCTGAGATCTTGAAGCGAAGCGGCCAAGGGAGAGGCGGCGTGCCCCCGCGGCGGAACAGCCGGTCCTCCAGGCTGCCATTTTCCATGTACTCGTAAACGAGGCAACCGTACTCCGGGCAGGCGCCGAGGAGGAGCACCATGTTGGGGTGGCGGATGCAGCTCAGCAAGTAGACCTCCTGCTGGAACTGCCTCCTCCCCTGCGCCGCATCCGGCCGGAGCACCTTGATCGCCACCAGCGTGTGGTCGAGGCACGCCCGGTACACCGGTCCGTACCCTCCCTCTCCCACCTTGAGTTCGTCGGAGAAGCCTTCCGTGGCGAGCTCGATCTCCTCGATGTTGTACCTCCGGTAGTGGATGACGTCGCCGTGCGCCAGCGCGTTCAGGGCCTTGTTCTTCTCCTCCGCCTCCTGCTTCGCCCTCATCTCCGCGTTCCTTCGTCGGACGGCTTCCTGCTCTGCAATCCGCTGCGCCGCATGGGCCATCTCCAACGCAGCTATGCACTTGGCCTTCTCCATCTCCGCCACCGCCAGGGCTGCTTCTTCCGCGTGCTTCGCCGCCTCCACTCGCCGAGATTCCTCCAACTTCCACTGGTACAGCTCCTTGGCCTGACAATTTAAATCAAATCACGAACTTTGTATAAGAAAAATCTCATTTTGAGACGAAAAGAAGATTAAAAAAATCACCTTTTGTTTAGCAGTGACGGCTTCTTTGCAAGCCGTGCTGTACATCGCCATAGTGTGCTTCAATTCCAGCTTCAACTTCTTCATCTCGGCTTCCAAATCCTTCGTCCCCTGCATTGTGCATAAACATCAATCAGATTACTAAAAATTAATTAACAAACAACAATACTTCATTCAAATCGAGAACTTACCGCAGTTGAAGTAGGCGAGAGCAGGGATTCGCCGGAGGGATCGTAACAGTTGGATGAGGTCTCGGACGTGCCGGAGTCCACGGACTGGAATCCGGATTCTGAGTCGCCGGAGGAGCAATCCCGCGGTGCAGAGGGCCGAGCAGAGAGGTCGAGGATTTCTTGCTGCAACGCCAACTTCGCCGCCGTCGGTGTGCTCGGCTCTGAGGACCTTCTCGCTGTCGTCGTCAGCAGGGTTCTGGTGAAACAAACTCATTAGAAAAATGTTTTAATTGGATCTTATAACTTCATCGCTCAGTGCGCTCACCTGATCGAGTCGTCGGAATCCAGGAAACCAGGAGCAACAGCAACATAACCGGACGGCAATGGCGGCGGGGGAGGCGGCGGATTCTTCGCCGACCTGATCGTCGCCGGCTTCCCTTTTTGTATGACGTATACTGCGCAGAAATCTGGTGCCAGCTTCGTTATGTTCGTAGCCAGATCACTACTGCTCCTAAATTTCCTGCAAAATAAACTATTTTTCAGACAATTTCATCTTTAATGCATTAAATCTTTGAACTCGATTCTAAATTATTTAAATAGGTTTTTTAATTCTGGGCAAACATATGAATAATTCGAAAATATATATATATACTTGATGAGTGAGATTCTAGACGAGGCTCCAAGAACAATCTTTTGGATGGAGCAGGAGTTGATGTAGTTGACAATTGCCTTGCAGATATCAGTGTCTTCCAACACAACCTCCTTCACTTTAATCTGCAACGACCAACAAACCTTTATTAAAAACCCAATAAAATCTCTAATTCATATTTTTTTCAATTGAAATTGGATGAACGAAATCATTAAATTATTACTCTTTATAGATTCAAAAGAGAGAAAATCTAAGGAAAAAAAACCACATCTTTTCTAGCGCAGAAGCCTCTCAAGGGAAGAAACAGTTGGGACATGTCATCTTCGCCTTGATGCGTTGGCATTTCGGAGATGTTATCGGCTGTAGTAATTTAACCACTAAAGATCAATCCAATAAAAACAAGGAAATAAAATGAAATGAAACAGTTCTATTCTATGTTTTTTTTTTATGTTTCAATGCGATAAACTATCAAAGAGAGAGTACCTACAAGAAGTAGAAGTCGTCTTAGTTTTGACATGGAGGAGGATGACAACATCTTCACTGTGGAGAAGATGATCGACAGCCCATTTCACGGCTTGTGGACTTGATTTGTCGTCGTCGATGGCCACCACGGTCGCCGCTAGCCGGTGATCGCCGCCATCGATTGTAGAAGAGGGCATTTCTGGAATCCAATATCGATCAAAGAGGAGAGAAAGGAGATCAGTTTTTATGGTTTAATCTTAAAGAGGTGTTAAATGGAACAGTTTGCTTATAAGGTTGTGGGGGATTGGACAAAATGGAACAACCGGTCATATTCGATGGGGCATGAGTTGTCATGGATGTCTATAGGTGGGTCTTGTTAAGGAGGTTAATGTAAACGATGCATATCATTAACAAAAATCATAATAAAAGAGTCAATATTCAATTTAAAATTTGGAAATGATAAATGTGTCAAAGTCTTTATAAATTTCAAAATGAATCAATCAAATCGGCTAAACTTCATTTGTCTTGGCTCAGCTTCACTACTACTACTATATATGTATGCATAACACTGATTGGTGTTTGAATGTTGTGTGCTTCGTTTCAAGAATACATCAGTTATCTGATAAAGTACCAAACATTAGCATAGAACTACTCAAGTTGGATTACAAGGCAAGAACAATGATGCAAAGCATTTCAAGACTTTCCAGGTTTGGTGCAAAAGCGTACAGCCGCACTTTAGGGAATTCAGTCACAAACAATCTCAAGCGCAACAGCATTCTCCAATACATGGATTTGCAAACAATGAGGCTCCTAAATGCTGGGAATAGATTTCGCTCGAATGAGCTGCTTGAGGAGAGCTTTTTCCTCGTCAATTTTCTTCTTCTCATCCCGACTGCTTGGCTTGACCTTTCGCTTCTCCTCCAGAATCCATTTGAGGAGCTCTCGTTGCTCCTGCTCTGCAATTGGAGGTAGAACCTTGGTTGGAGATGGAGATGGAGATGGAGATGGAGCAGGTGCAGCCACTGTTCTCTCACCAGGGGTTACAGGTTCAGTAGTAACCACAGGAGGAGCATCAGGAACCTCTTTCCTGGTTTCTTCAGCTTTCTCAGATGGTTTTTTATTTGTTCTGAGAAGGACATATGCTGCACAAAGAGGATTTGTTAAGTTTGGGAAGAGGATACAAGAATACTATTTCTAACTGTCAGCAACATCTATCCCGCCAATGAAGGTGGCATGCTAAAGATAGAGCTCTATATTCGAGGAACCATTCTTGTGCCAACAATTTGTGGTGGTTTAAGTCACAAAAAATATGATGATCAACTATCAAGTGATCGAGTTATCATAAATGAACTACCAAAATTGTTTAGTTTCTTTAACTTGGGTCAGGACTTCCATTTTGAACTGTTTAGAACTAAGGAAAATTCCCAAATAAATATCAAACTGAAATGGTAATTTCATAATGCAAAAAAAGTAATTATGCCTCTAAATTGAGTTTTACTTTTAAGATAAGGTCGATAAGGCAAGTTTTAGACATTAGAGTAGAGCTGAGAAAGGTTAGATTGGCCCAATATAAACCATTTAAGACACACACCAAAAAAAAAAAAATCAGGATCATGTATCTAGTGTTTGCCATATGAAAAAGCCAGAAATGTAATAGGATAATGGCCGCACAAGTTCATAGTCAAAAGACTTGAATCTATCTGACAAAGTCACACAAGTTCATAACAAAAACTAGCAGTTAAAAATACAACAACGTAATGCCGCCTGAATGAGTGCATATCTTGTTTCTTGGAATTCACTATGCCCTTTCAACTTATCCCTAGTTTCCAACTACAGTGAAGATGAGTGCTTTGCATTTTTTTATAAAGAAGTGAGGACTATTACATCCATACGCAGAGAGAAAGACAAACTGATTTGGTAAGACTATAAAGGAAAAATGCACATCAATCGACCAGCTTATACATGAAACCTCATCATCATCACAGTCAAGCCAGAGAACAAAAATCATACGATTCCATACAAGGAATCGTATAAGAATTGCAATTAGTTCATGATTACTGAAAGAAGTGACCAGCTGTCAAAAAAAAAAAAGCAAGCTTTCATACTTCATATTAATTGGATAAATTGCTGAATAAATTGTTGATTGTCTTATTAACATTTTTTCAGAAACAATGGAACAACCAATCTAAAAAATCAGTTCAAATATAACATGTAATAAACTAAATACAACCAAGATTAAACAAGAAAAGGAAAGGATGAAGAAAATATAACACGAAGGCGAGAAGACTCAATCCTAAGATAAGATTTGAGCCTTTTGCGCAAGGTGACGAAAATCTTGACCCAAGATACAACTAAAGTTGTAGTTTCTACTGCTGGTGAACAGTGAGACCCCATGTCACATTCCCAATAAGTCTGGCAGCAGATAATTTTACAGAAAAAGGAGAAAGTGAGTTTTATTATCGTTTGTGTTGTGAAAAGGGATGGACATCTCCTCATGAAATGAAGGATTCACTAATACTCAAGTCTAATGTAAGATTTGACTAAATAAAACTTTGACTGAAGTTCCTCCAATAGTAAGAGCCTGCAAAATTTAGGTTTTATTTAATATTAATTAAATATATGATAGAAATAATAAAATAGTTTAAAATAATATATATATATACATATTAAAAAATCAGAGTTTCAAACACACCTCATGTGAGAAAGTTGGTTAGATAAGCTGCAATCAACAATTTGGAAACATTTTCCATGTAATTAACTTGAAATGCCAAAGAAGCTCAAGTTAGTGCATATGTAGCAATTGAGAAATCTACAATAGTTGGAGACCCTTTCATTCCTCTATATTATTATGTTGTGGATACCTCTAAAGTTCTCCCTGCACTCAACTCAGAAGCGCATCCACACATTTGAGCTCATCCTAAAAGTCCTTGAAATTTAACTTGTGCTTGAATCTAGATAGAATACGCTACAACTACACGCACTGAAGTAGCGATCAAACTAATCATACCTTAAAATATTCGGCAATAACCAACTAACCATGGAGAAGGCGAAGCCAAACCAAAAAAGAGCAAATTGACACAGTCAGTACCTTCTTAAAGACCAGAATCTAAGATAAAAACGTTTTATATTTTACTAAATCTAATCAACATCTCCATGAATCACAAAGAAGGACTCTTTTTCGAGTTCCCTCGATCTTTTAATGAGCAGAAAAGTAGGCGTTGGGATTGTAGACGGAAAGGTGGGACAGAGAAATGACCTCCGATGGCAAAATTAGCGGCGAGCAGAAAGGGTACGGATCGGTAAAGTAATCCTCTCTTTGATGCAGCAGGCGGCGGCGGCGGTGGCGGCGGCGGAGGAGGAGGGTTAGAAGATGCCGGTTTGACGGCCATGGCGTGAACGAATTGGGGCGATGGAGGTAGCAGGTTTTGATGTTGGGTTTCGCTTTATATGGATTCTATCCAATGCTTGCTACAAGCTACAATTAAAACGTAATGTTTATGTATTAGAGTTTTTTATACGTGCATCTATCTACGAGTCTTGATGAGAAAATCTTACATCACAATTTGGAGAGGATCCGATAACATTACTTTTTTTTAAAATGTTTCGGCAAATTGGCAAAATAATTTTCTATAAATGCCAAAAATAGTTAGCATTTGAAATATGGCTATAAATCAAAAGTGTTTCCTTTGTTTTGATTATCCCTAAAAAGGGTCCATTTTTTAAAAATTAAAAGAATACTCTATTACCCTCTGAAATTATAATTAAAATGATATTAAATATTATGAAATTATATAAGTAATTGTATGTGAAAATAAAATATTATCGGATATTTTCTTTTTCTCATAATTAAAAAAGAATACATATATATATAAATATTTATAGGTACATAACTATCTTGAAACTCATGCTTATGCATTTACATATATTATAAGGTTATGAGAGTTGATGGATTATTGAGCAATGTAAGAGTTTATGAAATATTAGAGGTTTATGGGCATTCACATGCATATGTTATATATTTTACGACACTTCCCCTTGGATGTTCATAATTAAGGAATTTGCCTCATTAAACCTTTACTTGGAAAAACCCAATGAGAAAAAAAACTAGTGAGAAAAAAGAGTAAATCATTCTGTAACTGTATCATTATAAATTTATCGGACAGCATAGTATGGTATAGTGAGAATTTACTCCCCCTATTTAAAATATCAATTGAGATCCCACCGCATTCCAATACCATGTACTAATTTCTTAAATATTATTGTAGGTAATTCTTTGGTGAATAAATATGTCAAATTATTACTAGAACCAATTTGTTGAACTTTAATATCGCTATTCTTTTGTAGATCAAGAGTGAAGAAGAACTTTGGTGATATATGTTTAATTCTATCCTTTTTGACGTAACCTTCCTCTGTACATGTCATGTTATCTTCATACAATATTATTAAAATTTATTG
>JBBPFQ010000113.1:13293-45393 GCA_037974815.1 Kaempferia elegans | reverse complement strand
AAGCCTTAAATTTGAGTTTATCAAACTGGTTAGTTCTCGTCTCTGAGGTCATAATTTGGATGTACTTCTGTATCTTCAGCCATTTATCAGAATCATATGTTGTGAAATAATTTTCTTAGTTTATGAAGTTCAGAACAGAACCTTACTGTTCAATTGTGGAAGCAGTGGCCACTTGTTCCCAGCTAATCCTTTTAAGTATAATACAAACATAATTCACCAGTTAAATACTCGAGAACATCATAGGAAGAGGAAAAACGCAAGACTAGTCGATCCATTTAGGGAATTTGACAGTATTTAAAACTTAAAACTGAGCTGACCAATGGACAAGAAATATCATGTCAAAATGTTGTTGAATTTCTTCAAGCTACATTAGGGCTTTGTTTTGACTGGAGATGTTATCAGATGATGCAGAGTTGATGTATGAATAATTGCGCTTGGGCTAGTAGGATCTTTAGTTCGGACTGAACCAAACCGTCTAAGACTCTGATTCCTCTCGAGGTTACTTTTGAGATGGTGCTGCCAATGCCGAGGTAGAAGCGAAATCAATCGAGACGAACTCACAAGCAGTATTACTCCGAGAATGATAAAGAACCTGCAAGAAGTGAAATAGAAAATCTCAGTCACAGCCACAGACCAAATTAAATAGTCCTAGAAGAAATTGAAAATGAAAAATCGGATTTAAGGATAAACTATACAGAAACAGTGGTGGTATCCGATGCAAAGAAAACTGGTATATATAGCTGCATCTAACTAAAAGCAATTACCATCCTAGCAAGAGAGACATCCGAGCAACTGGAGAAGAAGGCATATGTTCGCCCAGAGCAATCATACCAGACAGAACACCAGTAACAATCGCTGCTACAGCTGCACATGTGGATACCACGATAGCTCTTCCATGCTTTAGACCTCGGGTCTGTCAGAATTCATTGATATTAGACTGACCAGTTAAATAAAGAAATTTTAAATTAGCATCAAGCTCGTTCAATTTCAATGTGCCAGTCAGAAGATATGGAAGTATGGAACCAAACACATTGTCATTGACTAGTTTAAGAAGTGTGTAAAATGAACCATCACAAGTGGGAAAAAAGAATGCATATTATTGCATGAGATATCACCTTCACCACTTTAAACAACAAGCTAAATTACTTGATATGCCAAGTTTGAAATTACTGGACCTGAGATGAGGTAAGGGAATGCTCAACAAATGACCACTCAAGAAAAATCATTTTAGCAAGGGATAGCATCACATAGAAAAGGATAATAGGGTTTGGAAATTGAACCAGTTGATAAATCTGAAAACATTTTAAGTCAAAAGATAATATAATAAGAAAATAACACATAATTGCAACTACCTGGTAAACAAAACCAGTGGCACTGAAGCAGAAACTAATGGAAACGCACATAGGTACCATCAACTTCGAGAAGCCCTGCTCCGTAAGTACAAAACCCATTTTCGATATGACAGATGCCATTCTGCAAGAATATAATCGATTGTTAGCATTTGCTGATTGCTAGCTCAAAGCCAAGTTCAAGAATCAGTCAGTTTACTCTCCCTGTATCCTGTCAAATATTACATATACAGACAAGAACGTTAAATCCAGTGGATATACTGTGGTACCACTCTCAGCTGGATAATGTCAACAAACACCAATTGTCTTAAAGGTCTTAAGAAAAAAAAAACCATAGAGGATAACATTTATATAACAAGGGAAAAAATATATTAAAAGTAACCATCTTGTACAAGAGCATGAAAGGAAAAAAGGAGCATTACCCAAATAGAATGCCCGACTCCAAACCAAATATAATTTCTTCAATTACTTCAGAATGCATCTGAGTTTATAATAATGGCATCAGACACATCAAGCGATATGGAAATCAACAGGAAAAGAAAAGACAGAAAGAAAAACAAAGAGAGAGTATTTCTATTTTGGTAAAACATTACCAGCTCCTGCTCTTGCCTTTGACTCTTGTAGATGCGAAGCAATGCATTCAAAAGTGCCTGGATTTCCATATAAACCCGTAAATATATTTCTAACTATATGTTTGATGATAAGATGTAATCGTGCAAACAAAACCACTATCTAGATTCTTCTTTGTGGCAAGATTGAGTCCCAAATACCCAATTAAAAAGTTGCTTTTCATTGTCACCAAACTTGTACTATAATCGGAGGAAAGTGTTTAAAATTTTTGTGATGTGTAATTTGCTTCTGACGCACAACTCACTAGGGTCTTAAATTGTTTAAGTGTATAGTTTACAAGTAAATCCAATAGGCTGGATATCTGGTCAACCACTAGGCTCAGCCAAGTCAATGTTCAATTCAACATGTGGTCTCATCAATTGACCCACCAGTCCAATTACTGAAAAGAGACACAAAGCTCAATCGATTCAATCTTCAATTTGGTCCTCATAACTTCCTTTTTAAACTTTAAATATCAGAAAATACAATATTATTAAAATATTAAAAGTGTAAATAAAAAAACTTTCAGAAGAGAATTGAGGTAAAGAATTCCACAAGACCACCATCATAATTTAGAATACTAACCAAATAAATTAACCAAATCAGTTTGTATAATTTTGAGAAAAAAAATGGTAGTTTTAATCATATGAAGAGAATTTAGAAACACAAACAGTTTAAATCATTATTGTCGAATTCTGTCCTACTGAACAAAATAAAAAGTTGGTAATGTACAAAGCATGATACCTACAAACAACAAAGCAACTGAGAAACCAAGCAGAGGTAAGCGGTAAAGAGAGACTGCAGCAATACTTTGCTCCTGTCCTCCAAAGCCAACTCCTGTAATAATACAAGGCAAAACCTCTACTAATACAAAAATCTTTTGCTTAACAATATAAACAGTATGTATATACTGGAAGATTCAGCAGATATAAAAACAGTATGCACGCGCGCGCGCTCGCGCGCACACACACACACACTAACAAAAGCTAAATGTCATCCTTAACATGTTTGTAAATATTTGAATAATACTTATCAACATGTTTGTGAATCCTTGAATAATCCTTATTAACATGTCAAAAATGCAACGACATCTATAAAGCATGAGATATGCATCAAAATTTGGTATCAAGATTGTGATAACTGAAGGAATGAGATGCAACTGCTCAAACTTAGGCAACTTAGGTATAGTGGTAAATCTACTGCTAAAGTAACAAGAAACAGACATTATTTGACGAGTTAGATGGGTTTTTATTCAACTGATTTTCTCTAACTCCTGATTCAATTCAACTTTTGGTCTCATAACTGCAATCTCAGCAGGCCCACATGACAGTACATTATCAGCAACAAGAAGGATAACTAATTTGTAACTTGCAACCATCTTCATTAAAACAAACCAGTAGGAAGATTCATGTTGCCCGAGTATTACCTATTGTGCCAGCACCAGCTAGCGTAATCGCTACCCAATCAAGAACATTCATTACTTCCTTGAGATAAAAATGAGAGAAGACACACAATATAGCAAGCCCACAACCAGAGACAGGTTGTATTACAGAGACCTATAAAATAATAAATCAAAATTAGTGTCTGCAAATAAAAAAAAACAACATATGACAATCTAATGCTTCAAAATTTAAAAAAATCTGATATTATAATGTTAATGAGGATTGCGCCATCATGAAAATCTCATGACCAAAAATTAATAGTGAATTTAATATGACATACCAACATATAGTCGAGAAGAGAAATAATTAGTAGGAGCAGTCATTAGGAAAGAAAAACTAAACTAAAAGAGTTATTATAGTGTTATTTAATTTTCAAATGATCCAAGTTCTGATAGTATGTGCACCATTATAAATTTTGTCTAACAAATTATAGAATAAACAAAGTCACAAACAACATAGATGTTTCCATCTTTCCATTAACAAAATAAGCACTTCATCCATTTTTGAATGAACACCACCTCTACAAGTATTTTTTTTTTCTTTAATTAGAAAGGAAAAACTACTTCATGAAAAAAGACACAAAGACTAACATCGGGAAAGATGATGGTGATGAAGGAACATTAATTTAATACAAGAACTAACTCACCGGAGCTTGAGACAAAGCCCTCAACATCAAGATGGCCCCAAATATATCCATGAGAAATCCTATTACCCACAGTTTATTCAAAATGTATGCTCTGATCACCTAAAAATGAGGTGGGAAATTAAGATCACATTTGGTTAAAGACTACATTTCACTCAAAAACTAATGAAGATGTCAACAATCAATGAACAATGCAACTGAAACTTGAAATCACACAGTAAGAAGTAGAACAGAAGAATATTTTTACCCCTATCTTACAAAAGGAAAACAAGATGTTTACACATCGATGCTAACAAGTTGACCACAACAGAACCAATCAAAACAAGCTATACCACTATTTCACAACTAATAATTGACATCTGAAACCTAGATAAAAAACAATAATCACTAGCTCACTATTTCATATTGAACTGGTGGCCACTTTTCATGCCATAATGCCTTTTTTTTAAAGCTTTATAAAACTTACTCCCAGTCTTCATAAAATTTAGAATATAGTCCATCAGGGCATCCCATGGTATCAAGGAAATGAATATTACTGCATACAATTCCTCAAAATAATCAATGTACAGGTAAACTACATGCAAAGCAAGAAGACAATTAAAAAATTAGATAGGATTTCAGTAATTATCTTACAGTTAGATAATTATTGAGAATGTGAAATGTGTTATCAAGAAACAAAGCAAGCCACGGTCGAAATTCACAGAGAACCAAAAAAGGACATTTAACGGTCTTCTTCAAGCAACCGTAGGACTGTCTAAACTACCGGTTGGAAATAACTGGTAACTAAGACAGACCATTTTAAAGACCGTAGCATGAAACAGATGTTTTGTAATTCTGGTCAATGATACTTTTCATAGGAAAACAAATGTTAAACCCAACTCCGATGGAATCATTAAACAGGGATATCTATCATAAAAAAGTAGTTTATGTATGATCTAATCACAGTGATGAATTATTATTAGCATGGAGAATAGTTCATACGCACAGCTCAACAATCTGGCAGCATGATCGGATATAATAACAGTCATTTCTGACAAAGCGATCGGCGCTACAGAAATTGAATCTGGGAAAATGGCCCATATCCACATCTCCCACAACCAAGGCATTCAGGAACGGAAAATAATTTAAAAAAACACATTTTTAATGGCTATTTCAGAGATCTGACGACGCATGTTTTGCGACAAGATAATATCAAACCAAACAGCAGTCAGGTCAATGTTTTCATGATTGAACTATGCAATCGCAATCAAGCGCTGAGGTCAACGGCGAACAATTTGGAAGACAGAGGAGAATTCGAACCTTGAGCTTGAAGGAGAGTGGGGGGAGGATGACAGTGCCCTTCTTTTGGAGAACCTTGCCGATGTTGTTTCCCGCTGCCGCCATGAGCGTCAAACATATGGATTCCCACATCGTCCCTCTCTCGAGCTTTCCCCTTTCTCCTCGGCAACTCGGCAATCATCCGCCACTTGTAGTTCCGAATCGTCTCACATAAAGGTATGTGCATATGTACATTTCCAGAAGTTTAGGGGCGTTTCGAAAAAAGTGCAAGACTGGGCTGGCACTTATGTCAATGCCTGTGGACGATTAGAAGATGTTTAATTTGGGTTACAAATTGGGCCTTCAAGCCCAGTGGACGATGGCTCGCGGGCCCTACGAACTCAGAGGCCATTAACGATGATAAAGGAATCGACTGACAGATTGCTTGACCGCTGATGGAGGTGTCCGCGGTGTACTTCTCCGCCACCGCCTCCGCCTCCGCTTCAATCCCTCCATTTCTCTCCTTCTTCGGAGCAAGAAAGATCTGGGAGCGTGGCCGTACGTTGCCTGCTTTATCGGTTACCGTACAGGAAACACAAACCCCAACCACTCCTTCCGCCGCCACTACCTCAACTTCGAATTCCCGGCGTCCCCTCTCTGTTAGACCCCGTTTCGAGTCTCCCGTAAGACGATCTGCAATTGACGAGGTCAAAGCTAGTTCCGACCCGGTTTCTGCCCTCTCCAGGTGTTTTTTTTTTCTTTTTCCATTTTTGCACGTTGTGTTTCCGTCAGAATTGTGTTTTTATATTGGTCGACATGAAGAATTTTGAATGCTAGAGTTAGATTTACCGTCAGAAGATACACGCAGTGAATTTATTGAAACTAGAGCTACGGAGTGGCTAGTGAATTATCGGGCCTTCATTTATTTTGTATAAGTGTTATTATGCCAATCATTAACTTTAGCCTTCATTTATTTTTGTTTATTCACATCCATAATAAATGAACTCAGTAGTCATCTTCATGGTATATCTTCTTTGCAACTAATATTTTGTTAATTATTGGTTGAAAGGTGTTAATTAGAACAATTTCTTAATCTGAATTGTTAAGAAAATTTTTATAAACAAATTATTAAGTAGAATTTTCACTAAATATAAGTTGTATTGGTTGAAAATTGTAATTTTAATTATTATATTCCTATTGGTTGTATTGGCTTGATATGCTTTACATTTTTGATCCCTGGAACATATGTATTGGTGGTCATCATTTACAAAGGAAGCCAACTTTCCACTTCCATGAACTTTAAAAAAAAAGGGATTAAATATATGAAATGTTAGTTCCTTGATGCTAAAGAACACTTAAGATTTTGTTAAATGGAGGGATTTTTGGTAATTATTCAACACTAAGAAAGAGTAAAGATATTGCATACAAAGTAAATCTGGAATTTAAATTGAGTTCTTAAAAGAGGGATTTCTTTTTGTGCTATGTGTTCCTTTTACCTAAAAGGGTAATTTTATGAGTGACTGATTATGTTTGATGGTCTGGAGTGTTGGCAGTTAAGAAATAATGCAATAGCAAACTTGAAAATATATTACTATTTAGAGTAGGGAACAATGAAAAGGGCGGTATTTTCATTTTTCCTAGTTATACATTGCATAAATGAGAATGCTTTATGATGTTTTTGTTAATTACTTAATAATATTTAGTATTTGTTCTGAGGTAATCCTTGCTATTGCAAATCAAAAAAGGAGTTTATGAGTCTGTTGTCTTAAAATAGGAATTCGTCTGTACTTTCTCAAACTAATTCACTTCACTCTTTTTCTGTTTCAATTTCTAATTCTAATTCTTATTTTCGTTGTCAAGTTCATAAGATAATTAAGTTTTCCACAGAAGAATACTTTTTAGAATGTTTAAACCAATATATGTATTTTTGATTCTCTAATTTTTGTCAATAATGATTTCCAACTGTTGTAGACCTTATGCCATATCATTCTATGCAGGGTTGAGGGGGTATTGCAAGTTCAAGACTACAATATCATATTACGCTATTTTGGAGAGTCAAGGAGATGGAGTGCAATTTCTCAGGTGAGCCAAAAAAATTAAATCAGTTGTCAAATTCTGTTCGTTATGGCATGCAATTAGTAATTGGCTTGCATGTACCTTTACATATTGTTTAGCATTGTCATGGGAAGAACTTAGGCCATTATGTGTGTGTGTGTGTGTGTGTGTTTGTGGGTGTGTGGTAGCTTATGAGTTCACATTACCAACCATACAATTTTTTTGTTCCAGAAGCCCAAGAATTAGTTATATCTTCTGTCATGTTCACACTTCATTTTGGTCCAGTCAAAATAGAGCTTGGCAATTGTCCCACTGGAAAAAAGGGCCAGAGAGGCAATGTGAAAATAAACTGTTTTTTTTTTCAAGTGTAATAAGTCATCATTAAGTCTGATGTTACGGCTTATTTCTAGCTTTGAGGGTAGCTTGGTTATTCTATGGACTATTTTTTTCTTGTTGGTTACTATGAACTTTTTTTGTTTATGATTCACGCTGTCTAGTTTTTATTTGCTAAATAGTCTGCATTGGATTGACTAATGTTATTCCTTTACATACTGTCAAAATTCATGTATTTCATTTGGTGAAAAAGCTCTTGGGCAATCTTTTACTCATCAATATTCAGCTGAAATGGGGGCACTTGCGTACAAATTTTGCAGATTTTTGACTGGATGCAGAACCGTGGGAAGATTAACTTTGCTTCATATAGCAGCTTTTTCAAATATATTGGTTTAAGTCGTAATCCTAACAAAGCACTAGAGATATATTATGGAATCCCAGACAAATCAATGAAAGTTAATGTGTCTGTTTGTAACTCCATTCTTGGTTGTATGATGGCTAATGGAAGATTTGATAGCAGTCTGAAATTATTTGAGCTAATGAAAGATGATGGTCTATCACCAGATTTGGTTACTTATAGTACGGTACAGTTAGCAAAATTCAATTGTTTATCTCTGCTGGAACTTGTTTAGTGCTTTATTATTGTTTATGCCTGTGAATTGATGGGTTATGGCAATATTCTTTTTAAGTGTTTTGTCCGTTCCTTTAGCTTTTATCAGGTTGCATTAAAGCAAAGCATGGTTACTCAAAGGCAACACAACTGGTCAAGGAGCTTAAGCATAAAGGTTTAAGCATGGATAGTGTCACTTATGGCACTCTTCTAGCTATTTGTGCTTCAAACAATTTATGCAATGAAGCCGAGATGTATTTTGCACAGATGAAAAATGAAGGTCATTCTCCTAATGTCTTCCACTATAGCTCTTTGCTAAATGCATACTCAGGGGATGGGAAATATTTGAAGGCCGAGAAGCTAGTGAATGAAATGAAAGCTTCCGGATTAGTTCCTAACAAGGTTCATTTCAATCATTTTCTATATGTTTCGTTATCTTCTGTCTTGTGTTTATGATCTGTTTTTCACATTGCTCTCATGAAGTTTTGATCTCCTCATTCATCATCAGAAGTTATCTTCAATGATAGCTGATCAAAAATGATGCTTTCGTAGTTTTTTTATGCTTCGTCTATCACACATGCTTCCTTTATCTGAATCTCAGTTATAGTTGATTTTAACTTTCCAGGCTAAAGATCAATTGAGGTTGGTTCAGCTAATTCTCTTTCTGAAGTTATAAGCTGAGAAGATTAAGGAGTTATATTTGAACATATTTGTACCTTTCTTGATTCTCATGTTCTTCCAAATCATGTGATATCCTGTCAAAAGCCCCATCTTGGATATCTAGTATCAAAAGAAACCTCTATCATAAAGCTCTATAAAGTTTGCTTCATTTGTTTAGTGATGCGGATGATAAGGGCGCACGATCAAAGCAGGTCAAAGTCAAGTCAATTGTCAGGCAAGCAACACGCGTGGCGTCCGGACAGAGCAGTCGGGTGAAGAGAAGACGACCATCGAGCCGAATGGAAAGGCGAGCTGACACTGCAATAGAACGCTGATCGAACGACCTGTTCGGTCATCCCCTTCTAACGAAGGCAAACACATCATCAAGCAGAGAGAGAAGGCCAAGTCCAAACCAAACTGACCACTCATTTGGTTAGCCTCACTGAAAGGCAAAGCTTCAACAACCGACCCAATGGGCCACCCGCTCGGTCAGTTCACTCTTTGAGATAAGCGCCGAAACGAAGTGTTGAACGAACCAAACAAACAGGCCAAACGAAGTGCCGAACGGACTAAGCTGAGTGAGCCAGAACATCAATCAAGTAAGTCACCGAGTGACTGCTCAGTTCCTCTCTTGGCCAAACTCGGTCTATACGGGAAATCACTCGGCAAGCGCTTCTCGGCAAAGGTCTAAACAACCCTACTTGTCGCCTAGTGCAACGATCAAATCAGAATATTAACTGTCAGGAGATATGCGTTGCAATTCCTTATACGGAGGAAACTTCCAATTCTGACACGTACGGATTGTGCGCATAATTAAGGAAAGACAATTAAGGAAAGCCAACAATGTGCCATAAATGTCTTTGTTATTTACGGAAGCTCTTTGATCCCCACGTCAGGTAACGTTCATGTATAAATAGGGCTTTTCACAAGTCGTGGAGGGAGGCAATCACCATTATTCTACTCTCCATTAATCCTCCGCCAACATATTTCGACGATCGTTACACTAACTTGAACGTCGGAGGACTAAATACCGGGACGCCCTCCCTGGCCCCGGCTTGGTTGCTAACGCTCCTTTTCGAAGTTGTTTGTTGGTGCGCAGGATTCAAAAAGTCTTCACGGAGTGTCACATCGATCTTCTCCAAATCTTCTTCGACAACGCGTGGACCTCCGAATCCCCGGTATCCATCTCCACGTTTGTAGACAGGATCATTTAGGCTGTCCCAACAATCTTTTTCTTTGGCCATCTTGTATATTTGTCCACATATATTGTACATATGCATTCTATCTATTTTATTTAAATGTGCTTCATTTGTTTAGACTGTCCAAAAAACCTCTTTCTTTGACCATTTGTATGTTTATGTGCTTATATTATTATACATATTCATTCCATCTATTTTCAATACTTTTGACACTATTGATGTTGGTTCTTGTTATTTCTTATGAGCATCGTATTTATTGAAGCAAAAGGTGACAACGCTAACCTCGGACGGTCGGTATCGCCGACCTCCGCTAGATACAAGCACCTAAATCACTTGGGGCATTTTTGCTCTAGCACAGCGACCCTTTGCATGGTGGAGGTCAGGCGCTCAACGGGGCATTTTGCATCCGTTTGGAATTGAACCCAAGATCTATTGGAGCAACCACCCATGTAACTGCCACCCATATTTATGAACTTTGATATAGTAGTCTAACTATAATTCTAATTGTGTTCTATATTATAGTTATGCATGGATGCCACTTCCTGCTGTACAAACTTGAGTAATAGTTCGTATTGTTAATTTATTAATGTTCCTTGCTAACACATGAGATTTGTCCCTATTATTGTGTCTTATGTGATCTATGATTATCTGACTAAAGTTTTGAAGGTTGTTTAGGTTTGTTGATTGTTGGAATTTTAATTGGTCTTGCTTGGAAGAATTAACAGTAAACCATAAAAAAATTCCCTTATCAATTTCTTTAAGCTAGACCTGATTCTTTATCTGAATTCGTGATGCTAACTTGAACCTAATTAATGCCATCCAAGTTTCATGAACTATCAATTTTCTCCTAAGTTTGACCAAGGTAATTTTGCAGGTCACCTTGACTACTTTACTGAAAGTATATGCTAAGGGTCATCTTTTTGAGAAATCTCAGGAACTCTTGTCGGAGCTAGAGGCTCTGGGATATGCTGAGGATGAGGTAATTATTAGTGCAGTGGTTTCCAGTATCACAGGTTATCTGGAAATTTTTTATTTCTTTCTCTCTCTATACTTTTTCTGCTTACCATAAGACAAATGAAACAATTTTGAGTTACAGTTAACTGTAAAAGGAAGCAAAAGAAAACTCTATTCAATGTAAATACGAGTGATATTAGCTTTATTTCAAGTACTGCACCAGGACTATATCCATGTAATTCATGTAGTGAACCTCAAATAGTTTGGCATGTAATTCCTGTATTACTTTACGAATACCAAAGTTATGTTATCTATTAGGTGCGTATATCATTGTAAGTTTACGAAACTACAACAACATTTAAGTTAACTACTTACAAGTTACGTGGACTGATGCAAGCAGGGATGATTTAATATCTGCAAAACCACTAAAAGTTGCCTTTTTCATATAATAAGGGCTGCATTGTTTTTAATCTATTTAATTACTTACATTTGACCTAATGGAATGCAATTATACTTGTAGATGCCATATTGCATAATCATGGATCATCTTGCAAAGGCAGGACATCTACTGGAGGCAAAGAAAATATTTGCCCAGATGAAGGAAAAAGATGTAAAATCTGGTAAGCTAACTTGATTAGAAGAAAATATTTGAAAGGGATTATTAGCTGCTAGTCATGTGGTGCATGTTTTCTTGTAAACTCACCTGTTATTTGTGATAGTGGCACATTACTACATCTTTGAGCCAAAGTTAAAACTAATATGTAGTTTTTAGTCTGTTAATAGGCATTAAGCCGATGCCTTAATATTCAAATTTTGTAATATAGTAGAGATGTTAACAGGTGAAGTTGTTAAAAAAATGTGTGCATAAATATAATATAGTAGAGATGAGAATCTGATTATGGATGTGGAATTACTAGAAAAAAAAACAAAAATACTATTATCCAGACAAAAATAAATGCTGCTCCGACATATGATAAAATGAGAGAATATGTTAAGACGGAACAAAGTATGAACTTGTTCAAGATGACTAATATATTTTATAGGTAGATGAGGTGAATTGATTTGAATGGAAGGAGGTAGAGGAAGATCAAAGCAAAGTTCTGTTAATTTCATAAAAAATAACTAAATTGATTTGAATAGCCTGCTTTGGAGTTCAATGGCATGATAAAATCCATGATGATGATGATGTTAGCGATGATTATGCGTTCTTATAAACTTTTAAAAATACCCTCAATGTTTATACTTTAATTAACTGGAGCCTTTATGTTGTTGACAAAAGCTTAAATAGTTCTCTAGTCCAGGCCTTTAAAGGTTCATGGCAACTATATTCAGATACTATTCTCTCTAAGATCAATTAGAGCTTTTAAGTCTGTGTTTAACTGCTGGTTGATGTAGTATCCTCAGTTACTTATGTATGCTCTAAATCCTATCCAAGTTAACAACCGTGCTGCTTTATGACTGCTAGAATTGTTTTGGGACACTATAATTTGTATTGTCAATCCCCTTTAGGACAGTTCCATCCTCACTTCTCAGGTAACGTTTGTGCAGTATATATCCAATAACTCTATAAAGGGCCATGCACATCAGTAAACTAAGAGCTTAAGTCAACAGTAAAGAAGCTCGCTTGACTAATTTCTTTACTTAGTAATATTCCAGTGCCTCTCTTTTTTTTTTTGTTGGTCCTGACTCCTGACCATGAGGCGTATTCCCTGTTTGGGGGGTGCAGAGATAAGGTTAAACCTCTCCAGCAGTATCATTATAAGAATTCAAACCCTGACATTTGACTGAAAGTCATTCGCTTATTGCTGGACCATGCCAACTGTTGGTGTATTTTAGTGCCTCTTTTTCAGAGCTCTGCTGTGTCTAGAGTTTCCTGGAAGACAAAAATCTCTGGATAAAGAGCCGTCCTTTATACATTCTAGGATTCTTTGTAGTTACTAATTGGTGCTAGATCTTCGATCTGCTTGTCCAATCTCTGATTCGAAGTAGCAAGAGTCAACTTCCAAACAGCCGATCTTTACTTTTACAATGAATTTGATTTTTGTAATGTAGCAATGCAACAATACTCTACATTAGGTTCCCTAATCAAACATCCACTATTCTTTCAGAATTCTGAATTCTGTGCAGTTAGCTCTTATATAAATGTTCTTATCAGCCACAATGAACTTGTTGGCAGTAACATCATTCTTTTGTAGCAATTGAATTACCTGCTTTGCGCTTCCACAACAAAAGCCAATCATCCATGACATTACAAATTCAGTTAATTATTTTTTGCAGATGGGTATTCATACAGCATTATGATTTCAGCGTTATGTCGTGATGGCTCATTGAATGAGGCAAAAGAACTTGCTAAGGATTTTGAAAAAAAGTTTGATAAATACGACCTGGTTATTGTTAATAACCTGTTAAGAGCTTACTGCAATGCTGGTGATTTGGAAAGTGTAATGCATATGCTAAAAAAGATGGATGGGTTGTCAATAAACCCAGATTGGAATACCTTTCATATCCTGATTAAGTATTTTTGTAGAGAGAAGTTGTATCACCTTGCATTCAAAACTATTGAGGACATGAATGGCAAAGGCCATCAACTGAACGAAGTGAGTTATGGAAGGTTTGCCTTTTTCTGGTGACATTTTTTTTTTCATGCTCTCTCTTCTATCTTCTATTACTTGTTGAACTAACATATCATATCAGTTTACTTCAAAGATAATGAAGCTTATATGGATATGAATGTTTTGGTCATGTACTCATGTAAAAAGAATTAAGTGGTAATAGATATAGTAGATCACTTAGTTGTGTTTGCTGCAAAGTTGTGGCATTCAAGTGGACTTGGAATTGTGATTGATAAAAGATAATGGCTTTTGAAGACATTGTTTTCTCAACTTCTATCTGGTGGAATTTTTAGGAGGTAATAACATTGAGGCCATCTACTAATTTTCATTGGTAATAACAAACATTGAGGCCTATCTATTTATAGGCATTCTAGCAATTGCAATAAATGTGAAGTTCTCAGCTGTCCACCTTTCGTAATCGGGGTATGGCCACATGATTTTACTTGAGCTATTCTGTGTTTGTACAAGGAGTACAATGACAATTGATACATTAGTGGCTTAGCGAACTCACAGACTCAGAGTTCCAGTATTTATTTAAATTGATTGAACATTTTTTCCAATAATTTGGGAAGTTTTGCATAAAGAGACAATGCAATCTCAAGTTCTTTGACTAGGGAAATAGTTAATGTTGCTTTTTGACTGCATTAATACTCCCTCTTGAAGGAATCTTGAAAGACCACTTTTTATACTATAGGAAAAAAACTTGGTTTTAATTTTGCAGAATGGACATGTAATAGTTGAGAATGTGATGTTAAGACTTCACATTCATTATGGATAAATAACTAATATGTCTCATAATGTTACTTTATAAAAAACTTTCTCCCTTCACACTCAAAAGCTTCTTAAATGTGTTGTAATATTCAAACTTATCCATATCCTTATTATACGAAGTATGATAACTGGGAGTAAAGTCCATATTTCTATTTTTACTATTTCAAGCATTAGACCCAATGCTTGAGGATTGCCTTTTTAAAAAAATCAAGGAACATCTTATTAATAATCCATACTCTGCAATGAAACATGATGTTAAAATGATTAATTTTTACCATAGCATGTATAATTTATCCTGTGCGCAATGTACAACTTGATAGAAATCTGTCATTCTGCTTTTCAAAATTCATACTATCTATGTTTTTCCATGGAAAAGGGTCTAGTATATTTTCTCTAACTACTTTTTGTAGGAACTATGTTCTTCTGTAATTTTACAACTTGGACAATCAGGCTTTCCTTCAGAGGCGTTTTCTATTTATAATATGTTGAGGTACAGCAAGAGAACATTATGCAAGTCACTTCATCAGAGGATGTTCAGCATCTTGGTAAGAGCAAATCTCTTGAAAGATGCTTATGTAGTAATGAAGGTATGGGTGATTTTGTTCACTGGAAGCCATATTTTGGTTGATCTCGACTTAAATAAGTTCTTGTTTCTGATTGGATAGGATAATAGCCAATCTTTATCTGCAAAATCTTTGGAGAAGTTTGCTATGTCATTCATGAAATCAGGTAATATAAATTTGATAAATGATGTTCTAAAGGCACTTCATCAATCAGACTTCCAAATTGGCTCGGTATGTTTCTTCATCAATGTTCCATTTTTTCACTTTCATATTGGCTCTTGGTGTTCTTTGACTTTCATCCGTTCTGATCTTAGATCCTTTTGTCAGAATATTTCCGATTGATTATTTGTATTTCTATCTCAATTGTTTGTGCTTCTTTTTCCAACTGATAAGTAAGGGAATTTTATATTAATAGCATAAAATAATTACAGAGTAGACTCCAATTAAGTGTTTGTATCAAGGGTAACACACAGATAGGTGATCTGGTGCTTTCTTGTTTCCATAACCAACTTGCAAGTTTGATTCTTTCTAAATCAAGAATACTAATGCAAGAATACTAGTTTGGACGTTCTAATTTTCAAGTGCTGGCTTTTCTTATACTACTAATGCAATATACCTGCTTGCATCAGTCATCTCCTGGCACGAGAAGAGAGGAAGGAAAGCAGCAAGTGAGAAAATTTAGTCGATAACATGAAATAAACGAAGTCTAACTATCGCAAACATCAATTAGAAAAAGTAAAATGAAATAAAATAATTTGATAAATTTGAACATGGTCCAAAGATCCAAAAATGGCATGAACCTTTGATCTGATTTACTTCACATCAGTCATTTGTGTATTTCCAAACAGTTTTAAACTACTGCTTGAGTTACTGGAATTGCTGATGTTGATTCCCCTTTTTGATAACAAGACTGATAATATACTTGTTGATTAGCTTACTAGAAAATGTAGCAAGCCCTTAACCTCTAGTAAAATTAATTACTCTTATTCTTTGTTCAGGATGTATTCGGCACAACAGTTTCACGTTATATAGCAACACCTGCAAAGAAGGATCTGCTTTTGCATTTGCTAAAATGGATGGCAGTCCATGGCTACTGTGTAGATTCTTCATCAAGAAATCTACTTCTCAAAAATGCTCATCTGTTTGGTAATAAGCAGATAATAGCAGAAATTTTATCCAAGCAACACTGGATGTCCAGGAAGAACAAGACAAAACATGAATGAGTAATCTGGAGGTAAGTTAGACTTGTTGATGGTATTTTGTCTCTTATTCATATTTCATATGAATGTTTTTCAAGGGATCTATTGCTATTGATCTTTCAAATACCCAAATTGGCCATCGCACTACACGTGTACTATGACAGGGTAGGCTGTTGATTAAATATGTAATTTATTTTTATCTTTTTTTGTCAGGCATTCTGTTACAGGATGACAAACAGCTCAGATGCGTCTCAGTGGTCATGAGTATTTCTTAACACAGGATTTTGATCACTTGTGTTGGTTCAGCTTCGGCAGATTTTGTATTCTAGCTTGTACGCCCAATACATGGTAGTGAAGCACACTGTGGATACAAGAATTGTAGATTGATTCCTTTCACCGGCGTTTGTTTTCCAACATCGGGCCATTTTCCAGTTCCAGTTTCTACCGGATGCAAGCAGCTAAATATATTGGATTGTTATTTGACTGAAGAACATTACAAGGCGCATATCCAGTGGGCATGCTGTTGATTGCTAATTTTAGCAAATTATCACGCTGGTTGGCCACTGTGCATAGAAAAATTTAGGGGGCGTTTGATTTGTATGTTTTCTATTTTCATTTTCTAAAAATTATGTATTTTTTTAAAAAATAAAAAATAATTTTTTGATATTTTTTATTTTTTTAAAAAAATACTATATATTTTATTAGAAAACAGAGATAGAAAATACAAATCAAACGTTATTTTCTAGAAAATATGTATTTTTCAGAAAATGTAAATGAAAAATATTTAAACTAAACGCCGCCTTATATTCTTTCAACTTTTCTAAAAACACCTGATTCGATCCGCTAGCATTACCATCTGCTATACTAGTATATTAGAGTTCACTTTTGAACATTCTTAAACAAGTGTTTTTAAGAAAAGCGAACGATTGGATAGCCCATGATGCCTAATGTATAATCTAAATTCCTATTTTGTAAATTTAAGGAATTTATTATGAGTTTTTGCCTTTTTAGTTCTGAGCACGTATGACGAACTTAAATCAAAAGCAAAAAAAAAAAAAACTGTACTCCCTTCTATACTGCAAAGATAACGACGAACTCCACGACAAATTTTGCACATACATGTTTGGCATTTAGCAGCTCCCCAGAAAGTCAAATGAACATAGTAGTTTCGTTTGATCTTACAACGTCCAGCCGGATACAACCAGAAAGAGATGCCCTCAAAGGGGGAAAACACAAGCAACATCCTTCCACACCCATTCTGCCTTGACAAAAGATTACGTAGGAACTGCAGTGCATAAACCCGTCAGAGAATTGTCTGCGATTATTTTTCCTCTAGATACATTGAAGGCAAAATACTATTAAAGCCTCCGCCTAAAACATGTTGCTGCAATAAAATCTATCGAAAAGACAGTCTAACCAAAAAACGCGATGTGGAAAAAATAAATAAATAAATAGTTGGAATTGGCAGAAAGATGCAACCAAACTGTTAAAAAAATAAATAAATAAAAGTTCACCAAGCATCTTCCAATGTTGAAGAGATACTTTACCTATTAGATTTCACTCCACGTGTGATAGAGAACCAGTACTAGCTCCCGTCCTGCAAACCAAACGGGTAATTTACCGAGGATCAAACTGACTGCAGCAACATGTTAAACTGTGGTATAAGCTTCCACTTTGATTTTCCAAGCAAGTTATATTTCAACTAGAATCCAATTACAATATTCAGCAAAGATTCATACATTATAGTGATTCTTGCAAGTGCTCAAGTGTTCTATACAAAAAGCAAGGCTTCCAAGAGTAGCAAATAGCAAACTTTTCTACATGTGTAAATACATGTGAGACATTCATGGACCATAGGGCATTTTAAAAAATAGGATACATTTCAACAGGTAAAATGAATTTTTCCTTATGTTTTTTTGAAGGATGTATTTGACATGGGCTGGAGCACTAAGCAGCTCGTATGCAAGGGATTAAAAACAAAAAATAACACAATAGATATACAAGAAAGCTTAACGGACAAAATAGTGATAGGCTTACTTATGGTCAGATGGATTGGGCATAACTTCATAGACGATTGTTGCTACAACATCTCTTTTCAGCTGGGAAAAAATGATCCAACATGAGAGGTAAGAAATTATCTTAATTTGCATTAAAGAACACATAGTAACTTAATACCTGGGTAGCTTCGCCTTTAAGGCCAATGTAATATATCTGCGTAGTTTCTCCGCCGAAATTATCAGGAAAATGTAGAGTCAGATTTCCAACACTCTGAAACCTTGGGTATCTGAACAATTCATTGACACCATATTCAACCAGAGAAGTCTCAATTATCATATTCTATAAGATCTTTTGTAGCCCAATATTATTTAGGATCACATAGGCACCCATACCATGAACATCGAGAAGATGAAAAAGATCATTACCTTGTTTGATACTCCAAAATCCCTTGTAGATTCTCTGTTAGGTCCCATTCCTTGAACAGAATAAACGTGTAGTGTTCTTAAAGGAGAAATAGATTAACTAAAGCTACCAATCTACTTACCTGAACAGGCTGCATATTTTGAACATCAGAGAAGTCAATGCCCTCACGATTAATGAATCTGTTAGAAGATTGAGAATTTCAGCAAGGTTATGTATAGTCCTCGTCAGAGATGTGAAAGAGCATGAATATCTCACATTATTATCCATAGGTGAATAGTAGCAGAAATTAAAATGAAAACAAAGATAAACAAACATCAGGATACTGGCTGAGAGACAGAATCTCATTGATAGAATTGAATCCTCGATCGTGTTCCACATGTGATATTGTTGTCTATTCTAGGGGAAAAATACTGCTAGACTAGTGTAGACAGAAAAATCATTTGAACGACAAAACAAGTTAATCTAAAGATCAATTTTTATCAAACTAATACTAGGAACATGTACTTTGTTGCTTTCAGGAAAAAAAAAATCTAAGAATTTATCAACAATACAGATGCCATTGTTACTCAAATTATCAACATTTTTTAAGCAAAGCTTTCCACATGGATGGGTGTTTATTGACAATTATCTTAACTAATTTTTTGGGGGAAAAAACAATTATGCTGATGCTACTAAAGTGATAATCTTGTAACAGTTATTAGTAACTACTATATTTAGTGAAATCCTCTGAACCTAAAGTATGCTTTTCCTTATTTTCTTTTTGCAGGTTTTGAATATTATGATTGTTGTTTGTCATCTATAAAATGATCTTCAAATTTCACTTGTGTGTGATGTGTGGAAAATTATATTTTATGAATGTTATTGGATCTCATGTTATGATCATGTTTCTGATCACGTTCTGATACGGTGATGATTGTTAGATTTATGTGATAGTCATTTGCCATTTTTATTGTTAGGTAAAAGGAGATAGTTAGGGTTTATGTTATGATACTTTTCATTTCAATATGTTGTATGATATCACGACACATGTTTGTATCATGTTTATGTTTGATGTGTTATATCACATTCATGTTTAAGTTGAAATTCAGTTGGTTTTTTTGTTCAAAAAGGTAGAAAGTTAAACCTAGTAGATATATCAATTCGAGCAACTCAAGGATGTAGTTTATTTGAGAGATGTCCACAAGGAACAGGAGGATATCCAGTTGAAGGGAAGCTCTAGCCTTTTCCATCAAAAATTGAAAGAGTAGATCTCATGTGTTTGTTACATGTTTAAATAATATTATTTTTAACTGCTAACTTAAACTAGTTATCAAATGTCAAAAACAGGTATTAGAGAATCTTGGTTCGTCCATAGTGATTAAATTGATCATGATGTTTTGACAATAGGTTGAAAAGAAAACAAGACAAAAGTTCTATTTGGCAATATACATACGCTCTCATCTTCGAAGGACTTTTCCCTCCAGAACCACCAACAATAGAGATACTCTTGATCTTCACGTCTGAGGTAAACCTACACGAGCAGCAGTCATAAGGATGGAACAAGATTTTATTTATAAATCCATTTCCTAAACTTTGGCATAGAAAAGAGACAATTCAATAGGATTCTAGTATTGTGTAACTTGCCTGTGCCCGCATAGTAAATAGATGGAATGGGAAATTTGGCAATCAGAGGCTAGCTACTAAATGTGACAATAGTGGCTACTAAATGAAGTGGTTCATGAAGTTTGGAAAATATAGCATATTCTCTGAGTTTAACTTATCATGATAGCATGTAAATAAATCTCAAACATAGTTGATAAAAAAATGGCATCGTTCTAAGAAATGCTATTCTAATTTTACCATTGGCAGGAAGATCAAATCCAACAAGAGATTGACATACAGCAAACTAAAAACTACATGCAATAATATATCAAGTTCCAAGAGCAGATTTCAAGAGTAGTAAGGTTACTTACGGTATGAAAACAAGCAATTCAGGATCACCATCAATGCTTTCAAGAAGGCCCTGTTGGATAGATAAATTAAAACGAGAAAAGTGTCACTCGTTATCATTAGAAATGGCAAATACCCATGTACATTCTCTTAATGAAATAATTAGCAAACATGTGATTTCCACAGTTCTCTACAATTTTGATATCTTCGAGTTACATTTCATAATTTAGAACTCTCAACATTATTTCATTTTCCTTTGTTCTCATATTTTTCTTCGATATGATTCATGATCCAATTTTAAACCATTCATTCCATTCAGTGGAGTGAGTAATTTTTTGAGTGGTCGGACCGTCAAAATGTCCAAGAAACTAACCAAGTTAAACTCCAAAAAGGTTTACAGTTTTTTCCTTGGTGCGAAGCGATGTGGAGAGGACAAAAGAACTTTAGAAAAAGACCAATCTACTATTTGCACCAGCAGATTAAAGCATACACCTAACCTCGGAAGTATCTAATCGACGATCCCAGGATTTGAAAACCGATTTGACACTTCCAATCACCGCTTCGTTCAACGCTGACACCTGAGCAATTGTGCAAGCAATAACAAACAAAGCGTTCTCAAAATAATAGCAAACTGGAAACAAAACCAGGCGATGAGGGGTACAAGAAAACCCTAACATGCGAAAGCGAAAAAAGATTGAAAGAAAGGTCCGGCGTACCCTGGACAGGTCGATGTGCTCGTGCAGAGACCAATGGGCGGCGCAGCTATGATCCGCACAGTCGTGGTCGTGCAAGCAAGACATCGTAGGCTTGATCTCTTTCCTCTTTCTCCCGCCGTCCCCTCCAGTTCTTTCTCGAGTTCTCGAGATTACTTTGATCGCGATCCCGAAAGATAAAGACGAGAGCCAGCCAAGTCTGTGAAAGAATGAAAAGCCAGATGCGTGCAGTTGTCCTGTTGCACACGTGTCAAGCAGTGACTTTTCTTGATCCTGCAGAGGTTTTTTCATTTTTTTTTCCTTTTTTCTTTCAAATGATAAATATTTTTTTGTTTTTAAATAATTTTAGATAGATATCTTAGTCTTTTTCAATTTTTACATTTTTTATTGTATTAACATTTTGTGTGTCTTATCTCATAAAATTTCAACTCTCTGAACCATGATGAACATTTCTATAAAAAAAAAAACATTTCAGTTATTTTTTTATTATCTTCAGGAATGAAAATTCAAGTTATCTAAAAAAAAACTATTTACACACCTTCCATGTCCTAAAAATCTCTGTAGTTAAAATCTTCGAAATCTAACCGACAAAGAAGCAAATATCTGTGTGAGATAATCTCCACAGACTTCATAATGAAAACAAATTGGAAGGAAGTTATGTACTCAACCTTAACAAGAAACTGGACAGAAAGTGGGATACAAGAAGAAGTCATGAGAAGACAGCAGACAGGCACTTCAAAATCAGATAAAAACTAAACAACAATGTTAACGCCAGTTAAACGAAATTTAAATGAATGATGCGTTTTATTTGTTAGCAAGCCAATTGGAAATCAGGTTTACAGTTTAATTGACTCCCCGGACGACTATGGCTCTCATGAATCTCTTTCGGAAATTCTCAAGAATGCCTATTTTACAAGAACTCACTAAGTCACTACAAGAATGCCTATTTTACACAGATTAGGCAGCCTCACATGTTCTTGGGACATAGATGACGCTACATCTTCGCGCACCGAGTCAGATGATATTTTGTGGGAAAAAAATTGCTGGACTTTTGACTCAGACACATCCTTGATCAATCATCGCATGAGCAATGTCGAGAAATGCACATATGTTTCCGCCATGAACTAATGCTCTGAAAAGAGAAGAGATCATCATATTAAGATTAAAGTGGGGCCAAACTTTGAATTGATACCGAGAAATCCCCAGTAAAAGAATTCCACAAATAGTCAAAGACTCTTGTCCGTGCAAATGTGACTAGATCACACAGTGAAGATTATCCAAGTGGAGTGTCACACGAGGAACTTAAAGGTCCAATTTTCGATGATGTATTGAAAAAGGATATGTTTATATAGGAAAGAAAAAGTAGTATTTCTCCAAAAATTCAAGATTCATAGGTAGAAATCTGAAGTATTTGTTTCTGGAAGGTGCATCAGAAATTGAACTTTTAGTAGGCTTCCCTTATAAAGAGAACAAAGTCCAAATTGGCGTGCAATCAAAGGATTCTTCAAAAAAAATGAAAAAGCACTGCAATTAAAAAAACACCATTTAAACGAGTGATTCAAACTAGGTAGATGTAGATGCAGTGCATTTGCACGAGCCGCAAGATACACGATTCCAATTTCCTATTCACTCAACTTCATGAAGAATTCTAACATAAATGAATTTGAACAAATACTGCATTCAAGAAAGTGGACTAGCTTATGTGTATGACCACAAATACAAGGGCTGATATTTTTACTTCTGTTACTTTTAGGTCAGGTTCAGGTGCCATTAATCTAAAAATAGATTTGATTTTAAAAGGAAACAAGCAACGCACTCGATGTACTTCTCAATGAGTGCACAAATTTCGATGGGACGCAGGCATTGTATAATTGCAGTTTGAGAAAATTGCCACTGACATATGGCAAAAATTGAGTCTAATCTGTAGATACTTACTCTGGATTATCTTTCAGGTAGTTGTAGTCACCTGCAGCTTTCACTGACCTCTCATACATATATTTCATTGTCTCCTGTATCAACAATTAAAAAGAGAAGAAATATATTAGGCATGTAATAGATAGGAAAATGAGTGACAATAAGTGTTATTGTCTATGAAGGTGATCATACAAAAGCTTGATTGACAAAAATTAGGACTGCAAACTATGTATATGTTAGAAAAATTAAAATATCATGAATAAACAAGTTATTTGACTGCAACTTAAACAAGGATATGAGTAATTTGCATCTTGGGAAGATTAATGAACCATCATGTGAGCATTTGGTAACGATCATTAAAATCGGCCATCTACGACGAACATGAACCTAAAATAGAGGCATCCAGCAGCTTAACATTGATTTGCATCCTAGGTAGAATAATGAATTGTGTAAAAGATGAATCCCCCACCATTTGCCTATTATAATTAGAATTTGCTGCTATCATAGGAACTGCCTATTTGTTCATCGTCGTCATCATCATCAAGCCAAGTTTGTGTTAACTATTTTGGATAATCAGCATGAATGATGTCCCTCTATACAATGTACTACTGTATACAAATTGCCTATCTGATAAACATAATTCTAAAAAAGACATCAATCAGTTTAACAAAATTGTATTCAATGTCATAAAATACACTGACACTGAAATACTTAACCATTTATCATTGAAGGCATGGCAGATTAACCCAGCAGAAAGGTAGCTCCAATAGAACCAATTTCCATTGCATGCAAGTCTAGTCAATTGTTTTTTTAGAAACCCCAAAAATGATTATTAAAGGGGGAAAACTTTCATAACCATGAGCAAATGTACATGTACGTACCTGTAACTTAGCCTCGAATACCTGTAACTTAGCCTCAAAGCCCTCAGATGACCCCTGCATCAAGTTGCACTCATGGCTAAGTTCAAGCTCCCCAACAGCTACCTGCTACCAACATAAAGTGAGTAAGCCATAAGCTGCACTTAACAGGTATGCCAACGTACATACAGCATTTATACAGGTAAATAATTATACATTAGTAATATATAAGTAAGCATCCATACTGGCATGTTTATGCAATTGAATAAGTAAACAAGAGATGACAGAAGACAAGGAACAAACAGAATCATGATTGAAGCTTTCCATTCCATACAATTTTCAGTAATCTATGTTCTCATAAGAGGAGGAAAAGGTAAAAAGAAAGGAAGAGTGGAGGGAAGGGAAAAGGGGGAAGCGATAGAAGGGTGGAAGGAAACAAGTGGCTTCTTTTGTTTTATCTATTTGAAAAGAGAGGACAGAAGGGAAAATGAGAGAAAGTGGTAAACACAGACGTTTGATTTTGTCATAAGAAATGTTGCATTAAGCGTAATAGTACTTTGTAGGTTTTAGTGAATAGGCCCACAATTGTAAATGGTGTACAACATGAGAAGATAAGAATGCTATGGTCATTACATGTAGTGCCCATGCCAGCCACAGATGTCGCAGCAATTTTTGTTACATCTTACAGGCAATGAGCACAGAAAATGGATCACCAAAAGCGTATCACTGGTTATAGTTATATCTCATAATCACATAGTTTAATATTAATCCACATCTCAGAACAGTGATATCACGGATAATTTGGCTATTGACAAAGAAACCCAAGTCAAACACATAAATGATTACCTTAAACACACCAATGAAAATCATTTTGAGATGATCTTAAGAACAAAGTCATTTAAAATCATTAAAAAAAACCATCATTCTCTGTTTCCTAGACTCAACCAACAATTGTTTCAATGGTGTAATTGTAGAAAAACGTGCTTTAGAAAAGACAAAGGAAATAACCTCTGTAACTGTATGAACATAGTAACTTCGACAAAAAAGGTGACACTGTTAGCATCTAAGATGCATATATTTAATAAACACCAATTATGCTTGTATGTATATGTTCTACATAAGCAACAAAACTGGATAAGTCAGCAGAAATCAAAGATGTGAAGTAAAGAATATAATACCCCTCCAGCACTAGCAGCCTTTGCTGGAGCAACCAGTACTTTAGCTTTTCTTAGAATATCAATTGCTTGAGGGGTGCAGGGCATATTTGAACCTGCTTTTTAAAATGGAGAATCTATTAATGATAGCAGAGAACAAATGGGTTACACTATAGTTCCGCAAGTTGCACACCTTCTACAAGTACACCACATCCAGAATTTACCAAGGCAATGGCATCAGGTTGATCTATTTCGTTTTGAGAGGCACAAGGGAAGGCAATATCACAGCGTTCGCTCCAAGGTTTTGCATCTTCAAAATATTTTGCCCTTGGATTTGATTTCAAATACTCTCTGTTAACAACAATAAATCAGCATACTTATGGGAGAATGACATAAAATTATTAATAATTGAGTATTGGATTCAAAAGCAGGACCTCAGACTTTTTTGTTGAAGCTTAATGTCTCGAATGAGCGATATTTTCATATAATCAAATCCATCTTCATCCAGTAAATAGCCCTTGGAATCTGCTATTTAATAAAATTGTTAAAAAAAACTAACACAAGGTATAAAGTTTCAAACATGCTCCTAAATCTCTCACGGGAATATATGAATAAATAAGCTGATGTCAACATATACAACATAAAATTTGGTAAATTATCAAGCGCCACAAAAATAACCTGTAACTTTGATGACAAACCAATTCATAACGGACAAAATGAACACAAACTTCACAACTCCACACGCAGCAGTTGCCAAAGTTATCAATGACTCCAGCCACTTTATAAGCTTTTGAATTCTACTATAGTGAAAATTAAACACCAAAATTTGAGGCTTTCAGCATCTGTTTGTCTAACTTTATAAACTATGTAAGCAACTGTTTATTTAAAAATATGAAAGAAATATAAAACTTGTGGTAAATTCAACCGTTAGCTTCATTACCTACATAGTAACTAAGATAACTCATTTTCAAAAACCAATAATCTGTTAAGTCAAAGCAAACAATATAGTCCAAGCTCAAGAGCATTATCTTCTTTAAGATTCACACAATATTTAAAGGATACCTGAAACAGTAATTGGGATAGCGCCAAAACTATCAAGCTTCTCGAGAACATGCATTGCTATCTTCCCAGAACCACTAACTGCACATCTGATGACGAAACTCAGATATTTACTAAAAGTTCAGGGTATAGAATTACAAAAATGCTATTTGGCTACTCAAAAGATGATATCTTCACAGAAACAGTATCAGAGTATACATTTTGTTTTAACTTGAAATGAAGAGCACTCAAAGAATAAAGGATTCCTTTTCCATCAACTATAAATCAAGTACAGGCCTCAGGCACAAGGTTGTATCACATATAGGATTCTATAACCTATTTACTGCTAACCCCTTTTCATTCTCTCAACAAGACCTCCAAGCTACACCATGTAGCTTGTCTAATTATCAGCAAAATCACAACCTGATTAGTGTGGTTATATGATTTACATCCTTGATCTCTAACAATAATGTTTCACGTTAACAGCACTACGCAGAAAGTTCAAGGTGAAATAGCACAAAGTTTAAGATAATATAGAAAATGGTGTTGATCTATAGTGTCAGTGCAGCAGATGGAACTGAATCCATTATTCACGATTGAATACCACTGTTATCAATGTTTGTTTCTCTTAATTCTCTATGAAGTTTGAAAATTTTGCAACCTTAGTCCTTTGAGTTCCTTGTTCATCTCGGCAAGAATAAGGTGTGCAAAGAAAACCTGCATATGCAAGGTACCATGAGTTTAAAATAACACACAATAAATTATTTCAGGACAGAGTAGCATAGCAAACGTTTGGCACTTTTCAGTAAAGTACCAGTCCGTAACCAGTAGCTTCAGTACGGAGACTTGATCCAGACCAGAATATTTTAGGTCCTGTAAAACTTCCCTGCACATGGACTAAATCAAATTCAGAGAGAAAAAGACAATTACCCGTGCTGTTATAGAGCTTAGAAATGTACACAAGATTACTTGAACTCTGATATAAGCTCCCATGGTAACTAAAAAGAAGGAAAGTGATTGTGCGAGGAAAAGAAAATGCCACAGCATACATCATGAATACAGGATGAGCTGAGTAGGTTAAACAGGATGACAAGTCGAGCAAATAGAAAGTGTTAGGCAGATAGAACAAGCAAATCAGGCAAGCAAGCCAATCAAGCCAAGCAAATTGGACATGCTAGGTCAACTGAGCACACCGAGCAAGGTGAGCTTCTTGGTTGGTGCACTTGAGCTGATCTAGTGGGGAGGACTCCTAGAGCTGAGTAAATCAATCTAACCCAGCAGACTGATCGGATCAATCAGATTTGCCAGGTCAGACAGATTAAGTGGGATGAAAAAACTAATCAAGTCGAATGATTAGGCGGACTTTTTGGATGAATAGACCATGCAAATTGATCGTGCAAAGCAGATCAAGCGAACCAAGAAGCAGACTAAGCATATTAAGCTGACTTAGCAGGTCGAGTGGATTTGTGGATATGTAAGGGTAGATAGGGCAGGTTGAACCAAACCAGACCAAATGGACTTGTCGAGGTAATTGGGCAAATGGCAGACAAGCCAAGTCGAGCTTATTGTGCAAATTGAACAGTCGAACGAGACAAGTCATGCAGGTTAACCATTCTAGTGGGGCCAAACACACCAGACAAGCTAGTAGGGGTACGAACCGAGCACAATGGTTGAGCTAGGTAGATTGCGCCGAACAGGCTGAACAGAAAACCAAGCGAGTCGAGCAGGCTAGGCAGGCTAAGCAGGTTCGGTGGTCCATGCAAACTAGACAAGTTAGGTGTGCAGGAGAATCAGTTAGACACCATAGATCAATGGAGCTAGTTGAGCCACATGTGTTGAACAGGCAACACAGACCTGTCAGATCAAGAAAATCAATCAAGTTGGGAAGATCAACCTAATAAATGGAACCCAACAGGTCTGGCAAGACATGTAGACTGGCTGAGCTGATCAAATAGTCAGATAGATTGAGCCAATCAAGTCAATTAGACCGGGTGAATAGAATGGGTTAAACATGCTGAGTAGACTTGTTGTGTTGATCAACCAAACTGTGTCAAACAAATGAAGTCGAAAAAATTACATGAATAAAGGGCTAAACATAAATTAAAATATTCCAACAGTCATGAGAATGGAATGAATCTTTCCCTTTTTATTTCATTTTATTTCACTCCTAATATCATTCAGATTCCATTCCATCTCTATATGCATGTACCAATCACAACGTCATAGTAATGGTAAAATACAGTTATGCCACCTCATCTTTAAACAATTTTCTATACTGTCATCCTAACTTTCTTGAGTTATTCATTTAACAAATTCACTTTAGAGATTGTACATGTGTGACTTGTTTATTTACCTATTTCATTCTTAGTTATCTACAGAATTAATCTCAAAGTGATTCTAATTTCTAGTTCACAAATAGTTATACAATCACAGGCAAGCAAAGTAGTTCTGACTGAAGTAATCATAAGAGAAACTATGGTGCAACCTAATAACTCCAGACTTCGTAAATCAAGGAGTGGTAAGAATTTGCTAAAAGTGTTATTGACTTATATTTAATGTGCTTGTTGGCAGAGATAAGGAATGAAACCTAGACTAATTATTAATAAGATTATCAAGGGAATTTAAGGAAAATATAAATGCATACTAACTTGACAGAGGAAGCATTATGCAAAGTTGTACAAGTAATTCAAACATACCTATAAAAGGCTAAGCAAGCTAATGCAGTAAAAACATTTTGAAATTCCATTATAGAAATAAAAAGTTTATCCCAGTGAATTCCAGAAGGAAAATAGGGAGGAGAATGCACACCTGAAAACGACCACTAAGACGCCTATACTGACCAAAGAGGTAACCCATTTCCCTTGGACCAACGCCCATGTCCTCTGCAGGAAGATCCTATAGATCAGAAAAATATGTGAATTTCCTAATAGAATTATTCAGCTGAGCACTGGAATTGTTTGTCCTACCTGATCAGGACCCAGATATTTATATAGCTCGTCCATAAAGCTTTGACAGAATCGCATGATCTGCTATGGTTTGTACATGTTAATAATACTATAAACTAGATACAGTAATACTGTTACTTAACAGGCAAAAAAAAGAATTACCTCTGTCTCACTCTTTCCCTTTGGATCAAAATCACTCCCGCCCCCAGCTCCTCCAAGTTTATACGGAGACAAAGCATTTTTTAATGTCTGCAAAAAGAGAAAATATTAAAATTTGACAACCTCTTCAAGTAAATAGCAAGCAATTGAACAAGATTTACAAGTGCAAACATAATTTCAGGCTACTATAATGATTCAACACTTAATGAGATTTCTAATTTAACAGAAACTCAATATGACTAAGAGAATAAGGGTGTGTGGCAACATCTGATAAGGAAAAAGAAGAGCATCTAAAATTGAATTACCTGATCAAAACCTAGAAATTTTGTGATACTCAAGTTCATTGATGGATGAAAGCGAAGGCCGCCCCTACATGGACCTAGGACCTGGCTAAACTGCGCTCGAAAGCCTCGATTAACATGAACCTCTCCCCTATCATCAATCCATGGCACTCGAAAAATTAGCACTCGTTCTGGTTCCAACAGACGTTCCAGGATATGGACATACCTGTTGAAGGAATGTAGTGTTTTGAATGACTTCATCATCGAGAATAACATTTAACTGAGGTTCTATCACTTTATGGAACAAAGTAGTAGTTATAGGTACTTACTGAGAATTTTTCAGCAATACAGGCTCTAAAGAATGAACCACCTCTTGAACAGATTGTATAAACTCAACTTCATGAGGGTCCCTTCTCAAAACTGACTCAAGAATTGAACTAGCAGACTTTGACATTAATGCTATGTTTCCAAGTAGAAGTTGCAAACAGAATATTTAGCAGAACGGAATATTTATTATGGCAGAGGCTAAAGAAACAGCATAGTTATAATCAAAGAAAAAACATCTACATCATAGATGAAATAATCAGTTCATGAACCAAATCTTAAGAAAGCTATAATGGCTTTTGAGTAATATAATTGCAAATCCTGGGTCATACATCTTTGTTTCCAAATTTAGTAGAGTGCATGCAAGCAATTAGACTATCAAAATTCATTAATATCTATCATTAATAATGAAACTAAAGGATCAACCACAAAAATTCAGGCATAAAAATCTATAACATTTCCTTTCAAAAGCATCCACCCCTTATGAAATATAAGTGGTATCTATCATCAATAACAAAACAAAAAGATCAACCACAAATATTCAGACATAAATCTATAACATTTCCTTTCAAAAGCATCCATCAGTTGTGACATCTAAGTGCTTTAAGGAGCGCAAAGAGAAACAACTTATAGTGGTGGTTTTCTCTATCAGGAAGCGATTGGTAGAAAATATAATTAAACTAATGGTCATGGAACGTGAAACATATCCTCATAATTTAGAAATTTTAGGCATGCATATGGGAGAAGTTAAGTTTTTCAAGAATCACAAATGCAGCACTTCCCATTAAAATTATCAAGTGTAGATAGCTAGGTGCACTAACAAAGTAGTGGCAATAATAAAAAAAGGTAACTGCCCAAGAGACATACTAACCTTTGACATAAACAGGTTTATCAACAACAGGAAGAACCTTGTCCTTAGATGCCATCTGTAGGCGAAGAGCTTCCTTATGCAGCAAGCTGTTGTTATGTTCTTCCAGTGCGCTCATTTGCATATTCCTACTCCCTTCATTTCCATATGGATTCCTTCGATGTTTCCTTCCATATTCTCTACAAACAGAACAGAATATCCTAGCTGTACCCTCATGCATATCTACATAGGCCCACTTGTAGGTATCAGCCCATTCCTCCCTCCACTTTTTCACTACCTTCTTTTTTCTTTTTCCCTGAGGTGCCTTCACTAACTGAGACTGATCATCGGTGGGAACTTGAGATGCCAAAAGTATTTGTTTGTGGTCATCTTGATCTTCAGGAGCAACAGATTCATGTGTAGGTACGCCTACAAGGGTAGTGCTGGAGAATGTTGGATCAGCATCTCCGGGCCCAATCTCCAAGTCAATTTCTTCTCCAATCCCTCTCACAACCATATGATGGGTTGTGACCCTGGCCTGTGCTTGGTGGAGGAGGGTAATCTCATCTATACTAGAATTCATGACTCCCTCCGTGCCTTTCTTATTCTGAATTCATTCCCATGACAAGGTATCCAATCCACTAAAAAAGACACTTTTTTCCTACTACTCGCTATGTTCTGGTACACTGCATACTACATCAGAATAAGTAGCCTTATACATGAAAAGCGAGAATACTGTCTTTCAGTTCACTCGATTTCAAACCTGAACTGAACCCCAACTGCAATGCTACTGAAATGTAAGAAACAGTAGCCTAAGAGTATTAGATACTTCTAGCTCCCGTAAACAAGTGCCTGAAAACTAAACGTTAATCCAGGCTGCTAGAGCAACTCCGATACAATTGGGTATTCTTAACAAGAATTTCATCAAAAAGATGAAAAGCAGCAAAGAAGTAGCACAGGCAGCAAGTCTCTTAACAGAAATTCAGATAGAACAACCGAAAAAGAACCTATCTGAAAGCTCATTCAGCAAACTAGAACCACCTAAAAAAGAAGCGCATGGAGACAATCTTCACTCTCCCCGCATGTAGACTGGAGAAACCCTAGAAAGCAGCGAAGAAGACGATCGAAGAGGCAACCACTCTAGCATTCAGCACGATGACTTAAGCACCTCCTCCGATAGCCGGAAAGTCGAGTCGGAGGAGGCAAGCAGCCCTCTCTCTCTCTTTCTTTCTCTCTCTCTCTCTCTCTCTCTCTTTCTTTCT
>JBBPFQ010000110.1:7958-23458 GCA_037974815.1 Kaempferia elegans | reverse complement strand
GCTTCTCACAAACTTCAAGAATCACTTTTTAAGAATCACTTTTCAAGAAGCAAAAGCTCTCCCAAACACACCCTAATTAACATGCGCACGCTCCGGAGACCATATGGGAAAGCGATGAAGAAACCTGAGCTCCTCCGTGTTGGCCTAGGGACAGGTTGACGGGGGCATTAGGGGTGAGCGATTTCGCCTTTTGCCACATGATGAAGAAACCTGAGAATGAGATGCTTGCACTCAAGAGAGGATTAGACTGATTGGGGGATGGAAGGGTCACTCCGACGTTTAAGTTAAAGTTTACTTGAGATGTTATGTTGCTGAAGAACGAATATGGAGAAGAAAGGTAGAACCTGATGAAGTTGAGGAGAATTCAAAGAGCCCTCTTGTTACTTTTATGAATGTTTATATAGTTGTTAGGAAAACATCTTCACGTAAACTAAAATATCATTGTAATAGGAGCAAGTGAGAGGATTAGCTAGATCTGACAGTCGTAGATTACCTTCTCAATTTTCCAACGCTACGTGTCAGTAGGAGACATCTAGGGGACCGGATTTCACAACTTCGTAACCACTCTTCCATTATTATAAGTGTATATATTTTTTTCCAAGCATTTTTAATATGAGACTTTTTATTGTATTTCCAACAATAGTTTCCTCAAATGAAATAGGAGGGACAATTCTACCCGAACCCAATAGAGGATCTAATGTCCGGTCCAAATGGAAGTGGATATGGAGGAATCATCGATACCCGATAAAATAATATATACATATAAGTGCACTCTTCCACTATTATAAGTGCATATTTTTTTCCCATACATTTTTAATGTGAGACTTTTATTATATTTCCAACAATAATTTCCTCAGATGAAATATGAGGGACAATTCAATCCGAACACGACAGAGGATCCAATATCCAGTTCGAATGGAAGTGGGTATGGAGGGACCACCGATACCCGATTAAATAATATATACATATATATTAGAGAATTTGTTTTCTAAAATATATTAATTATTTTTGTTGGTATTAGAAGGATAAATAAATGTTTAATTTTTTTTTAACTATATATATAATTTTAATATAATATTTATTTTAATATATTTTTTTAATGATAATTGTTAGATAGAAAGAAGAAAAATTAAAAATATAAAAGATATTTAATGCTTTAATGAATATGAGTATACCCATCGGATATCCTATATTCGATAAGTATGATCATTGAGGATGTATAATCTGACTCTGACCCATTGCCATATTTAAAATGAATGATCATTAATTTTTTTCTCAAGCTCAGGTAGATTGATTCGCTCCCACGGAAGTTTCTCACCGGTTAGCAGGGTAAATTGGGAAGCACTCGTGGTGAGCGCCCCAGAAGCCCAACATCAGTTAGTTACGAGTCTGAATTAGAGAAAAAATTTCTTCAAAAAGACTGTAGTTGAGAATTAAATAATGAATAATTAAGAAACAACTAAGTATCTTTATCGCACACCTTACATAAGATGTTCAAATCACCATTTATCGTGAGAGTTCATCCACCTCCTCTTTCGTTAGAGGCCATTATTCATTGAATACTATTTTAACGAATTATTTATATTCAAATTTCAATCTTGGTCCAATCTTTTAACGGTTTTGTTTTTCTCAAAAAGTTAGGAAAGTAAAAAAAATAAATTTAAAGGGTGACTACATATTTTTTTTATCATAGTACAAAAGTATTTTATTTTTAAAAATATCAAAAAACACACCAAAAACTCTTGGCCCAACCTTATTATAGGATTTTTTTTATATTAAAATTTATTCAACATATTCAAAATTATTAAATATAGTTAAAATTATTTTAATATCGGTTAAAGATATTTAAAGTTGCTGAAAGTTATTCTAATTTAATTAAAATTGATTAAATATTATTGAAGTAATTTTGATAAAAATTATTATAATTAGAATCAAAATTAATAAAAGCTTATTAAAATTGCTCGGAGAAGAGGAGCTCGCCCTCCTCTTTGGCTCCCTCGACAGGAATGTCGTGCTTCTTCGCGTTGCGGCTGTCGTCTTCCTTCTTCCTCGCTGTGCTCCTGCTTCTGGTCCTATCGCTTTCGCGCTGGAGTAATTTTTATGCCCTAAAAGTGCGTCCTTTCTGATCCATCTCGTTCCTCTGCTGGTTCATTGATTCCATTCTGTAAATCTCTGCGTGTATTTTGTTGGCGAGATCTTTCCTCTTGCTGCGGCGATCTCCTGGTTCTTTCTTTTTTCCCTTCATTGGATCCTAAAAAAAAAAAAAAACTCACTCATTTTGCCCTTTATACCCGCTCTTACCTTGTTACCTTTTGAAGAGGGAAAATACCGGTAGTTTTTTCGGTCCTTTTCGCATTTTCTCGTTTGTGATTTTCGCATCCGGAAGAATCACGGCTTGGAAAATATCTGAGGTGGGAGAAAAGGCAGCGATGCGGAATTTCGGGTAAAAGGCTCAGATTTGCGCCGCCTACGTAGGATCATTATCGGATTCCGGCGATCTTCGTTGTGAACATGTTCTACTCTTTTAGTTTTCCGTTTGCAGACTTGCAATTGACCGACGGAGAGAAATCGTGACTTTGGTGATTGTCCATGATTGTCCATTTGCTGGAAAAAGGCTCTTCTGGAGATCTCGTGATTGTTTCTTCGGGCATCGTTGGCTTCAGACTATTGGGAACACGTGGTTCGTTCATTCAGAATGTTTTTTTTTGGCTCCCTTCACTGCAAAAAGCGATTCTTTTGATCGAAGTGCATCAGTAATTATGATTGCTTGATTGTAACACGGAGGATTTGGAAATTTCTTATGGGCTGCTTTTCATCAAAAGGATTCAAGGGAGATGATGTCCCGGAGTTTCAGAGGCCTAAAGCTTCAAGAAGGACCCTGAGTAGGTTGCTTTCTTCAACAACCGAGGACTCTTTAAATAGATTGGTTTCTTCTTCAAGGAGGGATGAAGTCGAAGTGATAGATGTTGATGCTGCTGTTGCCACTGATGGGAGCACTGCACGGCTTATATCAATGTTGGAAGAGAATGTAGCCATTTCTCCTGCCCCCTTGGTTGGCTCCGGAGAGAGGAAGGTGTTGCCTGTTGTCGAGAAGAATGGTAGGGCCCTGAACCCCTCGGTGAATGATGGAGAAAGAAAGGTATCCCCTACGGTTAGCACTTCTAAAGGGGTTGGGCTGCAAAGACAGGCTGCACTCGATGCTCAGGCCAGTATGGCAGAGCCATCGTCAGTAGTCGCCGGTTCTAAGACAGTGGATGAATACAAAGTAGTGATCTCTCATGTATCAAATGGGTTCAAGTTCGAGCATGCTGCAGCTGGTTGGCCTTCTTGGCTCACAGCAGCTGCTGGTGATGCAGTGAAAGGCTGGCTTCCTCGAAGGGCAGATTCCTTTGAGAAGTTAAACAAGGTCGGTAATGGCCTCAGTAGAATAATTTTCTGCTATTTCACATGATTACATATCGAGCTTCTTATCTGTCTCTTCCATGCTGTATATGGTGAATCTTTTGTTTGTATATTTGCTTAGTTTCTGTTAGTTGCTGCCACTTTTCTCTTGTTTTCTCTTCACTATCTTGTTGGAAGCATGAAAGGTAGGACTGAATTTTGTTATTTATATAACTTCCTTTCCACAACTGACTTGTGTTATTTGAGCTACCAATCATACCGATGATGTTACTGTCTTTGTAAGCAATGGGTTTATTTTAGATGTTCCTGGAAGCTACTCAGTGGTGAAAATTGTCCTTCTTCAGTCTCTTTATTGAAATTATTGTTTGGCTAAATATGTACTTTCATGTGTGCTGTTGAGTTCATTGTAAAACATGCGATGGCTGAAACTTATACTTTTCTGCTGATAATCTTTATCATTCCTGCAGATTGGGCAAGGGACTTATAGCACTGTGTACAAAGCTTGTGATCTTGAAACTGGCAAAACTGTTGCACTTAAAAAAGTCCGTTTTGCTAATATGGATCCAGAAAGTGTACGGTTCATGGCAAGGGAAATACACATTTTACGTAAACTTGATCACCCAAATGTTGTGAAGCTTGAAGCTTTAATTACCTCGAAAATATCTTCTAGCCTGTATCTTGTTTTTGAATATATGGAGCATGATCTTGCAGGACTTCTAGGTACGCCTGGCATCAAGTTTACTGAACCTCAGGTGTTTGCCACGACACAAATACTTTTTTTATTATATAATTTTACTGATTCCATGATTTTCCCCTTCATACACTCATTGTGGATAATGACGTCCAGGCCAAGTGCTATATGCAGCAGCTACTTTGTGGTCTCGAACATTGCCATAATCAGGGTGTGTTGCATCGTGACATCAAAGGTTCAAATCTTTTGATTGACAACAATGGGATCTTAAAAATAGCAGATTTTGGACTGGCTACATTTTATAATCCTGGCCAGAAGCAGCACTTGACTAGTCGAGTAGTAACATTGTGGTATCGTCCTCCTGAGCTCTTGCTGGGTGCCACAGAATATGGTGTTGCTGTTGATATGTGGAGTACTGGTTGTATTCTTGCAGAATTGCTTTCTGGGAGACCTATTATGCCAGGAAGAACCGAGGTATAATTTATCTTTGCAGACCTATAGATTAATAGGTTTGATTTGAAGCCTCTAGAGCGAACAGTTTGGATTATCCTATCTAAATAGTTTTTGTGTAAACTTGTCTAGTTTTGTCCAAATGTTATCTTCTAGAATGACATTCAACACAGAACTACATGATTTAGCAGACAACACTCATATAAAAGCAAGATGTATGGGGAAGGACTAACCTAAATTGAATAGATAAACAGTTGTTTAAGTTTAACCGGAAACACAAGAAACGAAGCTGCCTATTCTAAGAATAGGTAAACATGTCCATGAAAAAGAACAGTTCATAAATAAGGCCAACTCCATAAGTCTTCTATGTACGAATTTGTTTGCTGACTTTCTTTGTTAATTGAAATGTCAGTTTCTACAAAACTGGCAATGAGAAGTTTTGATATTCTGTGTCTTAGACTAATACTATTGATCCCCAAATCCTTGCACAGGAACTGAATTAGACTTCATTCAATTTGCATTCCCATCCACACAACATAACATCCAGAAACTTATGCTATTTATTTCACCCATTCAACTAGTAAAAGAAATATATGCAATGTGCATAAAAGCTTCTTCATACAATCACTGCAAGCACTTCACAATGAGTACTGCAAAGCTAGTTTTAATCCAAGTTCTACTTGCCTATGTTTCTTTCGCTATGTCCAACTTGTATTTGCATGACAATCTAACTATATCTCCTGTCTTTTAGGTGGAACAATTGCATAAGATATTCAAGTTATGTGGCTCACCTGCAGAGGAATTTTGGAGAACATCAAAGTTGCCCCATGCTACATCATTTAAACCCCAACAACCCTATCCACGCTGCATTCAGGAGACATTTAAGGATTTCCCTCCTCCAGCTTTAGCTCTTCTTGATTGCCTACTTTCAATAGATCCAATATTTCGTGGAACAGCAATTTCTGCCCTTAAGAGCGATGTAAAGTTTTTTTACCTTTCCCTTGGCTCAGCTAATTCCTTCTCCGTAGATTATTCTTCCTTCTGCTGTAATGTTCTTTCTTGTGTTTTTGCATTTACTGCTTCAGCATATAGGCAGGTTAAAATTTCTATATAACCTTGAAAACTTTTACAGTGGTTCTCACATTTAAGATTTTTTTTTTTTCCTTCCATGAATGGATTTGTGAAAGAAACGAATGAAAAACTTCCTATATGTAATTATGTTGCACATTGGATATGTTGCATTAGACTTGTTTATGCATATTCCCTTTCAGTTCCAAAAGTTGATATTTTTTTGCATTCTCCTCATTAAATTTTCCAATACTTTGTCATATTAGTTCCATCTATCCTTTTTTAATATTTGATTATTATTTATCAGTTCTTCATGACAAAGCCTTTTGCATGTGACCCTTCAAGTTTGCCCAAGTATCCTCCAAGCAAGGAATACGATGCTAAACTTCGGAATGAGGAAGCTAGAAGGTGCTTTACTATAAGCTTGAGTGTACTAAGCGAAACTCCTACTCTCTTTTTATATGTTGTCGACCTAATAGAAATATATGATTAACCTAAAGTTGGAAGCCATTTAGAATAAAAATGTCTGTGGTTTACAATCTCCACCATGACTTGAAATATATCAGATAACTAACAGAGCGGCCTTTTTAGCAGGCAGAGAGAAGCAGCCATCAAAGAGTATGGAAGTCGGAAAGAAATGCCTTCTCATGACGGCAACATTGAGTCACAGGTATATTGACTAATAATTTTTCTTGTTTCGGTTACAGAAATAAGATGTTGTTTCTAGTTGTGGTTACAGAAATTGAATGGAAGTCTTAGAACAAGCAGTGATAAGTACAAACCAAAAGATGATGTGTTGTCAGGTTTCCGAATAGATCATCCAAGAGGAACAGCTCAGAATGGTTTCCATCATGGTGGTCCTTTGATGCACTCTGGTCGTTTATCTACAACCGAACTGCCCACTGGCCAAGAAATAAAAACACATGCATCATACATTCCCCAGGGTGGGGGGACTGCTCTCACCACAGGTCTATTGGTTGCAAGAAGCCATACTGCGAAGTTCGACCGTAGACAGAGTGCTAGGCACGCACATTTGCCAGAGAATCATCCAGCCTCCAAATACAGTCAACCTGAATCTGATTCATCTGAGAAACCAGAATGGACTCACCACTTGTTGGATGCCCCTTCATCTTCTCGCAAGAACGATGACAAAACTGGAGAAGAGGAACAAACAGCTGTAAGTGCTCATCCAACTTTAGATATTTGACCAAATGCTGCATATTTTATTGAAAGGTGAAACATCTTAGATATCCATGCATGTTTTTTAAATTAGTTTTTGAATCTTTATCATTGGAAATTGGAAAGATTTAAGGTTCTAGAAATATATTGGTGAATTCAAGGGAAAATAGTGTGAAGAAAAGTATAAAAAGCAAAATATTTCCTCTATTTTTTCCCCAACTAAGCCTCTCGGGGTGGGAATAAAATGGAGATACTTAGATGATTTGAGATAACCCATTTACCCCCACACTATTCTCTACTTTTCCATTCTCGATACTTGTAGAAATGGCAACTGCTGACAGGTGCTTACTGAGTTTGTGGGCAGCATGTGTCAAGGTGAAGAGGAGGAATGGATTGAGAAGGAGAAAGGCAGAAGAAGAAAAAGGAAGAGTGACAATTATGTAGTTTAAGATTTCTAACCTTATTTTCTTCTTCTACTCGAACTGACGACTTTCCTCTAGGTTCTCTTCCCTAAGTACAATCTCGATCTCTCTATTTTTTTTTTTTAAATTCCTGAGTAAATGGGGCCTTTCACCTTTGGATTCTTATTTTATGGGAGACCTTTAAGAAAGCATAGAGAAGATGAAAATTAAGATGGAAATCACTCCATTACATGTTTGTAGATCAAATTTTGACCTCTTGTCATATTGTCATAGGATCTATGTTTATGCATTTCATCCAAATCCTCAGATCGAATGATCAGCTTAATCTTGCATATGACATGGTTACATCTCTTATTTATGTTTTTGCATGTTGTTCAGGGTCATGCCCCTAGGAAGAACCGAATCCATTACTCTGGACCTCTGATGCCTCCAAGAGGCAACATCGATGAAATTCTCAAAGAGCACGAACGACAAATCCAGCAGGCTGTACGCAGAGCCCGCCACAACAGAACCAAACCCCGAAAGTACGGCGAGAGAGCTCAGTTTGAGGCCTTGCTTTATGCTAGCAGAAATGGCAGGTCGGATCATTAAACTCATCGAACGTGCACAAATAGAATAGAACTATGCAGTTCTTGAGATGAAGCAACATTTGGTGAAGCACATCACTTTCCTGGGATCTACATAAAAGATACAACCAACTCATCCACTTCTCTACGAGGAACTGTGAGTCGCGGAACCGAGTTGATTCTGTGCTTTAGCATTGGTTTGATTGTGGATGCCCAATGTGTAGGTGAAGTCCACCCAATGACAAATTGTATATATATCACAAGAACTATTTATGGCAAAGTTTGGCCCCTCTATTGGTGTTTACCCAAGTGTATTCTGGATTGGGAATCAATTTATGAATGATTTCTACAAAGAGAACCAAAAACATGTAACATGATCAGTTGACATAAATTTGTCTTGTTGTATGGTGGTTATTCTATGGTTTTTTTTTATGGAATAACAAAAACAGTCTTCTACGCCATTAGATTTTATTTCTTATTATACTATAATTTATAGTTAAATAAAGTTTGTTTTATTTTATTATTATTAATTAAGTTTTGTCTTCCTCAATTTATTGTTGTGTATACTCATCATAATTTCACATTTGTAAAGGTTTTATTGGGAAAGAGTTTATTTTTATATTTTAAAAAATGAATGCATATGAGACTTATAAAAAGAAAGTATAATAAAGTGTGACATTCAAAGGCTCGAGAAAAGAAATAAAGGCAAAACCCACAATTCTCATGTAATACATGCCCCTTAAGATATGAATCCCAGACGAATATTCGACCTTTGGATATGTATAAGTTGATGATAATATCTCACGCACTAGCCAACAATTCATCCCGTGAAAATCAACAGTAAAAATAAAAAATAAAAGTAAACAATAAAATAAAAACAAAATCATACATTTTGATTAACACCTCACGCACTTTGGATATGTATAAGTGAATATAGGGAAAGTTATCAATCTCACAGAATTCATACATTTTGATTAACAAAATCTTTATTTCTCTAACTTTGAGCCAAATATATATCAACAAATCAGAAAATAACAGATATACAACCAGCAACTGTCTCAGAATAAAAGGTCCAAGCAATAAGAGCAAGATGGCGATTATGCAAATCCATTTTGTCCTTTGGTACAAAGTCGAGATCACGAGTAATGAGAAGGCAAACACCATTCTCCCAGAGGAAAAACTACCAAGAACTTTTGGTATTATTCCATGAAAAAGTACTTTCGTTATTAGAATAACATCCAAGCTACAAATCCTTAGGCAATAAATCCTTAGGCAATTTCTGTACAAAAAGGTAATTATAGCCTCACTTCTACACCTCAATCAGACTTTCAAGGATCATCTTGCTTGGGCTTCCTGCTCAACTCTGAATATTGCCCGCCCATCAGCTGCAAAACCTCCTCCCATAAGTTGGATGACGATGTTCCATAAACTTGATGAACCAGATGTGAGCTGCAGGAAGCGACAACCCAGTATTCGGACTCGAGCTCATCGAGCAACTGATCGAATTCCCAACCCGAATAACCCTCAAAGAATATGAAATCTCGGGGCATGAATGCTCCTTTCTTGACAAGCACTGCAGCGTCGTCTAAGTTGTTTCTTGAACCAAAGTAAACACCTGAAACTGCCTCACCAAAACCTGGCAGCAGTAAGCCGTCGCTCGACTTCAGTAAGAACATGTTTGCCTCAACTGGTCCGCCGCAGTGAACGGAGCAGTCAGAAAATATGGTTGCAAGGTGAGGATTTGATGGATTCATATGCTTGATTTTTCGACGGAGTGGACGATTCAGGATGACTCCAAAAGGACGATCTCTTGGGTCTCTAGATCCCAAACTGAGAAGAAGGATCACAGTCCTCTCGAACATTGGGACTCCGTCGAGCTTTTCAGTAGCAAGTAAGACACATCCAGACTCCAGCATTGGGATGGGGTGTGCCCACTTGGAACCGAGCATTTGGGGTTGCTCATTTGAGGTAATACCCTGGCCATCAGTATCAAGTAGATGTTCCTAAAGAATTAAACAAAAGGAGTAAATGCTCAATTCAATTTTTGGCTAATAAAACTGACACCATCCTGCCCAGTTAGCTACACTAGTATATCAAAGACAAGCCTTGGACAAGAAAAAATCCCTAAGAACTAGCCGTGGCGATGGCGTTAGAGTACTGATAATAAACAGAACATGCAAAGCAATTCAATGAAGCTTTCCAAATAACCTCAAGTATCAAAATCTTGTGACTATATGGAAATTAGTTTCTGTACATAATAAAAAACCCAACTAGAGTTTTCAGATAACTTAGCATTCTTGTCCTCTGCATCAACATTAAAAAAAAAGTGTTTTCAGATCTTAAATCAAGATTCTATTGTGAAAGAGGGATTCCATTATAGTAAATAGATATTTTACTAATTTTAATTTGGCAAAAGTTCACTAGGCTTTGTTTCTCGCATCATTTTCTAACTGATTCTATAAGAAAAACAAGAGGCACATGCAGGGTAAGTAACAAGAAAGATAATATCCGCAATCCAAATTTGTAAATCAAGCAATAATAATGAAAAAATGTGGTTATATTCAATCATAAATATTGATTATCTAGGACTAAAATATAAAAAAAATTAAGTGCTCTTTCAGAATGAACACTCGGCCATCAAAAATACTCATAAGTATTGATCAACAACAAGGACTTGCAATTATGATTCTACTGTCTTAAACATCTGTGGCTGAAATTCATAAAAAAAAACATTAACTCAAAAAAGAAACCACAGGCTCCTAGTTGCTGCACTCAAATACAGGAATGACCAGTTATGTGGAAGTCGCATAGACCCCTCAAAATATGATAAACATTATTAGAACATAAAATAGCATGGATTGCACTTGAGAACAAGAACATAACACCAGATTCCTTAGGGTAATGCCATGATCCTTTTTCAACTAACCTGCTCTTTGGCAACAAGATTTGCTCTGACATCTCGCCAATTAGACAATGTAAAATGGGGCTTCCTGGAGGAATCATTGGTTTTTGATTTGTCATCGTATTGTGGAGTAGTTACATCAAGACCGTCTTCTTCAGGAATTGAAGGATCATTTTCCCCTGCCAACCAAAAGGCTCAAGTCAGAAATGCTATAAACATCAACCAAAGATGATGACATATTAATGGATCTGCATAGCAGTTTGGAGCAAATAGGCCGTTTCTTACCTCATCAAAGTACACTGAAAATCTACAAAATGGTATCGAGCCCACCAATTGACAATGCAGCCAAGGAAAAAGAGAAATGAAACATAAAGACAACCATGATAGAAAAGAAAGCTATGAACAATTGCTTTGGTGTCACCATAGATGCGAATGAAGTGGGTTTGGAGATAAGATGAAGGAAAGTAATTTATAAAGTATGCACCCATTTCTTCCTCTAACCTAGTTCTATATTTCCTATTTTCCTAATCGCACTCGTTCTTCCCATTCTTACCATGTTATTCTTCCTCCACAGATTTATCAGCTCGACATGGCCATATCTCAAGGGCTAGATTAGCCAAGGTCAAATTATCTGACTACATATTACTATACTTTGCACTCTTCTTCACAAATCATTCGATCTCAGTGCCATTGATCACTTTTGTATGAATCTAGACCCTGAAAAGACAAATTTTAGCATGATAGGCAGAAGTAAAGGAACGTATATAATCTACAACCAAGATTACCATACACAATCGATCATCACTGAAGCCAAAAGATACATGTAGAAGTAAGAAAGAATAAATACATTATTATATGAATTTTCCCATCCGATCCTGATCAAATACCTTCTATTCTCCAATCAACAAGCTAAATCAACAACAAAGCGGAGACCTTTACCAGAAGAAGAGTGTCCCCCGTGGTTGCTCCTCTTCTTACCGCCGCTCGCCGTCACCACGAACGACCGATACGTAGGCGCCGACGAATTCCACCTCCGTCTTCGCACCAAAACCCCAACGTCAATCCCTCCGCCAACTCGTCGCACAGCCACCAGCCGCCCTCCCCTCTCGCACTTGCTCGCCGCCCCGAGTAAAGGAATCCCGGCCGCGCCCTTCAGGTTTAGAGCCCACACATCCATGAGCACCGATCCGGAGAGAGGATTTTCCCCCAATCGATCACGGCAAATTCGGGTGAGAAGGAAACGATAAGAGGGGGTCCCGTCACCCGATGTAACAATAAGCGCCGGAGATGGAGCAAGGATTGTACAGGGTATCAAATGGTGCAGGGTATCAAATGATACCCGACCCGAGATCAAATCTGAGTCGATTCGAAAAAAATCATATTTAGATTAGATATTTTCAGGTTCGGATTGGTGGATTTCGGGTTAAAAAATTTTCGAGTTAGGTTCGGGTTGGGCCGGGTCGAGTTCGGGTTGACCTGAATTTAGAAATTAATTGATTTTTTAGGATTAAATTAAATTTTATTTTAAAATTAAGATATTTTTATGTATATTAATATCAATGTTAGTATAATATTGATGGAATATTTAGATAAAAGTGAAGAATTATTAGGAAAATAATAAAAAAAGTTATTTTGGATTGGGTTATATGGATTATTCGGATTGGTCGGGTTGGCCGGGTTTGGTTCGGGTTGAGGGGTTTTTGAGTTGAATTTAGATTCGGCTTGATAGTTTAAAAAAAAAGTTTCACAATCCGATTTGAATCCGATCCGATCCATCCAAATTTACATCCATTGTGGTTCAAGGGATCCCTGCTCCTGTGGCTCCGCAAGGAATTAAAATTCCATGGCCAGTCCGGAAAAAGCGAGTGAGAAGACCGGGGGAAATCGAACCGGAGTAGAATATGCTTTAATAAATCCCAGAAAAAGTGACGTGTCGGAGCGGATTGAATATTCCAAATATTAAAATTATCATGAATTATCTAATTTTTCTAAATAAAATTTATTTTGTAAATTACGAAAATATTTGTAGTAATATATTGAAATTTTTCATGATCTCTGTAGACGCGCCACGTGTGTTGCTGATGAATCTCCAGGTCAAACATGAAGCGCTACAATCTCGCTCGACCCGCCGTTGACCGGCTTCGTTCGCGTCCGTATAATTCATGAATCGAGAGAATGCGGACCTTCGCCGTCCTCTGCTTCCTTCCTTCCTTCTCCGTCCATGTCGACCGTCGACGCCGTTCAATCGCTTTCCCAGGTCATCGGCGCCGTAGCGGACTCCCTCGCCCTCGCTGACAGTCCCGCCGTCGCGCTGCTCCACGACGAGGCCGTCGCCGACGAAATATCGACGCGCCTTCGCAGGCCGGACTCGGGCGCCGGTGACGATAACCTCTGTCGATGGCTCTACGACACGTTCCAATCGAACGACCCCGATCTCCAGCTCGTCGTCCTCAAGTTCATGCCCACCATCGCCGGCGTCTATCTCTCCCGGGCCGTCTCGCGACAGCCGCTGGCCGGCTTCGAGGCCGTGCTGTTGGCCCTGTACGCGTACGAGACCGTTTTAAGGGGAAACGAAGCAGAGACTTTGACTCTTCCCGACCTTTCCAATCCGAGCGTCTACCACGAGGGCAAGCCGTCGCAGAAGAAGCCGGCGGCGGAGCTCACCGTGGCCGTGGTGTCGCCGGTCCTGGAGCCCTACGGCACTGTTCGATCGACGAAGCGAGCGAGAATCGTGGGCGTGGCTTTGGAATTGTACTACAGCAAGATTTCGTCAATGCCGCCGTCGTCGAAGCTGGCCTTCTGCGAGTTCTGCCTAGCTTGGGCCTGGCAGGTGCAAAAGAACTGCCAAGGGAAAGAGGAGAGTGGCGACGAGAAGGAGCCAGAGACGGCACCGGCGAGGTCTTACAACGTTCCCTTTCCATGGGAGCTATTCCAGCCGGCGATAAGGATCGTGGCGCATTGCCTTCTGGCGCCGTCGAGCTCAGAGGAGCTGAAGGCGGCGGCGTATACGGCGGTGGAGCGACTGTACCTCCGGGCCACGCACGACATGAAGCCCCAAGAAATTTTGGCGGCGAGGAGCCTACTGCGGCTGGGGAAGATGGCCGGAGACGATATCACGGAGCCGACCATCACGGCAAACTCAGAGTACTCTGAGGAAGCCTTGAAGAAGACCGCGCAGTTGGCGTAGGTCGATTCAAAATCTCCTGTAATTCTAAACTATCGTAATCGATTCAAATTCGAAGGTAAACAATTGCATAGTGAACAGTAAGGATTCAAGAATCCTCTAATCTTCTGTGATTTCCTTTCGAACTAAAAATACTTTCACATTTAATCCAATGAATCAATGTCACAAATTCATCAGAAAAGAAAAGAGAAAAAACAATTCAAAAGGAGCAAAACAGATAACTGTTGCAATCGTTTAAACCATAACAAAGTGTTGATTTTTGTTTTAAAATTTAAATAATTTCTTTTATTTTAGTAATATATATGTGTGTTTAGTTTCACATTGATAAGTTAAGAGAGTTAGAAGGCTTTATATATGAGGTTCTTCTAATTTAGTTTAGAAATGTTAAAGGAATTTATATGCATGTGCAGACCGAGTTCAGGCTAAGTGATTTCGAGGGACCTGAGTCAGAAATTCATAAACCAACATCTTGGGTTTAATTACTATTAACATTAATTCTTTAAATAGAGAATAAAAATCTTGTTCATGTGGCAACATTCTTATCTTGCTAACCACTCCATTCAATTTGATCAAATGATGAGACCGAAGAGGGGAAGCTTTATCAGTGGTTGAAGTTGCAAGTTTTCTTGAGTTCTTGTCTCCCTCTTTAGTTGTGTTGGTTTGTGGATTTATACTCCCTTTTTAGTTCCTTTTCTTTTCCCAAGAAGAATAAATCAAGACAACCGGGAGGAGCCAAGATCTTGTATTGTTTTTTTTTTTTTAAAATAGCAATCATATGAAAGATTTGTCTTTGGATCAACATGATCTCATCAATCTTTAGGAAGCCAAGAATTTTAAGGTACATGGCCTTTGAGGTTGGCAAAAGAAACCTCATGCAATCAGTGTTCATGAAGAAGGAGGAAAGCTACATATTCCCTCATACTTTTTCTTTCATTATGATTTATACCATGAAGTGCAGGGTTCATGGTGGCACCAAAGGCCTCACATCCCTTTGGAGGAGAGCCAAGTTTGTTGCCATGGTGATGCTGCATTTGGCTCCTCCTTCCCCTCTGATCCCCAGGCACAATTCCATCTCCATGCAACACTCAGAGTTGAAGCTCCAAAGAAGCAGCTTGAAGCAGTCGCAGGTGTCCTCGGATGGCGTGGACAGAAGCAGCTTGTGGCAGTCCGAGAAGAAGCTGTTGAATCAGGCAAGTTATTTTCATCCTGGTTCAGTGTTGCGTTTCTATTGTTTGACAAAATTCTCAAGCGAATGTAAGATGTTGAAATGAGACCAAAGAAATTTCATATGATTGTTGCAGAGTGTCTTGGCAATCATATGTGATGAGGAACCAGGCAAAAAGCTGTATCCGTTGACAAAGAGAAGGTCGAAATCTGCACTTCCGATAGCGGCACATTATAGGATAATTGACTTTGTGGTGAGCAATTGTATCAACAGTGACATCACGAAGATATATGCTCTAACTCAGTTTAACTCTACCTCTCTAAATTCTCACATATCAAGAGCTTATTCTGATGTTGGCCTTGGAAAGGATGGTTTTGTAGAGGTCTTGACTTCTTATCAGAGCACTGGAGATGTAGGGTGGTTTAAGGTCAGCATGGTGAAAATTGTTGGAGCAATCTAGTGCCCTAGGTT
>JBBPFQ010000108.1:40178-56394 GCA_037974815.1 Kaempferia elegans | reverse complement strand
TCAAAGACCTATAAGCAATATGACTGAAAATGCATGCCGACTTTTGTTCAGTTTTGATATATATATTTGTCTCAGTACATGCGAATTCATTGTTTGACTCCCAGACGTAATTTGCATGCATAACTATTGCGTTGCACGCCCACATAAGCATGCATGACTACGACACCTTGCACCTCTCAGGATTGAAAGGTAGGCATGCATGCCATCATTTTTATTTTCCTGCAAGTGATTTAGTTGGAATGTAATTGCTTTTTCATGAATCCAAAAGATCAAATGGATTAGGATTAGTAGAAAATTTTGTCCAACACGTGTTTCTGTCAATGCATTTTGTGGTGCCCTTCTTTCTGCACTCTTTCTTCTTGAACTTTAATTAGGATGTGTCTTCAAATAAACTCTGTATGCAAGCACTAATTAGGCTGATATATACATATCTAATTGAATGACAACCCTTATCCTATTAAAGGGGTAGTATATAGATTTTTTTATGCCATTAAATTTTATCTCTTACTATATTATTATTTATATTTAATAAATTTTATTTTATTATTATTAATGTTTCTTTGTTTTATCTTTGCTTCTGGTTTGATGTGTACATTTATTATAGTTTCATATACTTATCTAACTCTAAGATTTAGAATTTTATTGAAGTAGAAATTTTGATTGTTGGTTCAAAAAGAGAGAGGTTTGCTTACTTTATACGCATTATATTTTTTTAATATTCAAATATTTGAATTTTCTTGATTAATTGTAGAGATAGACAATTCTTCTCATTTGGTCCGTCTAATAAATAAATTTGGAATATAATCCGGTGGACTTGAAGGCGCTTTCGCATAGAGTCGCCGACGTGCGTTGCGCCCGAGCGACTGTGCAAGTTAAAAAAAAAGCATGTATATATATATATATACACACACACACATCACCCTTGGACGCTTGTCATGGGCGCCTTGACCATTCTAGCTGTGAGAGCCGTCCACTACAGGCGCCCATGAATCAACTAATTTTGAACATGAGTGGTCGGATTCTATAAAAAAAATTGTATCGACTATCCAGATAAATCGAAAAACATAAATACCTAGTTGCTTCATATCCCATGTCTAGAATTATCTTTTCATTGAAGAAAATTAATTTAGTAGTGTGTCGTTGTTAACAATTATGGATGTGCAGTTAACTATGGGATAAAAAAGGTAATTTATTCGTCCCCAGCACCTCCGTTAATCCATCTCTAGGCCAACATGGAGGAGGTAAATTATGAATAACTACTAGTCATTCGTATAAATAATCAAGACATGAAAGGAATATATACTCGGACGCGTTACATTTCTATCATAAAATTTTATATGATAACCTCTTATATTTTAATTATTGTACAACTCCGAGCGAACACATCTTCTAAAAATCATCATGAAACTGTAGCCTCCATGGAGCATAGACAGATCTTCTGGATATGGAGAAAAAAATGAATATGTTTGGGGTAATTATTTCACATCTTCTGGATAGGCTAATTTGCACGGATATATTAATTAAAAAATAAATAAAGGCAATTTTTAAGTAAGATTTTTATTAAGAATAACGATAAAAATTATCGGAATATGAGGTTTATTTTGATAAGTTGATAACATTTTATTCATTAACACACCAGTTTGTATACTATTTTGATATTTATATTTATCAATATTAAAAACTATATTAAGTAGCACACTGATTACTGTACATGAAAAACCTCGTTACTAAAGACATAAAGACAATTTGCTAATTAAATAAGATAATGAGAGGAAGATTTTAATTTTTTATGATTAATATACAGACTACTTATGGCAATAATTTGAAAGATTTTGAAAAGATACAAAGTCAGGTCCCTCTTTTTTTTTATAAAACTTGTTATGATTTTTTTTTTCTTTTCACTTATTTTTTTTATACAAAAATATGTTCTATTTTTTTTTTTAAAACTTACCCATGAATTAATTGTTCGAGTTAAAATGATAATTATTTTATAACAATGAGAACACATTTTGGTGGCTTTAAGCTGAATATATTTTGGAAAAAATGAGAAACTAATGAAAATTTTCTAATTAATATTTTGATTGGTTTTAGGGCCTCGCAGTTTAAGGAAAGAGAGATGCAGCTTCAGAGAGGCTTGTATAAAGGATTTGGTGAGGAAAGTAACCAACTTATTTGGAAGAACGAAAATGAATTCATGCTTCAAATAAGAAACTGTGAGCATCACTTGATCCCCAAAGGAAGTTTCTTGAAGTTTTCATCTCATCTCCTAGCCACTTGGCGTTCAGCTATAAATTGACTCCATAAATTATGGATAAAAGAATTATACAAACTGTCACTTTTAGCGTAAGCATTATTCATCATGCATCTTATGCAAAAGATCAGGCAGTCTATTCAAGCTCATATCAATTCGTTGTTCGAGCCAGGCAAGTCTTCTCTCAAATTTCTGTACACCAAGATGCATTAGCTTGATGTCAGCCTCAGCAATCTTTGCACAAGTCCTTAGTAATATGTAATAATCAGCATGTGCAGCAAAAGTAAGTTTGCTATCTATTTTCTTTCTACGGTAGAGAAGATAACCATCTGCCCTACGCCGAACTCTTGGTGGAAGGTAATGAAACCCATGTTCCTCCATGATTATTTTCATTCTTTCGACGGCAACATTTCTCAAAGGTTTCAATGCTGACTTACTAACTGCAGGTTTCTGGACTGGGTCAGCAGAGTTACATGGAATGCCATTTCGATTGGCTGTGCCAACATAATCATCATGGACAACCTCTCTGCTTGCATGTTGGACGGAATTGCTTTGTTCTTTTAGCTTCTTCAAGTCAAAGAATGAAGTAGCAGGTACTTCATCTTTCTGTCTCTTACCATTTGATGCAGCAAAGTCTACTTTTTCATCCTTATGGGTATCATCCTGCGATGGGAGTAAAATTAACTTTAGAAGCAAAATCACAATGAAAAAAATCAAGGGAAGAAAAATGGATATTGTTTTAGTTGGTGACAAGCAGATTTGCAGTGCATGAATATGCATACCAGAAGCTACTCATCAAATTTAGGTATGTTTAGTTAGAGAAATATTAGAAGACATTAGCTGCTGATATGTAAAACAGCCTAATGCATAGTTATTACCATTGGTAAGATTCATTCATACTTTTATAGTAATGTTTCCAGAATCCAAGAAATATCAAATTTGCATAAGAAGGCTTAATCCAGCAAATAAAAAAAATTAAAAAGAGACAGAAAAATTTACTAGAGCAAACCTTTTACACATTCAGAAATAAGTGCAAAGCTTGTTTAAGGAGCACCTGGTTCATGGAATGACAGATTCCCATGAGGAAAAGTATATTCCAGTTGTGTTTTCCATGAATGTATTGGATGACGCCGTGAATTGACAGAGTGTAAGAATGCATTCTTGGTTACACGAATACATTGATAAGAATATGTTTGACAAGAATGTCATAGGAATATACTTTAGTTTCCGATATTACCGTAAATTGCATCATCATCATGCAACTGTGTAAATCTCAACTATTTACGACTAGTTAGGGGTGTCAAAAATGAACCCAACCCGACGATCCAACCCGAGTTGATCTGAAAAAAATCATATTTGGATTGAAAATCAGGTGTGAGTTGATCCAACCCGGGTGAATTGAAAAATGAACTCACCCGAATTGACACCCCTACGGCTAGCTATAAAAAGGGTATCCCTTATCCCTCCATTGACTGCTATGCATAGGATTAAGGTCTCTTAAACTCACCTTTGATTACATTACCTAGAATTTTCTTTGGTGTATAATATTTGTTGTTTGAGCATATTTATATTATTTAATCATTTTGATCACCTTATTTAATTATTAACAAATAGTAATATTTTTTTTTATTCTTCTAGTAACCTCATACATTCATCATAGCACACAAAATATTAACATAGCAATAGCTCGGTCAATAATTTCAATTGTTATGCAAAAGAATCTGTAGTTGTCAGAGAGAGAGAGAGAGAGAAGAGCTGCTGAGTAATGAGTACCTCTTCCTTCTCATAGATTTCCCAGAGTCTTTCTATTAGTGTTTCTTCGTCATATGAGTTTGTCATTCCGGGAAAAATAAAATTACGGGCGTGATTAAGTAAGGATTTGCAGTCTTTTGAATAGTCTGTCAATAATATAGTACATGTTAATTGATGGAGCACTAATAACAAACTGCTTTGGATATGCCTGATTTGCTGGTAATCAAAGAGTAAAATGAAATGACAACATGCGAATATATAATGGCAAAGAATGACTGATATAACAAATAAACAAAATTCACAAGAAAGAAGTATAAAAGAGTAACACAGCAATTTTCCATTTTTCGTATTGTTTTTTGACGAAATTCTAGTTGCTCAACTTTTCATTTGTTTTGATATAAAGAATACTCAATCAACTTAGACAATTCTATCTAACCTAGGACATCAAATTTGAATCAACTCAAACATAAAAGCTTGATCTAACAAACTAAACTGAAACACAATGAATGGAGAATGTGAAAAAAAATAATACCATGGTTGCGACACAACCAGGGAAGTGAGTGATTACTTGACTAGCTAAAAAAGAGCTGGTACTCCTTTATCGGAATAAACCAGCTTTAAGAGTAAACTTTCATTCAATCAAGTTCTTTTGATGTTGCATTTCAACAGGATCCAAACCACTAAAACTTTTATATTCCATTATCAAGCTACATCTCGCACTTGACTAGCCTAAACCAAACTAACATGACAACTATATGTTGTACTAGTTGACCAGTCTTAGGAACTATAGATAAATGTAATATTAATTTCACCGGGTACCGGCAGAAGGTAAGTAAACTCCAGGTTAAATCTACTTATAAGAACTATAGCTCCAATTATACAAGGTGTCTAAAAAAATCTTACTATTTTAGAAACCTAGAAAGGAAAATTTTCAAAATAAATTCAACCTACAGGAATGGAGACTGTCTGAAGGACTCTTGCAGGTATCAGTAATGTAAATATTAATCAACTATTAACAGGCCAAATGCTTTAAATTAGTTACCGTGCACATTTCTGACCCTATCATAAGTAGCTTGAAGAATGTCCAGCAGCTCCTTGACATTGAAATATGAATTTTTTATGTATGGCAAATGGTTAACTTCGGAAAGAACTTCTGTCGAACCACATTCTTTAGCATCAGAATTCCGACTGAAGCAATCATGAATGGGAGTTTGATTGCTTGGAGTATCTCTTACATCTGACAAAGTCATTTCCCAGAATCCTTGGCCGTGTATGTTATACAGCATTCGTATTGTGACAATTAAAATTGCCATAACACAAACACGAGTTGGTAACTTAGAAACATTACAAGACAACCAAAGATCTGGAGGGATCGACCACTCGTAAAGACGGCATGCGTGCGGAAGTATACTCTCAATTGGAAGGGAGAGATCTTTCAGGTACCGAGACGCAAGAGCATAGAAATTCACAGAGGGGAGGTGCAGTCCAACTGTCTGAGCAATAGAACCGGCTACACTTTCCATCTGCCAAGCTCCAAGGATTCGGACAGGCCGGAACATGAGCCTCGAACTCAATGGGCAAGAACTTTGAGGATTTCCGAGGTATTTATCAAGCAACATATATGCTGCGAGATATGGAAGTTTTGCCTCTGATGCCCATTTGTGAATATCAGTCGGCAGAATTGCTTCTCGTGCAATATGGCAAACCAAAAACGAAATAGACAGTGAAGAATATACAGGTACTGTCTTCCTCAATGCACGAAGCCAAATATATACAGCTTTCTGTCCATATGCATTCCTTGGATCCATGCATTTAGTTCTATCTCGCTGCTTCGGAGTTTTCTTCTCTTCTGTAATTGAAACGCACATAGATAATTATTTACATCTGAACACTAATAAACTGAACCTTGCTTCAGATGAAGGATCCAGATGGAGAAGAAGACCTATATGTACCTGGTCTTCCATGGTGTGATTGGGCAAAAACAGCCTCAGACACCTCAATCGTCTTCTGAGCCCAACCTTCATCGAAGACTGCAGATGAGGCCACATAGCGCAGCCAGATAGTCCCCGCGAGACCGCAAATTATGGGGCTCACGCCGAACTTCTCTACAAGCGTTTCGCACTGAAGCTGAAGGATCACCTGCAACCCCTGTACGTATCGCATCCGGATCCCGCTTGCGAGCGCGTCCGCGTTCGAGCACGGGCCCGTTGGGAAATCCCTCAGCGCTGATGTCTCTTCCTCGAAGCCGTACGGAGTCCCTCTCTGTTCCTCCTTCTTAGGGTTTCTTCCGGAGGCGTACGAATTGGCGAGCGATCGAAGGATGTCGTCTTTGCGGACCGCAGGGGTAGGGGTCTGCGACTGGGTCCGGGCGCGGCTGCGGCAGAGGTTGTAGAGCGCGCCGGATCCATGGCCGTCGCCCAAGATGTCCTCCATGGCAAATCCAGTGTCGACGACGTCCTGGCTCTGGAAGCCGCACATCTGACAGTAGTGAAATCCATCGTCGCCGCTGGCGAAGTCGGTGCCGCCGCAGGAGTCGCAGTAGAGGCGGGGACCGTCCTCCTCGGTCTTGACGCCGGAAAAGGCGGATACGTCCCAATCCATGTCCTCCATCGTCGGCGAAAAAGGGCGAGAAGAGGGAGGAGGGGAGGCGGGCGGCGTTGAACGCCGTTTCGGTTCGGGTTTATAATTATGAGGTAAGATGTTAACAATTTAAAATGTTTAGAGATTTGTTTTATTAAATTTAAAATTACGGGGTTACTTTTGAAAACGTGAGAAATTCCAAGATGCATTTTTGACGTAATTTCATAAAATTAAAAGGGTTAAAACGTAATTTGAAACATATTAAGATTGGGCTCGGCCCGGCCCGGGAATATGCCCAGCAAACGAAAGTTTATTCGGATCCGGATTATGTCTCTTATCGGTTTTATTTTCGAACCCGATCCAAAGTAGCAGTCAAAATCCCTCCCCCTCTTGTCGCGGCGGACGTGCCACTTTCGCCGACGCTCGCCGGAATGTCGGGCGGGGCGCCTCCTACCTCAGGGATACCTCAGGCTCAGGGCTCCTCTTCCTCTTTGTCGTCGGGGCTTCCTCCTCCCCCACCTCCTCCTAAGATTCTCCTCGCCAAACCAGCCGGCGGTGCAGCAGCAGGCCAGAGGCTCGGCCGGGAGGACGATCCCTCCGCCGTCGTTCACCGGTCCCGAAATGCCCAACAGCCCGGATCTTTAAATCTTCTCTCCGAATCCTGGGAGTTTCACACCGAGCGGATTCTTCCGGTTCGCGTTTTTCTCTACTTCGCTAGCATCCTTACTCTTTAGTCCTAGGTAGACAAGGTTTGTTTAGCAGTGGCGAACTTTCAAACTGATGCCCTCTTCGTCGCTGGATTACCCCTCGTAGTTCATCGCAAACAGTGAACATTGATGAAGGACTCTGAGCCGATGATTGGTTTTTTTTTTTTTTTTTGCGTGCAGTTTCTAACTGAGAACACCGATTTCACTGTCATTGGAATTATTGGACCACCTGGAGTTGGTAAGTCTACCATCATGAATGAGCTTTATGGGTTCGACGGAAGCTCCCCAGGTATAAATCTTCATGTTTTGAATATGTTAACTGTTTTTTTTTTTTTAGCTTGAAAACTCTGATTGAAGAAAATAATGTGATTTGGAACATTTTATTTCTTCTTTGGTTGACCCTTTAGGAAGGTATCATCAAAGAGTCTTATAAGCTTATCCATTTTAAAATTCATTAATTTTTCCATAAACATGGCGCTGAATGATGAGTTTTGGCATAAGAAAATCAAGATAAAAAAGTCCAGTTCAGCGTTTTGTGACATAATGAAGTCCTTATATATATGTATATATTATTTTGTTATCTGTTTTATCGCATAGATGCAAATTTGTTGTGTGATTTGTATGTCTTTTGTAGGTCCAGGTAGCTATGTTGTCTGTTTTTTTTTTTTTGGATTTTTTCCTGTCCTATCCTTCTGGATCTTCTATAAAGTTCACAATTGGCCTTTTAAGAGTACGAAGCTGAAACTTTAACAACTGAAAAATGGACTGATTAAAGTATTATTTCTCCTTATTTTGCAATGTGAACTCTTGGTTCATTTCAATGCAAGAAGTTTTATTATTATTATTTTAAGGTTTCAGTTTTCTTAAGGAAAAAAAAACCCTTAGATTTTGTAAAAAGCCTAGCTGTTAAAAATGAATGAGAACTGTGCTTCATATTTTCTGAACTTAGATGCAAGGGAAAGAAACTTTGAAGCTTAAAAAACACTCATCCAAAACACAAGCTAAAAGATTACTTAGCTACTTCGTATGAGTATAATACTAGAAATACTCAAGATATGCCCTACTCATCTGTTAATAATACAATTCTGGCCCTTTTTTATCCCCATGTTGCTACTGAATCAAAGTATTTTCTTGACAAGTTGGTTTAGAATGTGGAGTAATTCATTATTGTAAGTTTATAATTCTAAACCCAGCAATCTTAGCAAATTCATCAAATGAAAACAAATTACTACATTAGAGTGCTCAAACTCTGGCATGACCTTCGGATATGATTACAGATTTAGATGTCTTATATCTCATTTTATGTCGAATTTTACACGTGATCAATTGAAATGCCTATAGCAAGTTAGACTTCTAGTGTCAAAGTTTCGGATGTGTACTGTAGATATTAGAGATAAAAGACTTTTGAGTATCAGAGTTCCTAGGTAATAGAAAACACTGAAAAAATACTCCTAGATGCAACAAAATTTGGAAAATAATCTACAAGAAGTCAAGTCCGTGGTAGGGGAAAATATTACTTCATACTTTCTTTAGGTGTTCAATGTTGATCATATAATATGGTATCCCTACATGTAAAATTACCATGAGCACAGAAATGTCATTTCTAAATGCTGTGAAACAAATATCCTCCATGCAACATTGCGGATGCCACACATGCTAGGCATTGTTTGCTTTGGGAAATTATTACATTCTAGTGTATATTAAGTATTTTCTGATTAGATTTTTTTTATTTGCATTTGTTCATGTATGGATAACTGCAAAGTGTGGATAATCAACTGTCTTCTGAAAGTGCAAAAATGTTATTGCAGGAATGCTTCCGCCTTTTGCTACACAGTCTGATGAAAGTAGAGCAATGGCAAAACATTGTACAGTCGGTATTGAATTGAGGGTATCATCTGAACGACTGATACTTCTTGATGCCCAGGTTAGTTGATGTGTGAGTTTTTTGGTAACTTAGATGCACACATGTGATAGGGTCTGCACTTGGAATCATACGTTTTGTTTTTAATTCAATTTAATGACAGAATACGATTGATTCTAGAACACTATTCACCCAGGTTTTTAACACTTTGTTCTTCTCATTCAATTTTCTGCTTTAAATTGCACATAGAGGGATTTAACTATTCATATTTTCAGAGTTCATATAATGCTTGATAACGTAAACTATCTCCTCTTTCATCTTTATACAACCTAGGAAAATTTTGGAGGTTGTCCTTCGCTTGCTCATGTTCTCTCTTTTATACTATTTAGTATTTTGATATGGCAATCAAATCATTCAATTTTAGTAATTATAGAAACTTGATGATTATATTGGTGTACATTGCACCTCTTGTCCCAAAGGGCAGCATGATTTGTAACATATGGATTATCACTTTTTGTTTGAAGTGTAACCCTTATCAACATTGAAGTTTCTTAGTTTGGTTGTTTTGTATAGTTGCATAGAGATCATTGGAGGTATAAGATTCATGTAGTCAATCCCATATATATGGGCCAAAAGACGGCTTCTTGATGAGCTGCATAGCACTTTAATTTATTTAAGAATGCTTTGGTGCTGTTTCATTTACTAATTTTCTGCTCTTTTAACATCCTTTTCTGCTTATATTTGTCAAACTTTACTCTATATGCAGCCAATATTTAGCCCTTCTATATTAGTAGATATGATGAAGCCTGATGGTTCATCTGCTATTCCTGTTTTGACTGGAGAGTCCTTGCCTGCAGATTTAGCTCATGAACTGATGGGAATTCAGGTTAGATATAGAATCAAATCCATTTCTATATATACATTTTATTATCTGTTTTAATGGTTTCTGATTCAGCATTTTTTCTTTTGTTGGGTGCTGCAAGAGACTATTCTAGCTGTGTGTGTTTCTAGCATCTGTTTGCAATGTTTTGTTGGTTGTCTCAGAAGGGATTCACGACTTCAGTGTGTGGCAGCTTATGCTTACGGTATGCATTCTATCTCAAATCATCATGGTAGTTCTGGAGTGGGTAGCACGGTGTAGCCATTGCTCACATTAGAGTCAGTATGTGAGCTTTAAGATTTAGTATGACATAATTTCATAGTTGTATCATCATTGAATTTATTACTTCTGATTCATAGTATCTTTTTACAAGTGAATTCCTGGCAGTCAAAACTAAGAAATTCAAATGTGTTTCTAGTATCTGTTTGCAATGCATTGCTGGTTGTGTCTGATGGGATTCATGAATTCAGTATGTGGATGTTTATCATGGTAGTTTTGGAGTGGGTACTGCTGGGTCTCTATTGCTTGTACTCAAGACATGAGCTTTATGACTTGGTATGACATAATTGCATAGTTGTGAGCGTTATTAGATTTATTACTTGATTCCATTTACACTTTCTTATTATGCATGGCATGTAATGACAGACTGAAATAGCATATTCAAATATATTTGTTCCATTTTAAACTAGTGGATACATTCTAAATTATGGGACTTTATGCAAAAGTTGAATGCCACATACAATAGCAAGATCATATTCCACAAGTTAACAGTCTAAGCACTTGGTGGAGAACTGAGAAAATATTCACATGCATGATCATTCATTCATTCATGATATATTTTGCAATGGTACTTTAAAGTTACTGCATGTACTAATTTGTAAGAGCTGATTATACAAACAGACCCCTTCTTTCTAGTGGGGTTCAAATACCTTGCTTAACTTCTGTCCAGTAAACTAAAAACTCTTTGCTAGTTCTCAATCAAACTTCATTCATTGACTTCTAGAAACATGTAAAGGCAAGCATATTCAACAGCATTCCTACATCTCTAGAACTTTGTTTTGCTTCATTTTTTTCAAAATTCAGTCAGATCGCTGCACACGCCGGCATTATATAATGTATTCTATATTTTAGCAGGTTGATTTATTGAAGCATGGAATACCAGAACCATCTTTACTGAATTCTGGTAATTCTGCACTAGAAAAGGATGTCAGAGGCAATCTTCTGGCTACTAGTGAAGTTTTCTCAGCTGCCCTTGTTTTTGTTCATTCAAAGTGAGCATCACATTCCTTGTTCGTTCTTCAACTATCTTATACACATTTTCCCCACCTTTTTGTAGACAGGAATAAATTACTATTGGTGTATTACTGCAACATTCAACCTGGATAGTTCTGACTTTTCAGTTTATTGTTGTAAATTTCACGTGCACACATATAATACGAATCAAAGAGGATTACAAAAAGAAAACTGGTGTTGGTTGTCTCTTCTGCTAGTAAAATTTTCTATTCAACTTTCCATGGATTTTGGTGATTTGCACATTGCTTGAATTGGTAGCTACAATGTTTTCCAAGGTCAATTTTGTTTTTATCTCTATCAACTAATACGACTTGTTTATTTAATTATATTGCTTAATAGCTATGACTCGCATTGGGACCTTCACTTGGAGGTCTTTGCTGCCAATATGATGTTAGATCTTTTTCTGACTATTTATCTGATTTTTTGTAGACTACAAAATCAAGATTTATATCATCTTAATGGGTCACTATTAAGGAAAGCATTGTTGCAGTTCTTCCATTCATCCTCTTTCAGAATCAACAAATCGGGAACTAGTTCTCTGAACACGACATCAAAGGACTCGGTCTCTGAACATCCTGATGTGTTCCTGCTCCCTGCGAGAGAAAATAACTTGCAAAAACCCAAACCACAATTTGAGAGCTATTTTTCTGCAGTAGGAAAGCTACGGGATCAAGTAACACTCTTCATCCTTTAATCTATTGTTTGTCAACCTATTGATTTTTGTTGAAACCTCGAACTACATTATGTACTTGTTTCTTGTTTCGGCATTAAGACGACAACGACGACAATAAAGTCTTTTCCCACTAAGTGGGATCGGCAATATAGATTGTTTTATATCATTGGATACTATCTTCTACTGTATTATCATCTATATTTAAATGAATATTATCTTATTTTATTACTGTTAACTAAGTCTTTTTGATTTTCTTTTTTTATGTACATATTTGTTATAGTTTTACATTGCCTAATTAGAGTTTTTATTACTTGTTGAAGTACATGTCTATATCATCTTAAATTGTCTTTTTGAGTTTTCTTATGTAATCCCGATTTTTTCTCTAATGTTATCATTTCTTATTATGTCTATCCCGACAATATTTAACTCTGTATAACATAGTATGTCTAATTGTTATTTTTATGAGAAAAAAACAAAGGTGCTTGATTCGGTTTATGATTGTTTTATCTTTTCCTATAGGTATTGTCGATGAATGGCCATCCATTTGGGAGAAGCATCTCTGAGCGTGAATGGTTGCGGAACTCAGCTAAAATCTGGGAGTTAGTAAAGAAATCCCCAATTATTTCTGATTACTGCAGGACGCTTCAGGCTTCTGGATTGTTCAGGAAATAGCTTTACTCCTTGCTTTCTCTATCTTGCTTTGGGCATTAATGTTACTTTCGACTTTAACTGTTTATGTTAGATTCTAAGCTCACACATGATCTTCAAGTGTTTCTTCATTAGTTTTTTTGTACTCATCCAATCTGATAATTATAAGACTGCAGAGATCATCATTTAAGGTCAGTGCTATTCTCATAACAAGTCCCAGGAAGATCATTGGGACAAGTAAGAAATTGAAGAATAAATATCTTAATATTTTGGTTGAAGAATAATTATCTCCATATTTAGAAGAAAATTAAACATGATGAATATCCATTGTTGATCACCAAAGAACCATAATAATAGAAAAGGATAGCTTTGTCCTTAAGCTTTCCTATTAAAAAAATGTTAAACCAAGTAATATTGAACTTGAGGTGATTGATTTGTCCTCATGTAAGTTTTTCATACATCGTCAAAGTAAATCAGGAAGTAATTGTTGTGAGTGATCCAGAAACTCAATATTCGTCTCACTTTGACCATCGCCCCACAATCTTGGAATTGTAATATCGGATCTTTACACCATGGATTAAGTAATAAATGTTTGTATTTGAGTCATTGTGGAGTGCATTGAGTGTAGGTAGCCACATCAATTTTAAAAAATCAGCTAAAATTTATTTAAATATTTACACTAAATTTAAGTGGCTTGATTATAGTTAAATTAAGGTATAATACAATGCAATCCTAAAAATAAATAATTAAATTATTTGATTAATTGACTAGTTTATATGGATAATATTAAATTTTTAAGTATAATTCGGAATATATTTTTTTTAATAAATAGTATTATTCAATCTCTTTAAATTCGTTTATTATAATCTAACGATCGATTTTTATTTTTAAAAAAAAAGGAAATTACATTTTACATTAATTTGGTTGATTTATAAGTCGCACCTAATATTTCTTTGATTTACAGTTTGAATCTACAGAATGAATCGACAATATTTTGTTAAACGTTTGGGAGCAAACTGAAATATTCTCACTTCATAAACCCTAAACTTCGGATCTGAAAGTGTCGCACTCTGTTCCTTTCTCAGCTCTGCCCTCGTCAATGGCTACTTCCCTGCGATTCACCAACACTTGGTGCCTCCATTCGGCCTTTCCTTCCTCCCTACCCGCTCTCTCTGCGACTCCGGCGTCCCAGAGGAAGGCCCTCCTGCGGCCAGTGTCTGTCACCGTCGTCCGATGCACCTCACCGTTCGTCCCGGTGGAGTCGGCCAGGATTAAGGTTGTCGGTGTCGGAGGGGGCGGAAACAACGCCGTCAATCGCATGATTGGGAGCGGCCTGCAGGTGCTTATCCGTTGTCGTCTAGCTGTTGTTACTTGGATTAGTGCTTTGTTCGTTGCGCTCAGATGTAATTTTTGTTCCCGCATCCATGTGGCTGATTCAGAATACCTAAATTCGTGCAGCTCCTTTTTCTCTGCAGTTGGTTTTCTGCAATTTTCTTGGGGTTAGAGTGTCGGTACCACAATATCATGTGTTCTTGTCGTTGATTTACCTGCGGATTGATAATTGGTGTTCTCGAAAGTAATTTGTATGTATTAATAAACGTAGCAGAGCAAACTCAAATTACTTTCTCTTCTTTACTGAACTACTCTAGACATATATTTGGTGAGTAGATTAGGTATGTGTTTAGAGTCCGAATGCAGGTCAGATAATTCTTATTGGTTACCTGAAGAATTTTTATTTTGTGGTAAACTTATGCAGGCTGTACTTGTAATTTCCATTTCCCTTAGATAAGCTAGGGATTTAGACTGATGCTCGATTGAGGTGCAATTCTAAGTGAGGGAAGGAATTTTGATTCAAGTGTTCAATAATAAGCTCACATTCCTTTGTGTCTGATTTTCTTTAACTCTTGCGTCTGCGATAATATTCAATCATAACTTTCTTTGTCCGATCAATAGATGCTTAGGGTTTTTGAAATTTCTTCTGTTTGATGATTTGCATTTCAATAAACACTTCCATGAATAGATTTGTTAATAGAGTGAAATGTAATGCGGGTTTCCATTGCCTTTTTGATTGACAGGGGGTTGAGTTTTTTTCAATAAACACGGATTCCCAGGCACTTTTGCATTCTCAAGCAAAAAATCCGCTTCAGATTGGAGAAGTCTTGACTCGTGGATTAGGTTGGGCACTCTTGAACTCATAAATTAATATTGGTTCGCCAACATCATATATTAGTGGGTACCAGATTGGTAGGTGCATTACTCTGCCATTTATTTTATTTCTATTAGAAATTAGGAAATATTACTAATGAAAGTATCAACTCTTTGCAATTCTACATGTTTTTCCTATGGATTCCAATTCATATAGTTAGTTTGTCTTGCATGTGTGGTTTTTAGAGATTAATAAGATGCTAAGGACAAATTGATAGTTTGATTTAGGAAAAGATGTAAATCCTTTGTGTGTCATATCATTTCACTTTTATTGTTTAACCACATCTAGTTAGGTTTTTTTATCACATAACATGACTGGAGAAACAAAATGCTACATGATCCTTTTAGACTTCCATATGTGAGAATAGCATGAAAGCAAAAAAAAAAGGAAGCATATTGGAAATTTTTTGCTTGATTACTTTCTTTAGTGATAAATTGATGTGTAAATTTTGTATAAATTCATTAGAGAATCTAATCCATTACTTGAAATGCAGGTACTGGTGGAAATTCCTTTCTTGGAGAGCAAACTGCTGAAGAATCAAAAGAAGCCATTGCAAATGCTCTTAAGGATTCAAATATGGTCTTTATAACAGCTGGCATGGGTGGAGGAACTGGTTCTGATGTTGCTCCTGTTGTTGCTCAGATTTCAAAGGAAGCAGGATATCTGATTGTTGGTGTGGTCATGTATCCATTCAGTTTTGAAGGTCGAAAGCGCTCTTTACAGGCAGGTTCACTCACTTTCTTTCTTTATATCTGTACATAGAATATTTTTTTAACTTCAAAAACTATAATTTATATGTTAATAATTCTCTAATTATGGATTATTTCAGTTCATATTCATTTTTCTTTTCATTTGGATATGATGTGTACTTTTCACTTGTGCAACAAATACGACAATAGCTTGCGTTGTTTGATTTTATGAAATGTGTGTAAAATATTTATATGCTACTAGAAGATATTTGGCTACATAAGTTCTTTTAACTAATTGTGTTACAGTTTCATTGATTGCCTCAATATGTAAAGTCCTAACATATTACTAGCTTACAGTGAGATGAAATTTTATTAAAGATAGAAGGATAAAAAGAAATCCTTATTAAAAAAAAAGTGTCGACACTTGGGTGAGGGCTTCATTGTTTTCTTGTCCGTATTAATACTTCATATGGCATGTTCCATTATTACGATGGTAGCTCCATTTAACATATTTTCTAATTGAGCCTGAATGATGAAACATGGTTCTGAACTGCTTTCATTGTAACTATCATGTATAACTTGGTGCTTTTGTAAATTTCAAGCTTTGGAAGCTATAGAAAAGTTACAGAAGAGTGTTGACACTCTTATAGTTATTCCAAATGATAGGTTGTTGGAT
>JBBPFQ010000107.1:8870032-8882931 GCA_037974815.1 Kaempferia elegans | reverse complement strand
ACATCACTTGGAGTGGAAAAAGATATACTGATCGTATGCTTAAACTAACACTTAAAACAGTGACAAAATTAATATTTTTTTAAAGAATTAATTAATTTCATATCTTTATAAATTTTCATTTGTGCGTGTCATTTTATTATTATATTATTTTCTCCAAAAGAAATTGATGAAAATAATAGTGTAAGGGGCAGAAAACCTGAAAAAGAACATATCATCCAATTAACTCAACCAATTAACATTATATATATATAACCTATGTGACACACTGGGAAGGTGCCTTCTATACAGTGTGTTGCGCAGGTTTATCGTGCACAGTGATTGTACAGTGTAATAATTATCTTTATATATTCTATTGAAACACTATTTACATCTATTCAAACTTTAACACATGATTAGCCCTTCGTGCTATACATTGGTACAGTGGTAAAACACACATATAATTTCTTAAATATTTACTATTCGATTCTCAGTTATAGTACACTTTCCTCCAATAAGATGATACATCTGTGATGTTAGGCTATTGAACCGTTCATTACTAGCACTTCTAGATTTATCTTGAAAATCAATGAGAAATTTACGCAGGCCAAATCAATCATCTCTATTATTAATCAATCCAAAAGACTAGATACCTAATGCTAGTTAAAAAAAACTTTACCACATTAAACGTACACCTCTTAATCTCTTAACACTTTAACATCTAACCATTTTAACACTACTCTTTCACATCAATGGACCATAGTGTTAAGGTGTTTTTGATTTAAATTATCATGCATAACCTTATTTATATAATCACACAATCAAGATTATGGATTGGTTAGGGAGTATAAAACATAATTTAATATTGTTTGGTTCAACCTTTAAAATATAAAAAAATTTAAAACTTTTTTTAATCTCATATTCATGTAAAATATCACACTTTTAAGGTAATTACATTTTGAATTATATCTCTCATTTACTGACATAATGAACATTCTATGTTATCTAAAAATAACTGAATTAAACCGAATTAGATAACATAACTTAAATAGATAATTAAAATGATCAATAATAACATTAACATTAAATCAATCGTGCCCTTAAATCATTTAATACTTCAAAATTGGCGATTGACCAATTTTGCATAATAACACACTTAATGACGATAACTAGCTCCTCTTAAAGTTTATGATGGGTATTAAAAAAAACAGTTCAAATAATAAAAAATCGGTAAAATTAGATTTGATTATAGTTTTTCATAATCATTTATTTAAAAAAAATCCAGATTTTTTTCTGGGTGTCATAAAACTGCTATATATAAATGCATATTGCTACCTACCGATATATACAGCACGACCTCTCACCAAAAACATGCACCGATACCGATACCGATACGGATAATGACAGCAATGGCAATTGCAATTGCAATTGCCATTACAATAACGTCCCTCTCTTCCAACAGCCTGCTAATAACGGCCCAACGGCTTCCCGCGTTTTCCGAACTGAAAATTCCCCGCCAAACATTTCCTATCTCATTATCTGCCGCCCAATTTCCAGCACAGATAAAGCTCTACCGTTCATTTCGCCCGATGGATCATGCCTCTGCCGTCTGCGCCTTCCCGCATAGGGTACCACTGCGGCAACCGTTGCGGTTAAGTGATGGTGTGCCGTCACTACCGGTGAGAACAACTAATTTTAACGCCGCCCCCTAAAGAAATATTTATTATTATATCACATATATTTTCTTATGGTTATATATTTATATGTTTAGTTATAACCTTTAACCTTAACGCTATAAGGAGAAAAATCATAAAATGTGAAAAATCCCAATTCAAACAGCTCGATGAGTGATAGAGCGGTGACGGGATCCGACCAAACCCAGCTATAAATTGACTCACTCTGTTTTGGACTTCTTGCTCGTTCCTTTTCTCGACTCTTCCTCCCGCCACCGGAAACCCTATCCTCCAGATCTCCGGAGAGAGAAGCTGCAGGTGTCGGAATAAGATGCGGGAGATTCTCCACATACAGGGCGGGCAGTGCGGGAACCAGATCGGGGCCAAGTTCTGGGAGGTGATATGCGACGAGCACGGCATCGACGGCACCGGCAGATACCGCGGCGACTCCGATCTGCAGCTGGAAAGAATCAATGTGTACTACAACGAGGCCAGCGGGGGGAGGTATGTGCCTCGAGCGGTGCTCATGGATCTGGAACCCGGCACCATGGATTCCGTTAGATCCGGGCCGTTCGGGCAGGTCTTTAGGCCGGATAACTACGTGTTCGGCCAGTCCGGCGCCGGGAACAACTGGGCTAAAGGTCACTACACCGAGGGTGCTGAACTGATCGATGCAGTTCTTGATGTGGTGAGGAAGGAAGCCGAGAATTGCGATTGCCTCCAAGGTATGCTCTCACTGTTCAATTGTAGCTAGAGCACCGATTTTGTTTTTTTTTTCCCAAAGGTTCGCTAATTTCAACTATCTGTATCAGTATCACCTCCAATTGTGTCGATGATATCTTTTTCAATGAATACCTTATATTGTGTTTAATGTTTGGAAATGCCTCATTTTTTAGATTATTTTTTTTCTTTGATAGACCTCAAAAGAATTTTTCCCTCAAGTTTGAGAGTATGTAGCGTTTAGTGATCAATTCCAACAGAAGTATTACAATGATTTGTTTGGCTTGGTTTGCTATCCAAACAATGCTAAAACTTTCGCCATAATTCCAGCTTACTTGGTAACGAAGACTGTGAATTCCAAAGTATTGACCATCTTTGAAAACACCTTAGTTTGATTATTAGTGCTAACTACACCAACCTCTTCCTCTATAGAGGATTGGGTTGATTATCTACCGAGACATGAATTCAGATTGTAACATTATTTTGTATGCTTTGCTGTTCTCAGTTTGGTCTTCAAGATGTTCAGTAATTTTTTAGAGTAAGCGTGGAGTGCCATGTGGTCCTTGTTCAATAGATGGCTGAGAGGTATTAATGCTTCAAAGTTATCAGCCTTCTTGAGAAATTGGAGATTTAGTCTCGCACCTCACTCATTGGGAGTGACGACTGACATTCCTTATGGAGCTTCACCATTTTTTGCTTTCTAGTCGGTTTCTTTTCTTCTTGACTAGTTGCTTTGGTTAAATCTAGCAATTGACTTTCTGTAATTATATTCATCTTGCGTTGCTGCTGGTCTTAGTACTCCTGTAACTTTCCCACCCTATCATATTACCTGAGTGAACAAGTTATGTTAACTTCTATTGTTTTTCATTCCAAAAGAGAAAAAAACAAAATCACCAGTTCAATAGAATACATGTCTCCCCTCTCTTTCGTTATTATTATTTTTTTTATTTAAAGTTAATTTTGGATTCTTCTGCAGGGTTCCAAGTGTGTCATTCTTTAGGAGGAGGTACTGGTTCAGGGATGGGAACCCTTCTAATATCTAAGATCCGGGAGGAGTACCCCGACCGGATGATGCTAACATTCTCTGTTTTCCCATCTCCAAAGGTATCTGATACAGTTGTTGAGCCATATAATGCCACTCTCTCAGTGCATCAGCTAGTTGAGAATGCTGATGAATGTATGGTCTTGGACAATGAAGCATTATATGAGATTTGCTTCCGCACACTGAAGCTTGCAACGCCTACCTGTAAGTGATGATTCAAATGATATTTTATGTCGGTATTGCTTAATTTGTCATTCTTTTTTATATTTTATTTTCTGTTTCAGTTGGTGATCTTAATCATCTCATCTCTGCTACAATGAGTGGTGTTACATGCTGCCTTCGGTTCCCTGGTCAGCTTAATTCAGATCTCAGGAAGCTGGCTGTAAATCTGATCCCTTTCCCACGCCTTCACTTCTTCATGGTGGGGTTTGCCCCGCTGACATCGAGGGGTTCCCAGCAGTACCGTGCCCTCACCGTTCCCGAGTTGACCCAACAGATGTGGGATGCAAAGAATATGATGTGTGCTGCAGACCCGCGTCATGGGCGTTATCTAACTGCCTCAGCTATGTTTCGTGGAAGGATGAGCACAAAGGAGGTTGATGAACAGATGATGAATGTCCAAAACAGGAACTCTTCCTACTTCGTTGAGTGGATACCGAACAATGTTAAATCTAGCGTGTGTGATATTCCTCCAAAGGGTCTTAAGATGGCATCCACTTTCATCGGTAACTCAACTTCCATCCAGGAGATGTTCAGGAGGGTGAGCGAGCAGTTCACAGCAATGTTCAGGAGGAAGGCTTTCTTGCACTGGTACACGGGTGAGGGCATGGATGAGATGGAGTTTACTGAGGCAGAAAGCGATATGAATGATCTTGTAGCCGAGTATCAGCAGTACCAGGATGCAACAGCCGATGTGGAAGAAGAGTATGAGGAAGAGGGAGAAGGTGAGACAGCTTGAGTTGACTCTTCTGTTACAAGTTATCGTTCTTATTTCTGTTCGAAGCAGAAAATGAGAATATAATTGGCTATGCTTTCATTTCTCAAGACAAGTTTGTGTCTCTCTATTAGCAGTCGGTCATATAATTCTGAGCTTGTTTGAATATTGAGGTTGAATATAGATTTTGTACAAATTATATTAAATATGAAGATTGAGGTTGGTTTTTATTAGCGAAGGGGGCATCGTAAGAACTAATAGTGGTACGACAGTAGCAGGACAGACAATTTCTTAGTTTCGAGGCCAAAAATTGTTTATTTTTCACTTTGCATATCCCTTTGCCATGGTAAATTCAACACACAAACTGGAAGAAGAAATCAGATTTGCGTACTCATTTACGCTTGCAGTTTGATAACAAAAATAAACATATTACTAGTATCCATCCTAAGAGGGCGGGGATCATTTGAAACCTCCTCCTCCCTCCGATCCTCACTTGTTCACTTGTAGTATGTTTGGACTCGACAACAGAAAATAAAAACATTTCAACTTAATATAATGTACGAAACTTGTCATTGTAGAAATCCAATATTGCCTCCCCGATCGATCGATCGATCGATCATCTCAACTTCTGTGGCTCTTCACCTTGTAGCGATACAAAGCCTTCTTTTTCCAGAATGTAGTGTTCTCGATGGTCAGCACGATCGTCCCAGGTTCATTGTTCCTGAACGAGTTGCGCATCGGTTCCTCGTGTGGGCCCAACTTCTTTCCCTTCTTCACGACAATGGTGTAGGATCCCTCATCAGTCGGTACAAACTCCTCCTTGTAGTTGACTTCCCATCCCAGAACACTCAAGTCCCATATGGTAATACTTCCAGCCTGTTTGCATGGTAATAATTAATTGGTAAGAACAGAGCAATGCTTGCTTTTTATTGTCTGTCGTCTCATGGCTTAATCGATCGAAGAATGCAAAAGGTTAATGATTGATACCTACCTCTGGAATAGGGATCTCAACAATTTCAGTTGAGCTGGATTTGATAATGAGCTCAGAAACCTCGCCGTCTTCCACAGAGAATTCCGTATCATTTTCACGTTTCAAACCGCCATATCGGATAGGGAGAGCTTCAGCAGGGATGTACCTGAAAGAGAGAATTAAGCCATCGTTTCAAAAGGCTTAAGGTATCAAGAAAGAATCCATGTTCTTAACAAGTTACTTGAGAAGTGTCTCTGAAACTTTTGATGGGCGAGCGAACACAAACTTGCTCTTGGTCCTTTGTGTCAAGAAAGGGGAGATCAAAGCATTGAACGCATAGTACCAGAAAGGAACATTGATGAATATCTGTCATCAGGAAACACTTTTTCGATTAGTACTTTTCAATCATGCTGTTTGTTATCTTGTTCATTGTTCGAGAAAATTGTTTTTTTTTTAAAAAAAAAATAGATCAGGGAAATACTTCAATATATTATCTTGTTCAATGTTTGAGAAGATTGATATAGATAGATTTTTTCGTGAATGACACTCACATTTCTTGCGACGAATTCCGGATAGTTGTCCTGAAACAGCTGCACCACCTGCTTCATGGTTGTCCGAAGCTCCTTCTTCGCCGGCCCCGGCGAGTTCTTCAGATCGGTGATCTGCAGCAGCGAGGCGACGCCGCCGGGCTTGAAGTCGAGCAGTCGGATTCCCTCCTCCATCAGCCGAACCCTCCACCTCGTGAACCTCTCCCTGCCTTCCTCGCTGCCGAACGTCTTCAGGTAGAGCGCGTCGTTCTGGAACACGCCGGATACGTTATAGCAGATCGGATGGTCCTCGCGGTCGACGCCGTCCATGTAGCAGCACACCGCGAGATCTCCGGCGACGGAGGATTCAACCTCCTCGTCGAGAACCGAATCGATATTTGATTCCTTCCGCCAGCGAAGCACGTTCTTCAGCATCTGGAAGGCGTCCTTGACCTTGAAGTCGCGGGCGCGGAGGAACTTGAGGAGGATCACGTCAGTGCGTTCGGCGCCCCTGCTCGGCAGCAGAGGAACGCCCCACAAGGTAACTTCCTCGTCGATCGCCGCCTTTTCCGATTGCACCGCCTTTTCTTCTACGGTTTCTGATTCCACTTCGACGGCCTTCGCCTTCTCCTCCTGCTCCTCGGTCTCGGATGCCGCGATTTGGGCAGATTTCTCCTCCAAATCCGGCGCCTTTTCTTCGCCGGCGTGCTTCGCCTCCGTAGATTTGTCAAGTTCCACTTTTTCCCCTTCTTGATGGACCTTCTCCTTCCCCTCTGACAACTCCGGCTCATCTCTAAAAAGCTTGTTCTCGAGGATGGCCTCCTCGACGGCGGCTCTGAGCTCCACCAGCGCCTTCTTCTCGGACTCCTTGAGATCCGACAAGAAGTTGCTCTCCTCCCTGAAGGACGAGGCCTTCTCCATAACCGAACCACCCTCCTCCTTTTTCACCTCCGCTGCAGTCGCATCCTCCTCTGTTCCCTTCTCAACCACGGCGGACTTCTTCTCTTCCAAAGCCGCCACCACCTTCATCTCCGCTTCCGCTTCCTTCTCTGCTGCTTCTGAATTCTTCTCCTTTATTTCATTCGCCTTCTCTATTTCCCTCTCACCTGCGTCGGGCTTCTTCTCTTCGGAAGCCGCCACCACATTAGGCGTTTCCTCCGTTTCCTCCTCGGGCTTCTTCTCTTCAGAAGCCGGCGCTATTACCTCGATCGCATCTTCTGTTCCCTTTTCAGGTTCATTGTCTTCCTTCTCTAGTTTCTTCTCATCGGAAGGCACCGGTACCGTTGTCGCCGCCTCTGTTTGCTCTTCCACGGCGGCGTCGGGCTTCTTTTCTCCGTCAGCCACCACCGTAGTCGCCTCCATCGCTTCCTTCTGGACTGCATTGTCCTGCCCTACAGGATCCGTCGCCTGGACTGCGCCTGATTCGGTCTTCATCATCTCGGCGTTCATGGCGGAAAGGATCCTAACTACGTCAATTAAAGAAGAGGAAATATTTATAAGACCAAAACAGGTAACTATTTTTTTTGTCCGTATTTAGTATTTACCTTCCTCTCGCTAACGGCTATTTTTGCCTGTCCTAAATTAGGTCCGTGCATTGCTTCGAAACCGTCTTGGCGTACCCAAACGATGATTGGTTTCTTGATGCCATTAAAACTAGGGGCCACGTGAGTATTTTTGTTGGCAAGTTTATAATTAGGCCCTTAGTAACTCGGTAAACGAACGGAGCGGAGCGTTTCTGGGAGGGAAGACTTTTATATTGACGCCTCGTCCTCTCAATTTATGGGCCGGATCCGCCAGCAGAGTCTTAGCTTTATGGGCCGGATCGTGCTCCGTCACCAGTGGATAGATGCAGTTTGATGATGCAACATATATTTTCTATTTTACAAAATCCTCTTTTATTATATTTAATTAATTAAATAGCTAAGTATATTTTACATAAGACAACTTATTCCACAAATAATTGATAAAAAAAACAGGAACTAAAGTAAATGTTAATATAATCAATTTGCTAATTAAATTAATCAAAATTTAATTAAATTTTTTATTCACGTGTCACATCGGCGGTACAAATCCAACTGACAACCAGCAGTCCGCTGCGTGTCTGACGATCGAAGCGGGCGGATCTGATCCAACGAACGAAATTTCTTTCGGAGCGCAGGCGACACGCACGTGGGGCCCGGGGAGGACGCATCGGGGTGCTTCCTCCACAGTCTCGATGCATCACATCGACGTCAAATCGAACCCATATTCATCAATCGCGATTCTCGATGCAAGCAGGACGCTCATCCATCGCCAACAAAATATATTAAATTAAAATTAAAAATAAAAATAAAAATTTAAACGTAGGCTATAAAATAGAAAATGAGTTTGAATTGTTAAATTGCCATCTGGTTTATGATGGGACGATTCGTCCGTCGAGAATTAAATACTCTCGTTATCTTTGTCGTATTTGCTCTTCACAATTAATAAACTAGGCTTAATTAAAAGGAAATTGGGAAGAAATATTTATATTAATTATACATTGATCTTAATTAGCATTGTGATCCAGTACTCATCCAGCGACATAACTGATTAATATAATCAATTAAAGACCGAGAGCGGTATAATATTTCCACCGGAGCGCGCCGCCACCGCCGCCTCATCTGCTGGTCCGCCGCCAACACTCGCTTGCTGCATCATCATCACCATCATCAGCTGCCGCTGTGGGTTGTTATAATACCCCGCTTCGGCAGTTAGCTCAAGTGCGGCGCTCGCCTCCCCGGTGGGCGGGCGGCGCTGCTTCTTCCTCGTCGACCTCTTCTTGTCGTAGGCGATGCCGCGGGCCCTGGCCTGGCTCTCTCTGACCTCCCTCAAGTAGAGCCTGACGGCGCGGGCCGCGAAAGGGTTGGCCTCCGGCTGACCGCCGGCCTCCTCGAAGGCGGCGCGGAGGCGGCCGACGAGGGCGTCGAGGCTGCCCCAGGCCTGGCGGAGGGGGCAGGGGCAAGGAGTCGGAGGCCGCGGTCGGCCGAAGAAGGCGCACCCGTCACCGTGCACCCTCGTCTTCCCGAACTGGTCGAGGTAGCGCAGGAACTCCAGCACGTGCGCGCCGCTGCACCGCGCCAGCTCCAGCGGCGGCCTGTGGTTACGCAGGTACTGCCGGAACGTGTTCCAGTCCCGCCGCTTCTGCGATTCGTACCGGCTCCTCGTCGGCCGGCTATCAGCCGCCGACCCATCGGAGTTCATATTCTCGATCTGTTGTCATATAATTAATTAACACACAACTTACACCTTAATTTTCAGCGTTAATTATATATCATGTACGTAATTAAGAAAACAGAGAAATTAACTATTTATGATCGATGATATCTAGTCGATGGATATATCGATCGGTCTCTGCAAAACTATATCACTAGAAAGAGAAACACAAATCATTCACCAGTTGCAGAACAAGAAGTACAACAATTAATCACCGAAACTAACCATGCACGATATATCACGGAAGGAAAATCTTAGCTTCATTAATGACAATTAATTACTATCGCTAGCTAGCTAAATCTGCAAACTCAAATCTTTGCAAGAAGAAGAAGAAGGAGAAAAAGCTTACTAGCTAGCTAAGGTTTGCTTGGTATTCCTCGGAGACGATCGATCAGTGTGGGGCTTTGGGTTTGTGTTTGTGTTTTATAGAGTGGCACTGCAAGCTTCATTGATCTTTGGATTAGGTTGACTCCTCATTTATTTCACATGATATATATAAATATATATATATAATTAAACATGTATATATAGGGTGAAAGAAATTAAAAGGTGTGATTTCACATATCAAGATTTATGAAAACATTTATGCAGGTGGTTTGGGAAAGAGCCAGACACCCTGAGCCTGAGGCGTCATTCACAGGATCCGGAGAAGGGCATTGAATTCGGGATATTATTGAGGAACATAATATATTATAACTTTCAGGGTCAATATTGGAGCACATGACGACAAGGACAAATGTCCGTCCACGTATATTATATTATATTATATTATATTATATTATATTATATTATTAAATTCAAGATGGCTATCGAAAACCACACATGGGATGACCAGCTGGTGAGTTGAAACGATGAAGAAAATTTCCCTTTTCTTTGTTTACTAAAATCTAACAAATTTTTTTTTCCTTCTATTTTTGTTGATTCTGAACTTATTTAAATACCTATTTTGGATAACAAATAAATACCTGAAGCCGTACTTAAGTATTTAAATATCGTAAGTAAATTCGAAACTAATTTAAATTAATTACTCACGGTCTGTCTGTAATTACCATCCTTTTGTTCGACAGGTAAACAAGCAGAGCCTTCAAACTTTAAATCAACATAATTGCTTAATTTTCTATACTATTAATAATTCATCTACTTTTTACAAATGAAAACCCAACGCTGAATTGGACCACACACCCATTCGTGTGCATGAATGTTAGAAAACAGAAGCAAATTTCTCCTGGTAGTTTATTGCATGCCGTTCTTCTTTGATCATCCATTCATGTCATCTGTCTTGTTATTTGCCTAATCATTTACACTTATGTCTAGTAATCATCCATAATTTATCTCCTCCGTATTGACGGGGGCGTTGGAGGCGAGCAATTTTACTTTTTACCACATGTCTTGTTATTTGCCAACATGGACCATTGCGCTTGGTCAAGATTCGATAGTGTAACGGCAAGTTACTGGAGCCGCATATAACTCAAGTTCTAAAATACTTTTCTAAAATTTAAAATTATTAAATCATATATCCCAATATTTATTTTTCGCTCTTACTATTCCAACTGAATTGAGTGGTAGAGTATTGTAAAGAACTATATCGCTAAACACGAAAAAATATAGTGAAAAAAAAAATCTAGTCATTTCTGAAAAATTCATGTGAAAAAAAAAATCATATATAAGTTAAAATGAGAGTTATACCTTTGTTGCATATCCTTCGCAATTCCGACAACAACTCTTCATTTGTTTTTATTACGGATCTTAGTGCGATCAAGATGTTCGCACCTCTCAGGTATCCACACGAACACATTTTGTCCATCTCACGAACTCACAATTTTGAGAAAATTAACAAAAAGGTGCTAACCTCTATTGTGTTGTTCGACCAAGAAAGAGGAGAAGAAGAATAAGATACTGCCAAGGATTCCAAAAGTCTCTCACATACAATAAATGAGTAAAATTTTTTTTATATTCATCTAATCAATACCAAGGGTTTTTGCCTCTTGATCTTCTCTGAATAGATTTGATGTTAATATATTAGATTAACCATTAATCCAATAAACAATTAACCCAATAAGACAATGAGTCTAACCCATTAATCCAATTAGTTTAATTCTAATCAGTCAAATTCAATGAGTCAAATCCGAATTATACTCAATCCACATCCATTAACTCAATAGTCAAATCATCTCATAATTGACTCCTAAAGTTAATACTAATAAGTATAGTAATTAATTGGTATATATCATTTGATTGGAATTGATTCTATGGTCGTGCACTATTAAAAAAAATCCTTAATTTAGGGACAAAGAAATTCAATATCCGTTGTAAACTTTACAATGAAGATTCGTTGTAAACTCTGTGACAAATTCTTGACTAATTCAAAATTCTTCACAAAAGTTTGTGACACATATGGAATTGATGCAGCAAATTCTACGATGAATCCATGGATTCGTCGTCAATTCTACGATGAATCGATAGATTTATCACAAAATGGCAATAAATAAATAAATAAATAAATGTGTCTAAAATAGGTAGATGAAATTAGAGAACTCAGGATGCCATAAAACTAGTTTATATGTGTTGATATAGTTTTTCTGATTATATAAATGTTTTCAAACATCAATTCGACATAATATATTGAGATCAGTGATTTTTTAACACGAATGTGTGCGAAAAATCTATTTTTATTCAAAAAATCAATGCTCCCAATATGCTGGGTCAAATTTATATTTGATTGTATTTGTATAATTAGGAGATCTAGACGAACGAATATGAACTAGTTTCATATTATTCAGAGTTCTCTACGTCCATCTGACGATTTTGGATACATTTATTTTTAATTTATGTTACCATTATGCGACAAATTCAGAATAAATAAAAATAAATATCTCTGAAACTAGCTGATAAACTTAGAGAGTTTAGAATGATATAAAAATAATTCCTATATGTTCATCTAGATCACCTAATTATATAATTTCAATTTGGTGTTTGAGAGCATTTATATAATCAGGAAAATTATACAAACATATAGAAACTGGTTTCATGTCATTATGAGTTTTCTAAATTTATTTGTTGGTTTCAAACACATTTATTTTTTGTTTTAATTTTTTTTACCATTCTGCGACGAATCCATAGTTCCATCAACAAATCTGTGACTAATTTGGCGAAGAAAATATTTTCATTGCAAAAACCCCTTTAAAAGCTCTAGTCACCTGATTCCCCTACCTTATCCCTCTTTTCCCCTCCGCAGCGGTGGCGATTCCTCTCCTACAACGACAATCTACGACTAGTAAGCTCCCTCTCTCTCCCCTTACCCTTTTCTCTCATCTCTAACTAGAATTTACTATGCTAGGATATTATTATGCTTATTTATCTTGCACAAATCTGAAGTAAATATAATAATCATAATTTTATCTTTTATTAACGAAATATGATACAATAGGTTCTTTGTCAATCATCTCATAATTGATTCATAGGACCAATACTGACATTTTTAATGTGGAACTATGTTTGCAACTCCAACAATTTTGAGTGCTGCAGATAAACCATTATGGGATGGTTGTTACAATCACTAAATTATCTTTCACCGCAGGACTATTGAATGTTAAGGCAGAGCATAATGTGTCACACGATTATTTTAATAATTTTGTTAAGTTATTATAGAGGCATTGTCGTGTGACCATATACAACCCAATGATTTTTACAGTGTGAAAAAACTAGTGAAAGAATTAGGTCTTCCGGTGGAAAGAATTGATATTTGCATATGTAACACCCAACCTCTTACTACTAGGAGGGCGCTACTTTACTTTCTATTCTATTTATTATCATGTGAGTAAAC
>JBBPFQ010000107.1:8854972-8867445 GCA_037974815.1 Kaempferia elegans | reverse complement strand
AGATAATAAATTGACATAAAACTTGATTCACATGTGTTTCTCAACCCGCGGGTCAACCCAAGCCCGTAGCGGGCCGGACTGCGTGGGTCGAGGGCCTAGGTAGGTCGGCCCACGGTGGGCTTAGGTTGATAAAATTTCAACTCAACCCGCTTACATTGTTTGGCCGGGCGGGTCAATCCGACGGCCCAATCCAAATTGACAGCTCTAAGTTCGTGACGAGCACACCTAGTAGTATTTTGTATACTTAACCTCTCTTTTTCAATATCAGAGAAGAACTTCACGGTCTTTGTAATTTAACTATAACAATTAATGATGTGAAAAATACACCCTTATCACGTTGACGGCAACAACATAAAAGATAGAAAGCAATTGACCAATTCTACACACATGACCTAGAAAGATAAATTGCTCTTTTATGAAAGGACTATCAGAGGGAAAATGGACAAATATGCGAAAACAGAAGACAAGGTGAGAGAACTCGTAATCAATAATTAGACCCAAAAAAAAAAAAACAAGAATAGAGAGCACTATCAAATCTAGAAAGGATCTCAAACAATAACTACCTGACTCCAGCATCTCCCACGATGCCAATGGCCATACCAGCTGAAAGTCCTGCAAGGCCACAAGCCAAGCCAGAAGAGAGATGAGCATACCCATCAAAAAGGTAGTACGACTTGGCCTTGGGATTGATCCCGGTGCTTATGATCACCGCAATGATGAGACCGTAAATCCCCAGAACTCCGGCCATGACAACAGGAACTATCGATTTCATCACGAGCTCCGGCCGCATCACACCCATGGACGCCACCCCGACGCCGCTCTTCGCTGTGCCGTACGCCGCCCCCATGCCTGCAAAAGAATGAAAATTCGACACAAATTTTCAAGAAACGAAACTTTTGATTCGAACGGAATACGAGTCCGAGATCAACTATGTCGCAGAAATTGGGGGGTAATTACAGGAGAAGACGAGAGCTGCGGCCGCGCCGAGGAATCCGAAGAAAGGGGCAGTTTCGTCGCCGCTGAAGCTAGACATCGTGGCGGAGGAGTCCCGACGAAACCCTAGTTCCTGCGGAGGAGGAAGAAGAGGAGTGCGAAGGTCAGATCCGAAGAAAAAATGTGATCGAGATTTATTCCGTTGCCGCAAACAAAGATAATAGTCCTAAAATATCCTCCGTTTCTGTGATATATAACGCATGTAGCACAGAATTAGTTCGACTTTGTGATGGGCTGTTACGTCATTTAACATACTTTCTTATTTAATAATGACATCCGCCAACTGTTGCTGTGTTTACGTGGGCACAGAAATTAGATAGAAATGAAAAAAGAATTTTAGAATTATTTTAATTCATTTAAACATATAGAGAAGAGAAAGAAACACAAATAGAATTATCATTTTTTATTATTTTGAAAAATATATGGTAAAATAAAAAGAAACGGAATACGATAGAAAAAAAGAATGAAATAGAATGATGCTCTTTTTTTTTTTTTTTTGTATTTGGAAATATATAGAAGAGTAAGAAATTTACTGTTAAAAAAAAAAAGAAAAATCTTATCTCATGCTAGCTAACAATTCATTCCTAATTATAATTTATAAGACGATATTATACCATACTGATTAGAACAAGGAATTAAATAGGAGGGAAGAAAAAAAAACAGAGAAAAGAATCTCATTGATCACCTCTAGGATATATATCTAAAAATTATTAATAATTTCAAAAAATATATCATCTTCATTTATATATTTAAGTCATATTGTATTTTTAGATGTCTTGTTAAGTACTATTTAATATTGTCAACTCTACTCACAAAATTCTCTAACAAAATCTTACCTTGCGGAAGCCTTAAAGAGGTAATGTTTCTCAGGGTCAACAAGCAAAACAGTATGACAACTCAAAATTTTAAACCATGTAATTAATTCAATTATGCATGTTAAATATACAATGCAAGAGCTCAGCTTCTAATATTATTTACTCAATAAGGTCAATTAAGCTAAATTTTGCATTGGGTAACAAACACCTGTTGACATCTGTTAAACAAACTACAAAAGCTAATTAAAAAATTGTTTCATGTTTCCATCTCTCACCTTGGAATATACAAAAGTTGCTTTTCTGTGAGATTATCTAACTGTGTGCTACTGCAAACAACTGACGGACCATCTATTTTTTCCAGGGAACTGGTAAAATCCAATATGTTGGGCTCCCCTCCAAGCTGTCCCATTACCTCTCCACTTGATTCTGGTGTCTTTGCTTCAGGCAAGAAGTCCTCCAAAGTAGCTAATGATTTGAGCTACAAGTTAAGAGCAGCCATGGTCTTCTGGCACTCCGCAAGCCTTTCAGAAGCCTGAACAATCTCATTTTCCTGTAGAGCCATTAAGTAGTTAATAAGATCACATTTGAAATATTAGGAATCTTTTGAAGAAACTGAAAAATTATATCAAGAAGATATTGAGATATGATGGTTCTAAGAAAGAGCCAGAATTTTAAGCCCAATTAGCAGGCATGAAATGCATGATAAAACAAATGTAAATTACTTGTCTGATCTTCAGTGGTTCATTTGAGTTTGCAAACAGCAGCATATCATCTTGCCTTTCCCTAGATAGTTCATCTTCCAGTGTATGACACCTTGATTCAAATTCACCAGCCAATTCCTTCTCGTTCTCCATATGTTTTTCCAGAATATGCACCTTCTCTTGCAAGGTCCGTACTTCCACGTGTTCTAACTCAAGTTGCACAACAAGTTCTATATTCTTAGCCTCTGGAAGATCTGCATCAGAGTCACAATCTCCAGACAATGAGGCATCCTCTTTAACTTCTCCATATGGTAAATCTGCCATTGCATTAATGACATTGGCAATTGGATGATTTGCTGCAAGCTGTGCACCAAACATCTCCTCAGATTTCCTTTCAGTTGGATCAAACCTCTCATGAAGTTTTGGAGGTTCAAAGGTTTCCGATTCAACCTGACAATTCAATTCCTTTTTCTTTGGTTCAAAGGTATCCATGCTCAGATATATACACGCACTCCCATTAGGTATTCTCTTCTCTTCATCTTCTTCTAACAAATTAATCTTCTCCTCTGACTTGGTACTTTCCCAGTATGCATATTTATTCTCAAGTTCATCTTCCTTCTGTTCCAAGTCCACTGGTTCAGCATTCTGACATCTACTGGTGAGTTTTGCAATTAATGGCTCTTCTACCTCAGCTTCTCCTTCTAATAATTCTACTCTATGTTTTAAATTCATAATTTCCTTGTATGCAGCTTCATGTTCAAGTTCCATACTCTTTCGATTTGCCTCTAATATTTCTAGTTTTATTTCTAGAGTGTTCTTCTCACCACTAACTAAACTGAGTTGCCCATGTAATTCAGCCAATTCATTCTCAACTACTACGAACTGATTGCAAGAAATTTCTAGTTGGCTGTTGGCTATAGCTAAAGTCGTCTCTAGCACTTCTTTTTCAGCTGTTATTTTCTCAATCTTCTCTTCCAGCATGGCTATCTGCTGAAGCATACTTTCGACGTTACTAGAAGATATCTGTCTTAGATTCCCAAGATCTATATCAGCTTCGTGCTCCAAACTAGTACTTCCATAGTCAGCTTCAGTTAATGCAGCTAACCTCTCCATCTCAAGGAAGTCATCCATCAGGTCAATTTCCACTGGGCTATTAATATTTTTAAAAGTTTGCTTTTCATTTCTGAACTGATCGAGCTCAGTAATTAAAGCAGACGCCCATGAATCTGGAATGCTTAGCTCATTGTCCAGACTAAACAATTTTTCAGCACTATCAGACTGGCTATCTGTAAGAGACTCTCCATACAAGGAATTACAGATGAGCCTGGAATCATTAAGCAATGATGATTTAGATGTTCTAGCACGCAAGCTTCTGCATTCAGCTTCAAGCTTTCTCACCTTTTTAATGCTCTCCAAATGCTGTTTACTAGACGTTTCTGCAGCTCTGATACTGAGTTCCATATCTAGTGTTCGGGTATGGAAATCCTCATTTAAAGAAACCAATTCACATTTCAATGAAGCATTTTCTTTCTCAAGAATCTCAATTTTTAAGCAAAGCTCATGAATGAGCAGGGAGTCAGTCTTGGTTTTAGCTTCCAGCTGAGCTTGGAGCTCAGTTAGACAGGCTTCAAGTCGAGATTTCTGAGACTTCCATTCAGAGGCTTTCTTGATGATGACCTCCTGGGTTCTTTCCTCTTGTTCTTCCCTTGATTGCCGAAGTTGCCTGACACATTCTTTGAGGGCATCATCAACATGGCCAAGTCTTTCCTCAAGGGAAGTGTTCTTCTGTATTGCATCTTTGAGCTGCTGCTTTATAGATATTACTTCCTTTTTGGAATTCTCCCACCCTAGCAAGATAATTGAAATTTTCATCACTAAGTAACAATATATATCATAAATGTTTTGATTAGCTCATGCACTGGCAAACATTACTAGTCATCTTACTATATGTAGCTTGAACAACAACATGAATGGAACTTCTGGTCCTAAATATTTACCTGTTATTTTCCTGATAAACAAGTTCCATCTATTTAAACTGAGGTTTTATTTAACGGTTTACTATTTGTTGCATCCATATCAAAGATTGTTGATATTGTTGAGAAACTGACTAAAAAGCAAAAGAACTATAATAACACAGAAATTTATCACACAATTGTCAAATACATGTCAATTGCATAATATCTGTCAAGCACACATCGAAGACATGATATGAAATTGACACATTCGAACACCAACCTCAATTAGCTAGTTTCCTTTGCGCCAAACACAATGGTATTATTCTCTTTTCCTATATTATCCTTAAAAACTAGGGATGTTAAGTAATAAATCAATCTTTATATTTATATGCTTAATATTGCCCTTTCAGATATTCATTTGACAGGCTAAAAACCCAACACATGCATTGATGAGATAATATTTTTTGAAGGGTGATCATTAAAAATACCCTGAAGCTCCAAAAAAATTTTCAAAACTATCCAAAAGTTTCACTGATTTCTAAACAATATTTAAGCATTTTAAGTTGTTTCAATGCCATCCAATTATTCATATAACATTTTTAATTTTAATAGTTATTTTCCCTTCATTTGAACAACAATTCCAAATTTTTTTATACACAAATAAACATATCATCATTTGATGGCAATTTCCTTTTTGAACAAAGAAAGTATTTCAAGTAAAAATAAATAACATTTTCCAATTAAAAAAAATATTTTAATGGGAAAAGAAGTTTAACAAATAAAAAATTTACAAAAATATGATATGACTAAAAATGTAAAATTGTTTAAGAAGTTGGGGCATTGACTGAAAGCAACTGAAACTCTTGGAAAGTTTGGAAAAAAAAAAAGATTAAAAATTTAGGATATGAATATTAATCGACCATTTTTTAATGCATGAAGTTTGGAATATTTATATTAATTAACCATTTTTTATACAAGAAGGATTTGAGCACTGTTAAGAAAGATATCAACCTATTCTACAAAAGGCTATATTGCGTAGGAAATAAATGCAACTACGTAAGAGTATCAGGAACCTATAGTCTGTAGCTTCATCTTATATGTGGGAATATAAGAAATTAGGCAAAGCTACAACATACAACCTGAAGTAATAAAGAAGAATTTATATAAAGAACATCTTTTAGTGGATTGAACAACTTTCACACAACATTGCCTACCATGATTTTTTTTCCATGTTAAGAAGCATGAGCAATATATTTGGGCTGGGCAGTCAGAAGTGGTGCAAGGAGTGAGGTGAGATGATTATTCACACTAGTTCCTGATTATCCATCTAAAAAGAGTTTACTAGCTGACATCTTATCCACTGTGAATGACTTGCTCAAATAGATTCACAAATTTCAGTTGAAATGCTTCAAATGATTGCACACTAAGGTACTTGGATAAGGGAGGAAAAATTACCTAAAAGGGCTTCTTCAGCAACTTTTGCATGCTGCTTGACCAATTCCTCTTTAGCACATATACTTTCAAGAGAAGCAGATAGTTTCTCGGTGAGGTGCTTTGCAATTCCATCTACTTGTAAATCATTGTTTAGATCATTTGACAATTGGGCATGGTTTGTTGAAGAACCAACAAGAGATTCCCTTGCTACCTCCTGCAATTCGTTTTCCAGATATTTATTCAACTTTCATATTATTTGAATAATTAAAGTGCCTCCACATCTTGAGATGTAAGGATAATAAGACACTGCTTGAATGCAGATAAAACTATTGCAACAATTGAGTACATTTAGACACAACTCGCACCACCAAGATAATATATGCTTTATGACATGGGTGATGATCTTGACACAAAATACTTTATAATTGTAAGCTGAGAACCCACATTTCCCTCAATGTGGTAATGAACTAGGCACCTCTTCACATTTAGTTACCAAGTCCCAAGTATGCAAAGATTAGCCACAAAGACTAATTAAAAGCTGTATAGTAATTTCCCTTTTCTCTACTTGCTCAGGAATAGTTACAGAGCAATCCATTTTATGAAATAATTCACTAACTTGTTAACCATCTTAGCCAACCAAAGCATCATTTACTACAACTTTCAAACACTCCATAATTGCAGTATACAGAAGCCAAAACAAAATACAAAAGGAAACAATTCTTAACCACATGCTCCAATGAACTTGACAAGTGAGTCATATGCATGAAGAAGACACGCGAAAAAAGGTCATTTCTTGTCTGCATACCGCAGGAGTGAGGGAGGAAAATTTGAGCAGAGAATTAGGGAATGGTAAAAACGGCACCAAAGATGGGCCAGAATGAATGAATACATTTACTATGAGCATATAAATACAATTCTAAAACTGTTGTACTGCTTCAAGAAGAATACTCAAACGAAAAAAAAAATAAGAAGAAGAATTTGACCTGTTTATCCAAGTACTCAGTGGAAAACAACGATCCGGAGCTCTCCGTCTCACCAGGGTTCATCTTCAACTCAATTTCAGTGAGCCCTCACATAAACCAGAAGCAGGAACAACGTGCCCCAAAACTCAACAAATCTCGCCTCCCCACACTTCACCGAGAATGGAATCTCTCATCGACAGAGAACGGGAATCTAAAGCGAAAAAATAAGAAAAAGAGGAGGAAAGCAACTCGAGTTGCGAAGCCTCGATAAGGTTTTAGAAGGCGAAAGCGAGGAAGGAGACGAAGAGCTCTTGGAAAGACGTAGCAGCGGAGATGCCGGGCAAGGGGGATCCGCTCCTGGATTCGGAGACATCATACAGCGAAATCAGGTCACAGCATCGTATCCCTATGGAATTCCCCCACGTGGAAGAAAAAGGTAAAGAAACAGACGACTGGTTTTTCCTGTGATCTGTTTGAGTCAGGACAGCGGATGCAGCAGACTAGGGGAGTAGAATTTAATTTTGAATTCGAGTTGGGCTTCCACTTTTTTAACCAAAAGGCTGTTGCTGTGTGATAACGGACCACGGTTCACCGACCAGTGAGGGTTCGATTGTCTGCAATTTGAATTTTAGAAGAAAATTTAAAATTCGACGATCTCACCCTGCCGTCTGCCCCTTCCTACCTTTGGTTCGACGATTAGGATAGAGGATAACAAGAAGTAGCGCGATAAAACCACTGTGTATAGGGTTTCGGTCCAAATCGAATAGACAGAATTGAATGGATAGAAAATCAAATAAATTAAAATTTTTTTCGCACCAACTGAACCGATCGATTTTTCTTAAGAAATCGAACCGATAAAATATAGAACAAAGATTTTATCAATTTGGCCAGGAACCTTAATAAACTTTTCATATCTGATTTCTAGTATAGCTTTCCGTAAAGTGAAGAATTTTTTATCCAAAAGTTTGGAGTTAGAAGTTTTTCAATAAATGACTTTAGATTTAAAGTTCACTGTAATCTTGTTCATATTGTGAACATTGGACAACGTACCACAAAGAAATTTAAAAACAAGAACACAAAACCCACAACTTCCAATAATGGAGATTAACAAATAGAAAAAAGAGAGCTAAAAACAATACAGCAGGCTAGTTCTTTAATAAAGTGCTGATCCACCGATTCCAATAAGCAATATTGTGGCTAAATGACATGCAGGGAGTTTAGCATGCGGATGTACAAAAAAAGATGATATCCACTCTATAATTCGATGAGTGTAACGGACAATGAAAGTCGTATACATTTACCATTCGATATGAATTTTTCTTTTTAAAAATTGATGATGATAATAAGGCATACGAAAACGTTACTTGGGGTAACAATAAGTCCTCTAAATTCCTAACAGGAGCTGAATCAACTTCCAAGATAACGAACGAAACAAAAAAAGATAAAATAAAAAGAAAACATTTAAAAGAATTGCATAAAGGTTTTTTTTCCTTACCAAGGAGTCAAGATGTTCGTTCCCCATTGAACTCACTCTCCCACTAATCTATTTTACTTACAATTATGAGTTCCTCCTCGTAGATTCTACTTCCAGAAATATTGTGGTAATTACATTGATGAAACTACTATTGTTCAATGGCCTATATGGATCTAGAAAGCAAAATCTCCTTCATCTCCACTGCTTAAAGATCCACCGGCCTCACCATAATCTTCATCGCCATCCTCATCGCCCTCGGCAATGAACTCCAACAACCCCTGTTCCTCTTCATTCTCAAGATTGAAATCTGCATCTTCATCTAGTTCATCTGCACTGTCAACATCCTCATCTTCCTCATCGTTGCTCGTGCCTTCTGAGTCACTATCTTCACCTGCATCGAACTCTGCTTCTAATATAGCATCCACGTCTTCATCAGATTCATCATTTTCTTCATCCTCATCATCAGTTTCACCTCCATCTTCAGGGTCAGAATCATCATCAGTTGGTTTCCTCCTCCCAATTTCAAAGAGCCTCGCGGAGGAAACCACCTCATCATGATCATCCATTGCGATAACCCCAACAAAGGTGTCAGTGCTGTCAGTGGCAAAGTCGAGTATGCAACGGTCAACTTGGACAGTTGCAATGTCAGTGTAGTTCATTGCGTCAATGGTGCGGAAGGCTGGAAACAGTGGGTGTCGGACACGACGAGTGTTAATAGCTGATGTAACATCTTCAAGGTTGCGTCTAAGAGTTGCATAAATGACATCTCCACCACCATTGAATGTAATTACCGTCTGGTCCAGAGAGGGCACTGTTCTCAAAAGCTTGAATTTCCGAAGATCCCACACCTCAGAATTTATGATAATCTACATATCATCAGAGCATATGTCAATAAAAAAAGAAGTGTGAAGAATACATGTGCATAAATTCTACAATGCACAATAACTAATTGTTTGATACTTTGATCCACATTCATAAAGTATAGAAGGTCATATCAATCTTTTTTTTTTCTTTTCGCCAGTGCTATTTTCAATCTACATATAGCAATGGCACAATAACTCGAGGATCCAAACATAAGATAAATCAAAGAACATTACTCACTTTGCAAATAGTGATAAAATAAGTGTATGGATCATCAAAAACTTATATTGGTTACAACTAATCATAACAAAATACAAGGGAATCTATTGAATATTCCACAAAAGATTTTGAGGTAGATGGAAAAGGCACTTAAGATCAAATTAATTAATTTTATGAGAAACTAACTCCAGCCCAGGACAAGAAAATGGAGAAAATGTAGCATAATATCATTATCCTAGAAATTATGCAAATGTTGTTAGGAGGTAACTGCAGTTTGTACCTCATTGCCAGCGGGATGAAACCCACCACCACCATAATCTGTGAACTGTTCAAATCGCTTGATAGAGCTGGAACTCCTCCTATCCCACAAGACTCCATTCCATAGTAACAGTGTGTCTAATGGACTAAAGTGCACCAGGGATTGTGCATGTCCTCGTACAATTCCCGAATAGTTATTGGAGCTTTCGTTAAGCCTGAGCTCCACACTGTATGTTTGAACATCATAAAGAAGAACCTCCCGGTGAAGAGAATCCGATGAAATTGCTGCAAAGTTGGTTCCTGAATGGCTAAAACATGCAGCCTTACATCCTTCAAATGAATGCAAAGGCCCTGCTGAAATGGAAGAAGCATCCCATAACTTAACCTCATGTAAACCTGAAGAAAGAATCAACTGATTTCCTCCACAGGAAGCTGACTTAACAAGCATAACAGGAGTCCGATGACAAGTTTGACTCTCCAAAACATTTCCAGTGATTGTATCAAATATCTTTAAATCACCAGAATCACTCCCACTTGCAATATGGTAGGAATCACCAAGATATGTAATGGATGTTAATAAAGTAGCGCCATCTCGGCAAGTACGAAATGGTCTGAATCGGCTATATACAAATTGACGATCTCTGCGTTGAGCATGGATACTTCCATACTGTTTCTTGAACTCCCGTGAGCTTACCCGTGCAGTGATATTTGTCGGTGCATTTAGGCTACGGCTGGGTTCGGGGCACACATGTGGTTGCAAAAGAGAAAGTGGTGGCAATGTAGTGATAGGTGCCGGGCACTGCCGGTGTTGGTGCTTTAGATATTGAACTATTAGTGAATCAAGAGTTGTCCTCTCAACATTCCCTGGTTGTTGTTCTGTTGGAAGAGCTAGCAAGGCTACAGGTGTTGTAGATACCCCACAGCTATTATGGTAGCGGATGTCGTCCAAGTTATCACTATGGCAGCTTCCACTTGCTAACTTGCTAAGACGATCATGCAGATTAGAATTGGCATGAGAAGATACAATAGTGTGATCTACAGGCTGGAGGTTCCTCTGAGCAGAAGTTGGGATTTGATTGATTTCATTCTGGGAACCTTGGCCTGCAATTCTAAGGTGCTTTGCTGGTGGTGAAGACGGATCCTTCAAATCACTAAACTTCCTTTTCAATGGTAATAAAATTGGCGTTTTATTTGGGATCTCAACATCTACTGTGGATTTGAAGGCAGGTGGAGAAGCTGTTTCTGTTCCTTCAGAAGCTGCATGAACATTTAAAACAGATGATGATTTGTTCAAGGGAGAACGCAGCAGAATGTTATTTTTCCCTTGGGAAAAGTTTGCTGGAAAGGCAAGTTGTCTCTTCTTTGCAGCAATCAGAGGTGCATTGGGTTTTAGACCAGTGCCTTCATTTCTCTCAGTCATCTTCATTTCTGAATGAAAACCACATGAAGCACGTCCTGATGGCCACTGGAGTAGCACAGATGGAGCTTCTTGCAAAGAAATCTGGTGCAGGGGCGGAGCCAATATTCCTAATCCTGGAAAAGATGCCAAGTCAGCTTCTTTTTGTAGCAAATTAGCTGTAGCTGTCAAGCCAGATCTCTGGAGATGTTCATGGATTAACAGCAACAGTTCCCTGAGGAGAAAAGGAGAAAGTGGATGGGTGTGTGCAGACATATAAGAACATAGCAGTCAAGTTGTATGTTAAGAGTTTAGAAAAGGACCTTCGATGGTATGTTATAGGAGTTGCTGCTGCAATTGCTGCTCTTTCAATTCGTCTCAACGTAGGAGCTGCAGCATCAGTAGCTGCTATGGTGCTTGCCCTGCCAGAATGAGTAACAATCTACAAAATAAAAGGAGTCAAATGGAGTAAATTGAAAATAAATGTGATCCAAAAATGCAAGAAAGACAAGTGTACATCGAACAAAGCTAACTAAACTATTTGGTTTCTGAAATGAAATATTTTCATGAGTTATAAATAACAAGAAACCTTATTGTTACTTACTGCTATCAATTCTACAGCAACTTGGGTTAGTTCAGACTGCCATCGACCTTGTTCTATTCCACCTGTCTGGCCACCTAAATCTCGAATTAGTTCTGACAGTTTCTTTCCCACCTGAAATACAGCTTCAAAAAGGATTGTTAGATAGAAGGGCAATTGCATGCTTTACCTTGTCTCTTCTTTGATACTACATGGACCCATATGGATAGCATGTGTTACCAGTGTTTATGTACCTGAAGTTTTGTTAGTATATGTGCAATTGCATCATCTCTGGCTAGACCAAGCAAGACTCGGCATGCTAAAGCTCGAATGCAGTCTAGAGCTGCAGGTGGAGTAATCATTCGTGGCTGCAGAAGATGCAAAAGAACTTTTATACCATTATTTGCACGAACAGCCTCTCTTGCCTGATGATAACATTGTTCCAACTGGGATGCAAGGCCAGCACATCCAAACCCAGATCCTAGAGATATTCTGCGATCTCCAACTACTCCAGATGGTGAAGCAGGAACAACTGAGCCACCACCAGAAACTGTTGTATTACCTCTCTCCACCAAATTGGATTCACCATTCCGTTCCCTGGACTCATTCTGGATGGGCAATTGAACACGTTCTACTTGAACTGAAGCAGATTGCTGAACTTGTGCAGATGCAGAGAATTTGTTGCTGAATGAAGGAGGTGGACATACAAGATTAACCAAGACATTCAATGCTGGATGGATTACCTAACACAAAAGTACAGAAACATAACACAGAAAATAAGAAAGTTATTTATACATGTACTGAAATTTGTGTGTGAGCAATTGT
>JBBPFQ010000107.1:8762642-8787569 GCA_037974815.1 Kaempferia elegans | reverse complement strand
AAAAAAATCAATTGATAGATAATAAGTTACAAATTGGGAGCAAGTTCATTTGACATAAAGCATGGAGATCATATAAAATTACTAATTGCAATAAGCTCTTTCCGTAACAACATTGATGCATGACCTACTGGCAAGATGAACGTGATATATTTGAGCTGCTTAACACTTGACGCATGACTTGTTCCTTATAAGTAATGCAATTCAACTTGGTGGTTACTTGTAGAATTGATGTATGCAAATGCAATGATACAAATGTAAGGATGCCATTCAACTCTAATTCGCCAAATCTATAAACACATCTTACAGCACACTTCTCCTTATATAAACATCAAGCTAAGTAGCCAACCATATCATTTCACCAACCGACCTCAAACTTCCTATGAAATCAGAAGCATGGATTATAAACATGAGATGTGATTTCACACACACTAAGTGGTAAATCGAAATTATTTAAGCTCAGTTTCATCTACAATGGAATCAATTTTGTAACTTTCTAGTTGTTGCAAATTATCACTAGTAGCATTCCATAACAATAAGAAAACAAAAGGCAAATCTCTTACCTTTACATCCAGAGCAATCTTCAGAGGAATGCTTCTACTGCTGTGTTTCATCTTGTACAGCTTCTTCCTAAGCATCCAAAGCCCCAAGATCGCTGTGGCGAGGGAGATGGACCAAACTGGTTTCACTCTAAAAGCACAGAACTTTAGAAGCTCAAACGGGAGCTTCCACCAAGCCATGACCTTCTTCTCTCGTCCTTTAACCAAATCATTCTGCAAGCAAATGCCCTCAATCTCCACATGTTCTTCACACCCTTCTTCCTCGAGCTTCTCAATTCCCATTTTCATAGTACCCACTACTTCTTCACCCTCCTCATCTTCATGTATAACCTCGACGATTTCCGGCGCTTTAACACCACCAAGCTCGCCCTTTTGGCTACCAAGACACGATCGTTTCTCCTCCTCCGGCTCATTGAACCCACAGCCACCAAAATCAGTACTCGCCTCCGGAAAACCGACGTCCTTCTCCTCCGTGTCCGGGTCGACCCAACTAGGGTTTTTCGAATCAGCCATCGCCGCCGCCTCGACCGTCTCGCCATGCCCATCAAAGGAGGCTCCTTTACGGCTCTCCTCGCGCAAATCTAACGCGAAGTAGTCGTACACGATGGCTCCGTGGCCAGAGTCGTGCTCCTGCGAGGGTTTCCAATCGTACTCACCGGTGTCGGGGCCCATCAGGATCTCCCAGTCGTGGAACTCGAGATGACCTTCCATGTGCGGCGCTCAGGAGCAGAAAGGAGGAGATCGAGAGAGGAGAACGAGGGCACGAGAGGAAGGCAGGCCACGTTGTTGCGTTCTTTCTTCGTTGGTGCGAAGGCGAAAGCCACCTGTGCGGCAGCAGCAGAAACACGACGGCAGCCATCTCCGTCACTCGCAGGGAACCGCTCATCAAGCTACGGCACGAATCTTGAAGGCGCATTAAAGAGCACCGCACCTGGAAAACCACTTTTCCCGCCCACGGGTCTCTTTGTGCCAACTACTAAAGTTGTATCATAGTCCCCCAAAAGCTAATAAGAATATTTACAATTTAGGGGGCTAAAATCTAATAATTGAAAAAGAAAAAATTAAAAATCAAATATCTAAATGTCATTATACGATCTCTTCTCATTTATTATTCCCAAAATATTTCTAAATTGTATAACTTAATACTGAATAAATCATTTTTTAAAAATATTTTTATAGTTATATGTAGAAATGAGCGTTTTGACGTCGGCGTGTGATTTACTCACGTGGACAGCTCGTGCGATGTCGATCATGATCCACCGGTTGCCCAGACCCTAATTAGGAAAAGGGGCAGTCTCTGCTCTCGCTGGTGCTCTTGAACCTCGCCTAAGGCGACAATGGAGGCGAACTCGTCGGAGGCGAAGAACTCCCACTTGCTACCTCTTCCCTTGACGCCTAGGTCTCCGAAACGCCTGTTGTTCGACAAGCGTTATGGTTGGATGTATTCTCTTCCATCTCTTTGTTCTTTTCTTTGTGTGTGTGTGTGTGGATTTGTTTTCTTCGTTTGCTGGAAAAAACTTCGTGTCCTAATTTATTTCGGAATTGTTTTCGGTTTCCTGTCGTTATGCAGCTTCGACGAGTGGAAGGATCCGTCTGAAGAAGCTTTTGCAGGCGGTCGAGGAATGTACGCTATTTCTGCTATTTTAAACTCTTTTATTGCTCCATGAACCAATTTTATTTTTGTGAAATTTGTTTTATTCAGTGAATTGGTTGTGATATCACGAGATTTTTTTTTTTTTTTCAGGTTTTGCATCTTGCCGATAGCTAAGTCTTTGGTGAATGCTACTTCGCAGTCGGTATGAATCATAATGATTTTCCCGATGTCAAAAATGTCTTCTTTTGTTTCTTTTGTATACCGGGGGAGGAAATTTGAATCCTTTCCAACTTTAAGCTGAGTCATTGGATAAGTCTTGTTGAGATCATTACCGAAAGTCATTTTTCTATCAGTATTTGCTTTTGCATTTCTAAGTAAAACAACCAAATGACCAGTGAGTTCATTGTATTTAGTCTTGTTCAACTGTTCAGTGTCTATAAGGTTTAATTCTCCTTTTCCTGAAGTTAGTTTCTTAGTTTATCATCAGTTGATAGATACTGGTGTGGGTATTATGATTGATGAGACAAAGATGAAGTTTCTTGTTGCTGGTACCAGTTATTGTTGCCCTAAAAGTTAATGAGTCATCTTTCCTAGGCCCATAGGATATTTACAAAGCTATATTCAAGTGATAGTAAATAGGAGTCTGGACAGTCAAAAGTGTTAGAGTGCATGTTTGACTTTCTTAGTTGTTTAAATATATAGGAATTTGGGACCCTTGACAAATGTAGCAGTTCAAGTAGGAAGAAACTTGGGTTCTTATTGAGTACTGTGTGATGCATCTTTTTTCCTTTAATCTCTTACACTCCACAGCAGACGGAAAATATAAAACTAAGTTTCTATGTTCCTTAAGTTCTCTTGTCCATGTAGCCTAATTTCTTCTCAGCCTTTACAACATCAGAGTCCACTTCCTGTTCTAACTGCTGGCTGATACCAATGACTCATTTGCATCACTGCCATGCAACCATCCACCTCCCTAGGCTTTGCACAGGCTAAGACCCTTGGCAACCCTCCACATCTTTCACACTCGGCTGTTATCCTACAATCACTGGAATCATGTAAGCCCTCCATCTTTCTATCCTCCAAATATGAGTAATAACAGTCCTCTATGTCCAGTGGTAATATTAAGACTATTGCATTGTGTAACTTTGATTGGTTAATGGAACATATGGCAGGACCGAAAATGATTAGGGAAGTGGTCAACTATTATTATCAATTCATTGCACGTCTGAAGAAGTCTGTGGTTGTGTTTATGTGAGGTATGGTTTGATTTAGGGTGGGATTGATTGTATAGAGAAAATCTCCATTGATTTATAGATTGCATACTCAGGTTTGTTTGGGTAATTATGTGGCATCTAATCTATCATCATCTTCTTGATTGGTATAGATGTTTTCATAATTTGAACAATAACTAAAGATGACTTTGAAGTTTTTTCTTATCTCACATGGTAAAGAAATACATGTTTCTTGTCTTCATTGCCATCATAGTTTTCTTCTTACTTGATCACGTAGAGCTTTTAGAGACTAGACTTTACACTGAAAATGTATCTACAAAATGAATGTCTCTCAGCCTTTATTGCATATTTTGCCACAGACGTCAGATCTATGGTGATCTGTTTTTTACTTGTATACTTAGAACATTTTGACAAGAATTGGTGAACTGGCCATGGATGAATAACTAGGTAGCTTTTTTGCTCGGTGCCTTGAGTTAACGATTGTCTTCATTTTATAGGTTACTTTATACATACGCTTTTCCTTTGGTTCTTCCTCGTATCATATTGGAACCCACAATTTTCTCTCACAACCTCATGTGTTCTTGTCGTCCCAATACCTTTGCTTGAAGCTATATATTCTTAAGTAAGCCGTAGACTACCAAAAAAAAAAGTGGTTTTGTTTGTTCATTTCAATATGGCTTACTAAACTCGGTTTCAGTAACTTTCTATCATTTTGCTTGCTGCAATTTACAGATTGGCATTGCTATTGAGTCCGTCGGCAGAGCTATCCAGTCTCCTGATCAATTTTCTCCACACGAGTTGCGTGCAAACCTGAGCAAACAATTTGCTAAGCTATTCCCCTGCGTGCGACAATGGAATCGTAATCTGATGAACTTGGGCAAGAGCAATCATCCCAATGACACAGAAAACCCCACCAAGTCTGTAGAGGGCGATCCCACAAAATGATGCTCCTCTTTAGTTTCTGTCGGATGGTTTTTCGTCAGCTTCAAGCTTTTTTCAGTATTTGTGGCATTGGAAAAGCATGGCTAATTGATTATTTTGGTCAATAGAAAATACGAATACTTAGCCAAAATTATTTCCCCTGTGATCCTCACTCTCATTAACCAGTGTTCCTGGAGCAGAGATCCTCTAAACCACAATCTCTGTTCTATCCGTGGACCAGTGCACATGGATTAGATCAAGAGAGATCAATATTTAGATCTTATCTCCGATCCAACGATTGATGCGTACTGATCCAGAAATAGATCAGAGATTGTGATCAAGAGGATCCCAACTGGTGTTCCTGACCCCTCCTTTTGTCTAGCTCTTGAACCATTCCCTCTTCGTCTCGTGCGCCTCTCTTTTCGTTTGCGACTACCTCTCCTTTATCATGAGTCGCCTTTTGACCGTTATTCCGTCTCTAACCATCCATTGTGCTCATCTCGTTGGTTGATCGTCGTCTAAAGTATCCTTTTTTTCATTGTTATCTCCTTATCTGTCTGTAAGTGTCTCGTGCTACTTTCTCTATTTGTAATGTAGTGATCTTTTCTATATTTATCACCATTTATATACTAATCGATATTATAACCTAAGCTTAATTAATCCTTCTAAAATTAATTTGAATTAATAACTGAATAAATCCTTCTATCAATTCATCTGTTTTTTTTTTTCAATCTTTTATTCGTTATATTCTAAATTCTGAATCGTATCGAATCTAGTTCAATAATTGCATGTCTTGCTGTGGGACCGATTTAAATTAAAAGCTGACCACGCGGAACCACTCCTCGCTTGTCCTTTAGAATAATACTAAGCACCACAGGGGGCCCGCTGATTTCTCTGCGGTCCCCGAGCACTCCTCCAATCACTGCACACTTCCGCCCAGGATGGTGCACGATCGGGTACGGAAGTCAATTTATTTTATTTAATAATTCCGCATGCGACTTTTAAAGGTCCACCGTGGGTTTCCGTGGCACCATCGAGGGTTGGGAATCATCTGGTCCTGCGATCTCCCCCACTCGCCAGTCTCGATCTTTCTCGGCATCCGCTCCTTCCCCTACCAGCCGCCGCGCTCGATCCCTTCTCCGCTTCCGCCGCCTTTGTCTCTTCCTCAATCTCCTCCCACTGCCGAGCAAGTGAGTGCATCTTCGCGCTCCCTTTGGAAATCCTGTAACGTCTCGCCCAGATCTTCTGCTTAAGTTATGCAGCAAGAGTTTGCCTCGAGTTTCTTTTCAGTTTCCACTGCGAGGTGGCTGACTTTGATGCTAGCGTTCTTCTAGATTTCTTGACGCTTTCCGTTCTTTTATATTTACTATAATTCGAGTGCCGTACTTGACTTTGGGGTGGCACAAGCTTGATAAGTTAAACTAGCGATGACTCAGACGTCTTTGACATTTTGGTTAGTTTGTTAAACATCTAATTCACACTTTTATCGATGGATGCTTAGAGTGAAATTTTCGTTTTTTTTATGATACGATTCGCTTATTCAACTGATATGTGTTGCAATTTGTTTTATTTTTTAATTGGTTGTTGGGTGGTTTAAACCATGGTCGACGTGCACTCGGACTGGGTTGTAAATGGCATATAGGTACCCGATGAATCTGTTTGATATTCTCTTGTCACTGTCCATAACTTATGTTCTGTAGAACATAAAAGTTGAATTGGGGGAGGCGAGGAAGGGGGTGGCGGGGACCCGCAGGATAAAGTCGATCCTTTTTTCCGTATCAGAGTGCAAGTTAGGTGTTAGAGAAGTATCTTACCTTCAGCAAATTCTTTGTATCACAACTTGACTATAAAGTAGATTTCTTCGTCAACTTCAGCACTGTTCTCCTCGCATCTATACTTTGAAGGAGCCGCCGCAAGTGTTATCACCTGGAAAGTCACCTGATGGGAAAAATATTATTTTTTCTCGTTTTACCACCTCAAGGGATTACAAACATCCATCAGGAACCTCTACTTGTTTGGAGTTCTTTAAGCTTCATATGGCTGAATTGGAAAAGATACAAGGATCTTAACATAAAATCCCAAGTAGAGTTTTTTAGCAAACTATTTGTGGTAGGTCAGTTAAACATCTTGATTAAGCATTTACATTTTTTACTTTGACAAGATTTTTGTTTCGGATAAAACTCCATATCCAAGCTGGAAGTTCTCTACTTCCCATCTGCTGGAAGCCTAGAGTGAGTACTCTCTTATCCCGTGTAAGGAACCATGTCTGAGCTTGGAAATGCTCATACGTGCCATCATGTTCAGTCAATTCTTTGTCAAGTATTACTTTTTGAATGAAAGGAACCAATAGGAATATACTATATGCATGCATTATGTCAACTTTTTATGGTTACTGGCTTTTGGCTAATGTCTGAGCGTAGATCCGTAAGTTGGTTTGCTTTGAACTCTGAAGCTTAATGTATTTCAAGATTTTAAAAAGGGTAGGTAGGCGGTATATAGTCAACCAACTACCTTGAAGATATAGAGTATACAAGGGCATATGTGATCATTATTAAAAATCTTTAAAATATTTAGATTGATAAAAATGTCTAATCTACACACAATAGTGCACATTTATCAACATTTTCACCTTGTCTTACACAAAAAATATCAATCCTGCAACATAAAGATATATTACACTCTATATTAATTTAAAAAAATCTAAAATTGATCCAAATAAGATTTCCTTTTATGCACAGGTACACTGCATCTCCCATCAGTGGTTGTATTACAATCAATATTAATAAAAAAAATCTAAAATTGACCCAAATAAGATTTTCTTCTATGCACATGTACACTGCATATCCCATCTGTGGTTGTTATGCATTCACTGAGGAAATTGGAAGTTGTCAGCGTGGATGACTTTATGAGGGAACTATATCCTAGAGGATTTGAATTGACTATTCCAAGTTAGGTGGGGATCATTTTTCAAATTTTGAGACAAAAATTGTTTAATACTATAAAGGCTATTAAGTGCATCAATTTCTAGGTTACAGTGTCAATTTGATGGTGATTTCATTCAAATGCATAAATATCTCGCAGTCTTATTTCACATAATATATGTCATTATTCCTTATTTGGTTGTAGTTACCAAATGCTTCAGTTTAATTAAAAAGTTAAAACTCTTGAGTCCGGTTATATTTGCACCTTATATTTTAGATTCTTAAGTAGCTTTCATGCACAACCTTAGTGATTATGATTACAGTTTTTATTTTTTTTTACAGATTCCAACCTCCTCTCTGCACTTATGTTATTTTGCTTATTTCTTTTTGGTTTATTCTTTCAACTCATGCTCATTTTATCTGTGTTACAGAGCAATTACACATTGTTTTGGTTGATGGATCAAGATAATTCTATCATGGACTCACCCCAACGTAGGCATGGTCTATTAAGAGATCAAGTTCAGTTGGCAAAGAGGAAGAATTCTGGTCGCTACGAAATTGTTCCAATTCAAGATCCATTGTCATTTGAAAAAGGTTTCTTCATAGTAATACGTGCATGTCAGTTATTGGCTCAAAAGAATGATGGGATTATTGTGGTTGGGGTAGCTGGTCCTTCTGGGGCTGGGAAGACTGTATTTACTGAGAAGGTTCTCAATTTCATCCCAAGCATCGCTGTCATATCTATGGACAACTACAATGATTCTAGTCGCATCATTGATGGAAATTTTGATGGTAGGTCTGAAGAAGAACATTTCTTTCAATAGACCTCTCCTATTTTATTTAATCTCTTTTTGCTGTCATGTCCTCTTTTCTTTCTTGTCCTTTTTATATTGTTTCCTCAGTTCTTTTAGCATGGACAGTGGAACTGATACATATTCCTATCTAATTCATTTTTATTTCTCTTTTATTCAACTTTCATGTTTTAGTAGCTCAAAAAGATTCTTACTTGCCTGGTTAGTTGTATTTTGCTGATGGATTGCCTTTCATTTTCATGTGTTTATAATTTTGATGACAGAAGAAAAACTCCTATTCACTATCTTTTGGATGATTTTTGTGAATTTATCATTAATATATTTTATTAGATTGGATAGTTTCAGAGCTTTTTTAAATAATACTGCATTAATAGGAAATTTCAATTCTTTCATCTTTGAATATGCTTTTAATTTTGACTGAGTCACATCTTGGTTCCTGTCTTTCCTCCTTTTCCTTTATTTAAAAAATATTTTATGCAGCATATATAGGCTAACAACAATGTGCATGAAGACAGACAAGTGCTGATTGCTCCCCCCAGGTCACATCCTTACAAGGATACACGTAGATGCAATGGACACTTGTGGTTCTTGTACTTGGATTTTGAAGATGCTTAGTTACCACAAATGTTCTCAGATGCCACCCCCCTTAATGTATAAAAATGCTTTTAAATGACCAATTTTACCACAACTAATATCTACACATTTGGCTCTAAGATATTTGACATTTGTTGTTTGTTCTTGTAGTTGCATCATAATGACTTGTTTCTTCTTGAACATGCCACTTGTTTCTTCATTGGTTGCTCTTTGTAGTATGTTTATGATTAGAAACTAGGCTGATTTGGTTTTGTACATGTAAATCTTTTTGTTGATAACCTCAAACTTAACTTCATTTTATGAAGTTTGAATAATAACTGTTGCTATGGAGGCTTAAAATCTTGTTCTAAGCTGGAGTTTTGGTTCCTTGATGGAACAAGACATGTTGGCTGTGTCTGGTGCTAATGTCGGTGCTAGTGGGCGATGAGTCATGGTCTCTGTATGTTTTGTGTCTCGGAGAGTTCCCTATGGGCCGTCAGCTTCTTCACATGAAGCCACACATTGTTGCGAGGAATAGAGGAAGTGTCATTGTATCAGAGTTATAGGTTCTAGATGACGGGTGGAACAAGATATTTTGCCTATGTCGATCGACGCAGAATGATATCTTAACTGATGGTTATTGTAACATCACCTTATGCTGGAAACTTCTAATTCATGCATTTTCTTCCAGATCCACGGTTAACAGATTATAACACTTTGCTAGAAAATATTCGCGGACTAAAAGAAGGGAAGTCTGTTCAGGTGCCAATATATGATTTCAAGTCAAGTAGTCGCATTGGATACAGGTAATAATCAACGGTGGTTTTATTATATATATGTGTAATTAGGTAGCGGTGCAGTGTGCACTAGAACTTCCAGTTATTTCTTCATAGTATAGATTCATCATCCTTGTTGTTTTCTTCTTGGTAGGACTGTCGACGTCCCTAGCTCTAGGATTGTTTTTCTTGAAGGGATTTATGCTTTAAGTGAGAAGTTGCGTCCTCTACTTGATCTGCGTGTTTCTGTGACTGGTGGTGTACATTTTGACCTTGTTAAAAGGGTTTTGCGGGACATACAGCGTGCTGGACAAGAACCTGAAGAGATTATTCATCAAATTTCAGAAACAGTTATCTACTTTATCTTTTCTTTTTGAGAAAACTTCTTTATTCTTCTGCTAACTAAACTTTAAATTTACTGACATGAGTAAGTTCATTTACTTGATTCTCTGAGCCCTGACCATTTATACTGACTTCTCTATATCATGCAGGTTTATCCAATGTACAAGGCGTTCATTGAACCAGACTTGCAAACAGCACATATAAAAATCTCCAATAAGTTCAATCCATTTACAGGCTTCCAGAATCCAACCTACATTCTAAAGGTTAGTCTTTGGATTTTGTTGCATATATGGTTGCTTATGTTTGGAGGCATGGTATTTGCAAATTGTTTATATTGATGTCTTCAGCTAATTTCGTTTGATGCTTAAACTTTTTGTTAATATTGCAGTCACTAAGGAATGTACCAGTGGATCAAATCAAGTCTGTTCTTTCCCAAGAACACAAAGAAAGCACAGAAGAAACCTATGATATATACCTATTGCCACCGGGTGAAGACCCAGAAGCATGCCAATCTTATTTAAGAATGAGAAACAGAGAAGGAAAGTACAATCTCATGTTTGAGGTATGCTATTCTGAATAATTCGACTCATAAATTTGAGTTATTTGTCACATATATCCAATGGGATGAAGTTGTAAGCTTTTGTTAAATGCATTGTCTATCTTCAGCAATATTTATTTCACATGCTTAGTCTTATACTTCTTTTGTGTATCTTCTTTTGTTTGTATATAGTTAGTGTGTATATGCCACTGTGACCACTGGCTACTTGTGAATTTCCAGGAATGGGTAACTGACAATCCCTTCATCATATCACCCAGAATTACTTTTGAAGTTAGTGTGCGTCTTCTTGGCGGGTTAATGGCGCTAGGCTATAGCATTGCAGCTATTCTGAAGAGAAGTAGTCATGTGTTTTATGATGACAAGGTGGTTGTGAAAATTGATTGGTTAGAACAACTTAATCGCCATTACATTCAGGTAACTGGAATGCATATGTGAATGTTAATTTCTATCTGGGGCTTGAACATTCTTGTATTATGTGTTGATTTGAATATTGTATAATGGAAGATACTTCAACATAGTTCTTTAACCTAACATACTACTGATAGACTTTGGGTTTCATTATGAATTGTTGTTCAGTTACGTTGTAATGAAATCTACAATATCATTAAAGCAGTTTTAATTGGACTTGGTCATTTAGTCACTTTTTTCTATCCAATAGTCATTAGTCATCATGTATGATGAAATAACTTACCCAATTAGCTACAAAAGTCAAAAGAATAATCTTCTGTAGTCCATGTATCTTCTTAACTCAGCTTGTGAAGAAATTAGAGAGATCATTGATAGAAACTGTATCTTGCAGATGGCTCTTTCATTTTGGATGAAGCAGATTGCTCTTTCATGGTTATGCACAACGTTGTAATGAAATTATTCTTAGTGGTTTCTAATTTAGGCTATCTTGAAATACTTTGGTATTTTGAAATAGTATTTCTTGTAGTATTCTTGCTAGATTTTCATTGACATTCACCAGTCTCTACTGAGGATGCAGAACTGTTCATACATCTTGATTCTTCCTTCCTATGATGGTTTTGTTCCTAATATATACTTGCAAAATTTAAAGTATGACAGCGTGATTCACTATGACGTGGACCTCATGGTGCATTCAAAATGATTAGTGCTTGTCCAAGCAGACTCTTTCTATAACTAATTGTTTGGTGATATATTACTGTCCTATAGCCTTCTACAGTTGAACTCAATGATGCATCACTTGAAAGACTGATGAATTCGATATTACAATTGACATTGGTTAAGCATAAGGAATTCATGAACTCTAGTTTTCATGCACATAATGTAATTTCCCATTTAAAGGTAATCATCAAATATGAGAGTTTTGAGTAGGGCTCTGACATCTTTATGTTATCTGAACTAGAAAGAAATTTTATTCTATGTTTTTTTTGGCTGTCATTTCTTCTGTACAACTGTGAAGAATTGTATACCCGCATCACCCTGTGTAAACTTCAGCTGTTCCTATGTTTCTTGATTCTTCATAATTTCTTCGATCATGTGCATTTTTGAGGAAGAGGAAAGGTGTTTGTTTTTTCTGTTTCTATATTATAATGATAAAAATGGTGTGATTCATTATGCTTATGTACTTTCTATGTTTCTGGCTCAAAATTCTTTTTGTTGGTCATAAATTAATAATAGTTGTGATTATGAGAAAGGTGCAAGGAAAAGAGCGACTGTACGTTAGGCATATTGCAGAGCAATTGGGTCTGGAAGGTGCGTTCATTCCACGTACTTACATCGAACAGATTCAACTGGAAAAGATCGTGAATGAAGTGATGGTATGGATTCTCTACAACAACTCTTATTGCACCTAGTTCCAAACATTTGTCTTTTTTTTTCTTCTTCCCATTGCTTTTGCATAATTTATATTTTTAACTACAGGCATTGCCAGATGATTTGAGGACAAAGCTCAGCATAGATGATGATATGGTCTCTAGTCCCAGAGAAGCACTCTCGCGGGCCTCTGCTGATAAGGTTGCCATGAGAAATAAATCTCATAAAAGGTTTGTTTCTGTTTATTAGCATTAGTAGTACTTTTGTTCTTATTCAGAATCACAAAATAAACATCGTTTACTTGGCCAATACACCATGCTACCATCTATTGTAGATGATAACATTTTACAATCCCTAATAAAGATTTTTAGATTGTTTTCCTTGCATTTTCTACTCCTATCTGATCTAGCTTGTTAATATATCAATTGATGATTTGTCAGTGGAATCTGACTCACTGCTCGTTGCTAGTTTATGGTAACAACTATTTTGAAATGAATCTTTCCTCAGCGGAATGTCCCATTCCTTCTCTACACAAAGGGAAAAAAATATTGCCAAGCTCAGAGTTGATGTCAGCCAGAGAAGGTTCGAGAGACAACCTCCTGAATCACCGGCAATCAGTCGGGTTAGTTGCCACAACGACAATATGCTCATTTGGTAGAAACTGGGAAATAAATCACATTTTTGTTTGCATGTGTATATTTTATGTTACAAGTGATCTAATGCAATTTTCTATGCTTACCAATCCTATATAGGAAGCTCTTAATCATCTATCAGAGCAGATTTCTGCTCTAAATGAAAGATTCGATGAATTTAGTTCGCAAATGGAAGAATACAATAAGAAGTTCAGCTCACAGATAACTTCTATGAGCCAACAAAACTTGGCCCTCCAAGGGGAAGCCTGTAATGGCTCTGTCCCAACATCGCTGTTTTTGTCTAACTTGGGCAATGGCACCCTTTTGCCCACTTCATCTTCTTCTTCACAGCTGAATAAAGATTCTTCCCTACTAGATGAGGTACCAATATTCCATCTATTCTTTTGCTTCAAATATAACTAGTTCACAGCTTCAGTGATGTTAAATCCTTTGCATTTCTAACAATCTTTATAAGTCGTCTAGTTTCTGCTTGCAAATCTTAGAATATTTGAAACCTCAAGTATCTATCATCCAATGATTCTAGTACTAAGAGCTTCAGTGATGCTGATGCTTCCTTTCATTGGCAGCTAATGCTCGTCTCGCGGGGTCAACGACAAATCATACACCGGCTGGATAACCTTAACAACTTGATGCACGAGCGCTTGCCTTTGTCATCCCGGCAAGGCGTAACCGATAACAGAAGTAGAATGCTCAACTGGAATACAATAGGGATACTAGCGATGGGATGCATCGGCATTGTTCTGTTCAAAAATCTGAACAGGAATTAAAATGAAGCCTTTGAAGATCCTGATCGATGACTTTAGATATATTAACCTGTTGATGATGCACAATTGTGCAGGTCCTCAAGCTCAACAAGGAACACCACTGGAATCGACAAAATCTAACACATTGAAGTTTTGCGGGAGTCACGGTGCCCCCCCTCTCTTTCTCTGTCATTTTTGTTTTATTGTTGGTATTTTTTTTTTTCCTTTCAGGAGAGCCGCAGTTAGCAGTTGTATCTTTCGGAAAGTAGAACCATTAAGTATTTTACTTCTATCTCTAGAATCCAGATGTTTGACATTAAGTATTCAATTTAATTGATTTTTTTTCTATTAGCCAGTTAACTGTTTATTAAGAAAAATTTATAAGTTTTAAACCTGAGAAATTAAGAAGGTAAGCATTGTTATCCCGATTCCCGTGGGCTAAAATTGATTTTCAAAGATATGAATAGTGATACAAATTATCGTTATTTAACATAAGTACCCATGCACAAAATAGAGCTTAAGAGGGTGTTTGGCTGAGCTTATAAATTCTACAAAACATCTTATAAACTGTTTTAAAGTTTATAAGTTCTTTAAATTTGTTTGGTAAAATTTTTTGTAAACATCTTATAAACTGTCAAAATAAGTTGTTTAACAACTTATAAGTTGTTTTTAAAAAAGTAATGGAGACCCTATTTTAAAAAAAAAAGATCTTATTTTAACAAATATCTTCTCTAAAATATCCTTATATATTTTTATTAATTCCTGTTTTATCCTTCATCTATTTTTACAAAACTAATAACTCTCTTTACACCGATTTCTTTTCTCGTCACATTATGTTATCTTCTCTTTCCAGCATACGAAGTCTTCAACACTCATTTCTAGTTCTTTTCTCCTTATGCACAAATTCTCCGATTCGATTAGAATTTATTTTTTTTATCTAATTTTTTTCTATATCCTTATTTTATAGCCGCAGTTAAAAAAAAGTTAATAATACATTTTTAGTATTATACATTTTTTTGATAATTTTGTTAATAAAAAGATCTTATAATACCAAACACATCAATATTTTTAAGTTGTTTAAAATAAATTTATTCAAACACTTTAACAATTTATTTTTAAAATAAGACCTAGCAGCTTATAAGCTCATAAAACAACTTATAAATTGTACGAATTTATAAATTATTTTTAATAAGTTTAACCAAACACCTTCTAAATCTTAAAAACAAATATAAAAGATTTAAAATTTTCCAACATTTTATTTTCTTGTTGTGTATTTATATCCCAATAAAGAATTGGAAAATTTCAATCAATATATATATATACATATATATAAATATTTCCAAACAGGCTGTTCGACGATGACTGCGTACGTTTCTCGACCACCAAAAAGTGCCGCGGCAAAAGGAGGTCGCGAAAGCGTCGCCTTCCGCGGTCCGCTCGCCACGCCTCGCTTCGGCGCCTCCGCCCACGGACCACAAGGAGAGAGAGAAGGCTGGGTTGGGGGGAGAAAGTTGCTAGTAGCCGGCCGGGTACCCTCGTTCTATCCGCCTACAGCATCGACCACTTCGATCTTCCGGTTTTGACTCCAATTTCCCCACGCCATCGCCTGCGTTCCGCGCCGGAAACCCCTTACATCTTGGTCTCCATGGCTAGGGTTTCGAATGTTGCGGTTTCGTCCGGGTCGGATCGGGGGTGGGCGGTCATGACGGGTGGGAAGGGATTTAATATTCGAGTTGGGGCGTCTCTAGATCCGAGGGCTAGGTGTGGGGTTCAGTTCCCTCTTCAGGTTGGACTTCGATTTCTATAAACTTGTTTTTGTGCTTTTTTAGCTTTTCCTCCTTTCAAAAAGCTTTATTTTTCAGGTGTTAAACCGAACAAAATAGCTGTTCTATTATAGTTTGTTGGAAATAAAAGACTAGGGAATTGGAAACCAATTTCCAGATATTTTTTTTTTTTTTTTGCGAATTTCCTTTTTGAAATGATAAAGCTTGGAAATTTAGGATTCTCAGATTTAGAAAATGTGGGAGTGATGGGATTTCAAAATCCCTTTGTTTCCTTCTCTACTTGCTGGCCAATCTAATTCAGTAATTTGCATGCTTGGAGAGAAACGCACAATAGTGAAGTACGTTGCGGAATGAAATCCTGAAAGTCATGAACTTGTTGTGAGTTGTTGGCCATTTCTTGTGTAAGTTTATGAGAGAGTTTTCTTAAATTCTGCAACTTGTGAACTTGCTGGCCGCTTTTGAGTTTCCTGTAGTCTCTGTTTTCAGTTGAGTTCCATTCTCTGTGATGCTTAGTAGAAACTGTGCATTTTCACCCATATTTAACCAGGAGCTGGTATGCTAGACCAATATTTGGTTTTTTTACTTTTCAATACCGAGTTGAAAATAGTAAGGAAATATGGCTTGCTGGCAATGGCAAAGGTTATTATTATTGGTGCACTATCAATTTTATGTACTATTTTTAAAATTTTCTTTATGGTTGAAACTAGATGTACTAAATATTTTATCTTTTAGTTGCAACAAGTCATGAGTCCCAATTTTTGGAATTGACTACATGGATTGTATTGCCATTGAATTCTATGTAAGACTATATGGCTAGTCATATATAGATCCATTAGCCACTCTTGATTATACGTAGCCTATATGCCTTTTTTCCTTCAATGCTAATCCATTCTACTTTTGTAATTATAGAATCACTTAAATCATTACTTGTTCAAAGAATTTCCAAGAATTTTTCTCTTTTACTGGTTTTGCTTATTGAGACAATGTCACAGTTTAGCAAGTTATTTGCATCTTAAGCACCTTATAAGACATCACATCTATATTTTTCTTGTTTTAAAACCTTTTTATTTATTCTCATTGATCCCTGTTGATAATTTTACATTATAACTTCTCATGTACTGATTGCAAACTTTATCTGTCCACAGGACTGCACTTGCCATGCTCGGCCATTTTCTTTAAATAATCCCAGAAAAAGTTATTCTTCATCTAATCGAAGATTACGTGTTCATATGACATTGGTAGATGAAAGGGCCATTCGGCCACTAGAAGCTGCAAAACCTAATCTTACCCTGGTCAGTGGTGAATTCATTAAGAAACATAAATTAATTTGTGTTGTTTGTCAGAGCTTACTATAATAGAAAAACTAACTAGTCTCTTTGCAAGACCATACCAAAAGTACTTTGAATATATGTGAATAATCTTATTTTTCTTGATTTTATTTTTAATTTTTTAAACAATAACAACTCTATGACTTAATTGCTTTGCTTATCTTCTGCAGGCATATGATCTTGTCCAAGGAAGCCTTGTAAGAAAACTTTCTCCTTCATTCACCTATTATTCATTTATTCTAAATTCTAATAGATGTTTGATGACTTGCAAATTTTTGACCTCAATCCCAATGCCTTGTCCAGTTGTCCTTCTACTTGTAGAATAAAATAGTTACTAGTTTAATTACCTTCAAGCAATTGCTAGCTTGACTATAGGATTATAGCACTTGCTGGTACTCAAGTCATACCAAATTATAAAACCTAATTTAGGCATAAAATTTAGAGTATATCCAAAGTTGAGGATTTAACATCATAGTTATTTAAGTTTCTTCTCTTAACTTACCCTTTCCGTTATGGTATCAGTCTATTTGCATGAGTGTATTTGTTTCTCTATGTTTTTGTTGAACAAGTGTTATATTCACTGCTCTCATCAGGCCTTAGATTCTAAATCAGGCTCTATAGTTTTGTTGAGCTGACAATTCCGTGCTGCAGTTGTTAATGAGTAATTGTCTATGATTTTCAAACTTGGGATCTACAGAAAGTATTCTGGCTTGTAGTTTAAGTGGGAAAGTTAATATAGATACAGAGAGTATAAGTTCAGTTAATGTAGGGTAGGTGCCAGAGGTTTGACGCTAAGATTAACCAAAATAAATGTTTTTATGAAAAAAATATTGGTGATCTCTGTAAATATGACTTTGTTCAAAAGAACACCGTAACTTGTTAGTGGCTTAGCTTTTCTGGTTCATAATCAGTTCTCTTTCTAAACGGTCACGTCATAAGTTCTCATGATATTCTTGAGAAAAAGTCTAGGTCTTTAAAAACCTTATCTGGATGTCATTGCCTTTGTTAGAATCCAACTATAAATACTCTTCTATGTTCTTTTATTAGTTCCATACCTATGTACTAATACTATGAGTTCCTTTGTACAAAACCAAGGCATTGGAATTCTTTGTTTAACGATCATTCCATGGTTTGGAGAAAATAGTATTTTCACACTTCAGAACTTGAGGTATATTTTGTCTCTCTGATATGCTAATTTGTGTATTTCTTTCCACTTTATCTAATGCAGGTAAGCTGGAATTATTTCATGGATAAGTCAATACCTGATCCACCAACTGCTGTTCTCTTGCATGGTATTCTTGGTTCTAGGAAGAATTGGGGTCAGTGAGCTACTCAAACTTGAAAATTCTTGCTTTTCTCAAACTGATATGCCTTTTAGTGCTTTTCTAAGAACTATACACAAATGGAAAGGTGGTATTTTGGCAGTAATAACTAACTACGGGCTGAGTCGGCTGACAGATTTATAAAAATAAATAAATGAGAAACTATAATATGGACAATCTCAAAAAAAAAAAAAAAGAGATCCACAAGAGACATTACTTTATATTTGTAGTCTCACTTTAGTTTTTCTATTTTGCTCGGTTTCCAACTTTAATTCATCTTTGTCGCACATTAATGTACAATTATTTGCAATATTATGAACAAAGTTTCTGTATTAGATAGAACTACAGATTAGTACATCAACAGATACAGAGTTGTAAGTGTCCTGTTGAATCTGGTGAATAATGGTACAAAAATATTTCAGGTTCTTTTGCTAAGAGACTGGCGCAAGAGTTCCCAATGTGGCAGGTATACTCTCCAACACTTAACCCCTCTTCACTTTGCCAAAAGTGCCATTTAAACAATGAAAAATCAAAATGGTTTTGTAATTAAGTTGCTCTAGCCTTTCTTCTTTTTCATTCTCCTTCTATGTTAGTGAGCCTAAAATAAGTCGTGAAATGACATTGTCTATGTATGTGGCCAAAACCTTTACTGTGCTTCCTTTAATGCAGTTTCTTTTGGTTGATTTGCGCTGTCATGGTGAATCGGCATCGATAAAGAAGAATGGATCTCATACAGTTGCTGCAGCTGCTCTTGATGTTCTAAAGCTTGTAAGTGTTTGGACCATACTGGTTAAGTTTTGCATTGAATATCATCTGTATATGAATATTTTACACATTTTTTGTAGCATTTTGTCCTTAAACAGTTATGTCTCTTTTTAACAGTTTAAGTAGAAATATCACATTGACTTAATTTTTACTGGGCCATTTTTCTAAAACCCATGTAAGTTGTAGTTTTATTAATGAGAGAGCTCACCCAGTTGGCTTGTTTGGTCACTTGATGGCATGCACTGTACCTTATTGACGAGAGTGATGCTTTGAACAAGTTTACCTTCATTACCTTGCCAGTATATTTGTGGTTTACGGGCATCCCTATCAATCCATCCTGAAATTAGAAAATGTAAGATACTAAAGGGGCGTTTGGTTTGAGCATTTTCTGTTTTCATTTACTGAGAAAATGCGGTTTTCTGGAAAACTGTATTCTACATCTGTTTTCTAGAAACAGAGATAGTATTTTGTGGAAAATTAGAAAATATCTAAATGTCATTTTCCAAGAAATGGAAAAATGCGGTTTTCTAGAAAAAGAAATGGAAAATCGCTCAAACCAAACGCTCCCTTTGTTTAGAAAATGTAAGATACTGAAGTTTGTTTCCTTGATCTAGATCAATGTGTCTCTGGTTACTAAAACAAAAAAGGTTGGTGGTAGGTATTAACTATTGGTGATTCAATCACTTCTAAGAAACTAGAGAATTTACAACATTAAGATGCAGTCGATTAATCACTCGGTGTAAATTTAACATCAAAGATGCTCTCTGTCTTTATTTTTTCAACCACAAAGCTGCTCTTGGTCCCATATAGTTGAACATCTCTTGTTAACTTTTGGTTCAGTTTCTATTGGCATTTGTTTCATGAGATAACTATGTTATAAGTTTGGAGGTAATTTTCCAAATATGACACTTTAGCATCATACAGGTTGCACAACTCAGATTGATACCACGTGTCTTAGTTGGTCACAGCTTTGGTGGCAAAGGTTATCTTTGCAAGTTTCTTTATTTCTTGGTTGGCATTTATTTGTTTGTTTGTTTTTTGCAACTTAATATTTTCTGATATGCCACTCTATCATCTTCTCAGTGGCCCTAAGTATGGTAGAACAAGCTGCAAAACCTCTTGCTAGACCTGTCAGGGTAAGATCAAAGTCTGAATTCTTTCTTACCATTGAATACCTGCTAATTCTATTCATGATTTTTTATCGTAGATTTTAATAATCCTCCCTTAAATATCAAAGGTAAAAACTTTGACTTTTGTCTTTGAAGGTCTGGGTTCTTGATGCTACTCCTGGGAAGGTTCGTCCTGGTGGAGATGGTGAAGATCATCCTGGTGAATTGATTGATTTTTTGAGTAAAATGCCTAAGGAGGTGTGCTTGCTTGACTATGAATTCTTACACCAGTTGATTAATTGTTTATAGTAGTTAAATTATGTTTTGTGTTCTTCGTTTTGTCCTATTTTCTTAATATGCTTGAAATTGTGTTTCTAGTTTCCTGAACTACTAGTCATTTCAAAATAGAGTTTAATAGGGATGTCATGAGACAACTTGTTTTGGTGGATACTGAATTTTAGTTTCATGAAATGCAAATTTATATGTTTCACATGAACAATGCTGATATTGCTTTGTTTTTTTGTACTCTAAAATATAAAAACTGGTTTTCTAGAAAGTATTTCTGATCATTTTGATTTATTATAGGTTGCTTCAAAGCAGAAAGTTGTAGATGCTTTGATTCAGGAAGGATTTTCATCAGAGGTTGCGCGGGTATGGACATTTCTGCTTTCTATGATTCTGACGGGTTAAACAAACTCATATTCTTCAGATGTCCAAAGCTACAGAAGCATGAAATAGCTTTAAAAACATAATTACGTACATTGTTTAAGCGTTTTGTTCAAAAACTTAACCATGGAAGGATGATATTATTCCCAGTGGGTGGTGACCAATCTACAGCCAGTTAACCAGCCTGGTTCCATCTCATCATCAGGCTTCTCGTGGATATTTGACCTCAATGGCATCTCAGAGATGTACAAGTCCTATGAAGAAACAAATTTATGGTACAGAAGCAACCTGGTGCGATAGTATATCGCCATAAATTCCATCAATATACATCTGAACCGGAACACTCTATGTACTTGTAGGAAAACTGTTGAGAATGTTCCTCGAGGAGTTCATGTGAATTTCTTGAAGGCTGAGAGAAGCTTACATAGATGGGCTCTCGAAGACCTTCGGAGGATCCATGCCGCCGAGGAGTTGGCTTCCGAGGAGGGAGCTGGTGTTGAGCTACATGTTCTTGAAGATGCTGGCCATTGGGTACTGCTAATCTACTTGTTTCTTTATGCCGCTTCTTACTCTTGAATGTTGACCAACTTATTCATTGAGGCTGCAAGTGTAGAGGCATCAATAGGCTGTACGTGCAACAGAAAGATCAAGATCATGAACCAGCCAGCCCACCTTTTTTTTAAAGTTTATTTTTAAAAATCTTTAAAAATAATAATTTTAAAAACAATCAATAACATGATGTCCTCATGAATTTATTTAATTACTTTGTAGTTTTAGAGGTAAAATTATTTTCATTGGGTTGAAGATAGAAGATAGAGGTATTTTGTTGGCAAGGTTAAACTCCTATGGTGCATTTTACATACAATAGTAAACTTTCGGTAAGGATAATTTGAACTTGATAGAATGGTAGGACTTGGGAGTTATTTCCTTGCAACTAAAGGGTAAATTTAGCAGCTTCTTTCTGTAAACTGAAGAGGCAACTATATGATAACCTCTTAAATGGTTCGACTTACCTCACCCATAATTTTTCTTTCAGGTGCATGCCGACAACCCGGATGGTCTGTTTCGGATTCTCTCATCCTCCTTCCTTGGATTGCGGAATCCGTAGCAGAAGTACATTTGAGAATCATAATCCAATTATGACTTTGGGTATTTTGAGAAGCAAGTGGAGGGTTGAATATATTTAACTACTGTAGTAAGTTATATACATTGATGTATTATTTTGTTCTTTAACTTATCATTCGATTTCTTTTCCCCCCTTGATTTTAGACACAATTATTTTAGTACTGTCTTCTTCCCAAACACGAGAAAGGATTGTAAGGCATCTTTTTTCAAATTGAAATTTAATTATTTTATCAGGATTAAATAAGTGAAAGTTGATCATTAATATACAATTTAAGACATTTAAGTTTTAAGTAGTAGTTTTATGCAATATATTAACAAAGATCGACAAGGAAGGAAACGTATATATCTCTTTAGATGAGCATTCAGGGATATGGATGGATGATTGAACAAAGAATTGAATTAATTGCATCAGGTATTTGGAGTCTGCAGCTTGAGACCCTGTAATTTACTTTACATTTTGAACACATGATTCCTACGTTTCTCTTCTACATTTGATCATCTCAAACTCAAAGCAACATAAAATGAAGTATCTCTACGTCGAGCAGCATCTACTTTGTGTCTCGACATTACTTGTCTCTGACACGACGATGGTGTTCCCCTCTTTGATGTTCTTGGAAGCTCCTGGATTCGGCTTGGATTCTGTTGAAGAGATCAAAGACTTCTTGCACATGATCTGATATATCTCCGAAAGAATGATGTTAAATGCATTCTCCACATTTGTGGCCTCGAGGGCAGAGGTTTCCATGAACGAAAGGCCTTCCTTCTCCGCAAAGCTTTGAGCATCCTCTGAGGGGATGGCACGAAGGTGCTTGAGGTCGATCTTGTTACCAATGAGCATGACTATGATGTTAGAGTCGGCATGATCACGGAGCTCCTTGAGCCACCGGCTTGCATTCTCAAAGGACTTGGGTTTGGTTACATCGTAGACGAGGAGTGCGCCCAGGGCACCTCGGTAGTAGGCACTAGTTATCGCACGGTATCGTTCTTGGCCTGCCGTGTCCCATATCTGTGCTTTTACCGTCTTGCCTTCAACCTGAGAAAGAAAAGGAATATACAGGACAAAGATGAGAGACTAACCGTAGAGATATGAACACATAGAAATGGGTAAACACCCAAAAGGTTGCTCGAAACACTGAATTATAGCTTTATCAGCCTTCTTAACATATAGACAAATTTTTGCCAAATAATCAGGATAGTTCTACAGAATAAACACAAAGAATACAATAGCACCAACAAAAATAAAAAAACAAATGCTAACTGCTAAAACAGCCACAATTACTTGTCCATTTTTCTAATGAATTCTCTTCATCAAACCAAACAAGTCTGAACTATTTTGTATTGTTTATATGGATCTTATCCATAATATTTATATCAGTTAATTCACTTTTTAGTACATTAACTTGAGTTTTCTATGGTCACTCTACTCTAGTTGATTCAACTTTTAAAATCTAGTACCAATAAGTCACCCTTGAATCCATATCATGGATTTACTAAACATAATAGTGAAGAACGAGTGCACTACCAAGCTAACTGGGTTTTGTTCCCATTTATGGTACCCTATCTAACTCGTCTTGATATCTCCACAGATGCAACAGCATGAATATGCGAGAACATCTTAAGTAGGAAAAACTATGAACCCAACCATTAACCAGGACTATTTTTTTTGTTGAACTCTGATAATTTATCAATCATCTCCAAACATATTTATACCATCTTAACTAATTTATCTTATCTAGTAAAGTCACATATTCATCTTGACATTCTTATCTTTGCTTAATTAACTTACTTTTAATTTAATTTTTCCTAATTTGTCCAGTGCTTCTGCCCATAAAGTATGACAAGTTGTATCATAATCTTATAAAAAAAATTCCTAGCCTTAGGAACACATGACAATCACACAAGAGTCTAAATGTTCCTCTTCTTTACAATGACACACATTTTATAAATCAATGATATATTTTATTGCTCAAGCACCATTTGTCGGCGCGAAGGATTACCAAGAAACCACCAGATGGTCCAAGGTAAAAAGAATCCTAGTATCTACTAGGAATTCCATCCTGAGCAGTCCGAAGAAAAGGCTTCGCCTAACCAATTGAATAGGTTGTTTGTGGCTTCTAGTTCCTGAAAACCATTCCATCCCTTGTCCGGTATGGAAGAAATTTTGGTGCACATGCATGAGGTATGGGCATCTGCATCTCTTACCTAAATCATAATTGAACACCAGCACTAGCAAAGGAATGAAGGCAAACATTTAAATCTTGAACTCCGATCTCTTCGTGCAGCAACTCGCTAAATCCAAAAAAAAAAAAAAAAAAAAAGTTTCTTTTTTGTATTTACTATTCAGTAAATCCTAGAAAAATAACAGCGCTTCATCAAAATCGACATATTTGGCGAACCTGCTATTAGAGATCAAGCGCAGCCAGTAAAAGAGTAAAAGAGATCGAAGACGAAACCCTAACCTATTAGGATCTCAAGTAAGAAATCGGGGATTAATCGAACCTGGAGGGTGCGGGTAGCGAATTCGACGCCGATGGTGGACTTGGAGTCGAGGGAGAAATGGTTGCGGGTGAAACGAGAGAGAAGGTTGGATTTGCCGACGCCAGAGTCGCCTATCAAAACCATCTTGAACAAGTAATCGTACTCCTCCTGGAATCCCCCTCGCCCCGTCATCGCCATCGCCATCGCCACCGCCACCGCCACCGCCACCCCTCCCCGTCGTCAACGCCGCCCTGAGACCGGTTCGCCGTGGTTTTCGCGAGGTCTCCGATTCTCAGTTCTCCAAAACGATATGCCAACCGCATTCGACGATTATGCATCACGTTCCGCGGAATCAAACGGTCAATAACAACCACCACTCTTTCACCAGCAACCCGCACGTTAATTCCAACGGGCCCACGAGAATCAAGCGTTGCTAACCAGTAAATATTTTGGTATATTTGAAGAATCAGTTAGAGTACATCCTACGAAGACACATCATCATCTGGGCTGTGGTTGTCAACTTATGTATAATTCCGCAAAAAGTTTCAGAAATATCTAAATCACTCTCTTAATTTTAAAATTATTAAATAATGTATAACAGTCGATTTGGAATATTTAATGACAATGATCAATAATTTTAATCGATTGTTATATTATAATAGCCCATTAAATTATTTTATAAAAAATATTAAAAAATTCTATGATAAAAAATTTGATGCTCTTAATACATTCGGTATATATATAATCAAAAAAATGAGATTGAATATTTAAAACCTGATTCTATGTCATTTCAAGTTTTTACGTCAATTAGTCTGTTTCAATCAAAATCAACTAATAAATTTAGAGAATTCAGCATCACATGTCAAAAGGTTAGATGCGTTCATTTAGTTC
>JBBPFQ010000107.1:8739076-8753016 GCA_037974815.1 Kaempferia elegans | reverse complement strand
ATGTTAAAACAATTTGGCTGAATTCCAAGAGTTCATAATTGACCAGCCTTGAGAAAGGATCACTTCAGAGACTGAATAGCACACTGGAACTAGATGTTGGAAAATGCCAGTACAAATTGTTTGTGTAAAATTTTTGTTATTTTTTTGTGGTTTACAAATATTGGCGTTGTAAAATCCTGCCCTTGTTGAATAAAATATATTCAATTTATATTGTGGTATCTAGTTCTCGTGGAATAAGCAAGTTAACGTTTCTATCAGGTTTTAGAGGCTCATTATTGGAATTCTTTTTCTTTGCAAGCAAAAAAGGTTTACTCTAATTCTAATTTGACCAAAGTCATAAAGGACTAATCATTACTATTGCACATCTCCAACACTACTCAAGATCATTAGGAGAAGGAGCATTAGGAGGAAAGAACTAAAATCAAGTGTGTCATCTGCTATTTATAAGAAACAAGGATTGTGGAAAATATACCGTTATTTAAATTTGAGCAGTGAATCCTACATACGATCTTACATGAATTAACATGGTAATGGGTATATAGAAATATACAAAACTTGTAATGCATGTAAGATGGAAACCTAATAATTGTAATAATGGAGTTGTCAACACTATTTACATTAATACTTAAATGAACCAAAAAGGTGCATGTAATGACAAACTACCTTATGACCTAGTTATTGTACTGCATACTCTGTCTCTAGTTTTTGACGTACTCTGTCCCTAGTGATTAACACATTTAACTTTACTATGACAAATTTGTTATTTGGTATTAACCTATCAGTACTTTCAACAAATGTTGGTACGCTTTCATATTGTTGTTAAAAATTTAGCCAGCAGCTAGGATTTCCTGTATGTTCTAGATCATTGAAGAAACCCTTGCTGTTAAGAGACTTCTAATTCTTTTGTTAAAGCCTTGAATCTCAACACCGTACCGAGTTCTTACATCATGGTATTGATTTTGTTCAAAGCTTTGGGCTTCTTGGTGCTTTTCTGAACACATGCGACAAATGACCTGTCTTCAAGCTGCAGTATTTGTTAGAATTGAAATGTTCCCTCCTTCATTTTCTTTCATCTGTGTCATAGATTTCTTTCCAATTAGCAGCACCACACCTTGACAACCTAAATAGCCATCTTATCATTCTTTTCTTTAAGTCAATCACTTTGTTATATTGTGAATCTTATGCTTATACTATATCCTGTTAGTAACTTTTGACAGTGACTGAATGACCCTTGATATTTCCCCGTTTTAATGAGTTACATGAAGCATAATTTTCTCTGAGAAGTGATATCTAATATCTTAAGTTACAATAGCTTTTGGATGATGAGTTAACAGATGTTAGTTGTATCAGTGACAGATTTTGTTTCAGCATGTTTTCTATTCTTTTCTCTCTACTTAAATAGTTTGGAAATTCCAATTTTCAGGTTACTGAAGCTCTTTCACAAGCAGGTCTCGAGTCATCGAATCTTATTGTCGGGATTGATTTCACAAAGAGCAATGAGTGGACTGGTTATTTTTTGGCTGGGACATTGTCCTTTATTACTTATTTGCTACAAATTGAAATCAACTATGCTGACATAAGATATCATTTGATAATCAGGTAAACGGTCATTTAGAGGTCGCAGTTTGCATCATATTGGTGATTCTCCAAACCCATATGAGCAAGCAATCTCTATTATTGGACAAACCTTATCAGCATTCGATGAGGACAACTTGATCCCATGCTTTGGGTTTGGTGACTGTAAGTTTCATCTGATTTGAGGTGCTTTTAAAAGTAATTCTCTTTTCCCTGCTGTGGTATTAAATTATTTTTTGATTTCAGCATCAACTCATGACCAGGATATATTTAGTTTCTATCCTGACGAGAGACCGTGTAATGGATTTTCAGAGGCTCTAGATCGTTATAAAGAACTTGTTCCAAAATTGAGATTAGCTGGTAATTATGCTACATTTACTATTTCTGATGTAAGTGCCCAACAGTTTATTCTGGGTTGATTAAACTTCCACCTTAATTTACTCCAGGTCCCACCTCATTTGCTCCAATTATTGAAATGGCAGTGACCATTGTGGAAGAGAGCGGAGGGCAGTACCATGTTTTATTGATAATTGCTGATGGACAGGTATACTTTCTGTAGTGTATGTCATTGTTTTCATGGAAATTTGGGTGGATCATTCTATCCAGATATAGACACCTAGAAACAAAATGGAGTCAATGGCATTATGATGGATTGGACAGCAAGTTTGAAGTGTCTTTTTTGTCAGCTCTGGAACTTTCGTGTCTTGTTCTGGCTTTACCCATGGGCTATTTATCTCCTTTCTCACTAATATTGTGCAAATTCGCTCATGCTAATTCTTGCTTAATATCACTGCATCTCTGATGAATACTGATGATATACTTTCTTAGTTTTAGAAAAAGATCCATCGTCTTCTCTATTTTCTCCACATTTCTTGTTGCTGCCATGACAAGCTATTCTCTATATTTCTCTTTCGTATAAATCCTTTGTTTGCTGTAGTTCGCTTCACAATCATGTATTGTTTTTTAATGGGAAATGTTAACGCAGGTTACAAGGAGCGTGGACACTGATTTTGGACAATTGAGTTCCCAAGAACAAAAGACAGTTGAGGCTATTGTGAAAGCTAGGTAAATTTGCACTTCAAAATTTTCAACTATATAGTACTTCACAATCATTATTTAAGTATAGATAATGATATAGTAAGGGATAGAGTCCAATGACGTAAAAGAATCCATATAGCCGACCTCATCTAGTGGGATAAGACTTGGTGGTGGTGGTGGTGGTTGTTGTTGTTTCGTGATGCTAGTTAGTACAAGTATGATTGAGCAGTATGGAAGGGATGAAAAGGGATAACTCTAACTTCTATATCTGGATTCTTTGGTTTCAGTGATTTTCCTTTGTCAATAGTTCTGGTTGGAGTTGGAGATGGCCCTTGGGACATGATGAAAGAATTTGATGATAACATTCCTGAACGAGCCTTTGACAATTTCCAGGTAAACATTGTTGTATGTCCTCTTATAAACTTACACTAGGTTATTTTATCTTAAGCTGTATTTTTCCCTAGTTTGTAAATTTTACCGAGATAATGTCAAAGAACATGCCTGAAGCTAGAAAAGAGAGCGTATTTGCTCTTGGAGCACTGATGGAAATACCGTCGCAATATAAAGCAACACTTGAACTCGGAATTTTAGGGTACAGATTTGAAGTGTCTTTCAGTTTTCTTCTTACTCATAATACAGAAGTGCATATTGCTGAACCATATTCTGTTCTATATTATTGGTCTTGAACAGTCGTCGGACTGCAAAGTCACCAGAAAGGGTTCCTCTTCCTCCACCAATTGGAGGGTATGCGGCCTCTGTCGGTTCAAACAGTTTTAAATCAACCAGTTTCAAGCGGACTGAACCTACATACTCGAGCTACGAGACCTCAACTGTTTCGAACGCAACTCCTTCTGCACCAAGTTCTTCTTATGATAATCATGTACGCTCGCTCATTCCTTGAATGCACTTCATATTGTGTGATATAATATCTTGTGATTCTCAGCTGTTTCTACTTCCCGCTGCTTACAAAATTACTACTTTATTCCCTTTTGCAGCTTTGTCCAATTTGCCTTACAAACCCGAAAGATATGGCTTTTGGTTGTGGGCACCAGGTGAAGTTTCCATTAACTATCAGATTTTCGTTTTGCCTATTTTTTTCATTTTCTATTAACTTATAAGATCCATTAATTGCACTTTAGAGAGATGGTACAATTTGGAAGTGTTAATAGCAAAGTTATCGCTGTATTTTTTTTTTCCCTGATCAAACATGGAAACTTTTTGATACAATTGGCATCTTCTTGCTCCAATTTTGTCTCCTACCAGACGTGCTGCGAGTGTGGTCCTAGTCTTGAGACGTGCCCTATCTGCCGAACTGAAATCACTACCCGAATAAAGCTCTATTGAGGTGGCACTGTTTCAGACACTCCCTGCAAGATAATGATCATTCCGTAAATCGAACTCTTTCCTTCTGGTCTATTTAGTTCTTTCTTTCTTAGATTCAAAACTACTGTAATCTATTCTTGGTGTTACTGATTTGTGCTTGATCTGTACATAGAACCTAGCTAGTGCTAGTCCTCGATTTTTCGTTCAAGTTTATCATCTCACCGTGCATGGCTCGCTTCCAATCAAGAGAACCATTATGTGGCATCTCATATCATGCATCGAATTCTATAAAATTGATTCGAATCTTTTAAGAAAATAATAATTTTATTGGTAAGGAGCAGGGGTTAGGGGTGTCAATTCGGGTGGGTCGAGTCGGGTTGTAAAATTTTTTCTTTTAAAACTCTCAACCCGAACTCGAATTCAACCCGAAACTCTTCAACCCGAATTTGAACCTGGTCAATCTGACCAATTCGAACCCAACCTGAATAACTAATATAACCCGATCTAAAATAATTTTTTTACCATTTTTCTAATAATTTTTCACTTTTATCTCAATACTTAATCATTATTATACTAACATAGATATTAACATACAAAAAAATATTTAATTTTTAACATAAAATTTAATTTAACCCTAAAAAATCAACTAACTTCTAAATTTAGATCAACCCAAACTCAACCTGAAAATTTTTAACTTGAAATCCACCCATCCGAATCTGACCCGAACCCGAAAATACCCAATCTGAACCTGATTTTTTTTATATCGACTCAGATTAGATCATCGGGTCGGATTTATCTTTGACATCCCTAGCAGGAGTGAAGGTGGGTAACATGAGGTCCATATCGCCCCCAATAGGATAAGAAGAGAACCTCTATCACATCTTTTAATCATAAACTCTCACTTGCTTCAAACGGCCCACGCGACTAGAGAAGAAGAGGAAGAGGAGTTTGGTTCTGTTTCTCATGGCCGCCACCATTGCCACCATGTCCCTTGTCAAGCCCCAAACCATGGCCACCGCCTCCCGCATCAAGTCTACCATCCGCAGTAAGCCCGTCTCCATCCCACTCCCCGCCGTAACCACACCGCCGACGGCTTCTATCATCGCCGGCGCTGTCTTCTCCTCCCTGAGCCTCTCTGACGCTGCCTTCGCCGCCCAACAGCTGGCCGATCTGGCGGAGAGCAGCGACAACCGGGGCCTCGCGCTGCTTCTCCCCATCGTGCCCGCCCTCGCCTGGGTGCTCTACAACATCCTACAGCCGGCGCTCAACCAGCTCAACCGGATGAGGAGCGATAAGGGGTTGGTCGTCGGGCTTGGTATCAGCTCCGCCGCCGCCGCCGCCGGGATGATGGCCGAGCCGCTCAGGGCCTCGGCGGGTGAGGTGGCGATGATCGCCGACGCGGCGGCCGGAGATAACAGAGGGCTGCTGCTGCTGTTTGTGGTGGCACCGGCGCTTGCGTGGGTCTTGTATAACATCTTGCAGCCGGCGCTGAACCAGCTCAATCGGATGCGATCTGAGTAATCTGCCAGCATATATATTTGTATTTGTAGATTTAATAATAAAAAACGTGTATTTTGCATGGCGTTGAAGCGAACTGTGACTACTGCTCATCACTTTCTTTTCTCTTTATTTTCCCCTGCTTCAAACAAATATGATCCCTTCCATGATCATTCAAGACAATACAAATATATCAAGAGACTTCAACATTAATAAACATCCAAAAAGCTCAAAAACATTTAATAATCCCCCAATTTATTATTAAGTAATATGCAGCTCAACGACCTAACTGTCTAACCCACTCGACTCATCTAGCTTATTTTGCCTGACCTTCAACCCAAACAGCATTCAATCACACCTAACCCAACTTAACAGCCACTGCTTTGTTAATATATCGTGTGTTGTACACCTAAAATACCATATATTTTATGGTAGGATGGGGTTTTTTTTTCAGGAGACGAATGTGAGAGAGACAAACGGTGAGTGATAAGAAGAGAGTTTTGAGAGAACTGATTCTCGTAAAATATCTCTTTACAGTGGTGGTAAGTGGGCATAGCTCTAACATCAAGAGTGAATCAGTGGTAATTAGACATAGCTCACACATCAAGAGGGAACCACCAAATTCTTCTGTGTTCATATTTTTCTCTCATAAATTATTATAATTTCGGAGATTAAAGACTGGAATTGTAATTCCTAACAACCACCTAACCTACCTAGCCCAGTCAGTCACAGCTACAAAGAAACAGTCCAAAACATTTTTAGCCTTTAAGAAATCTGATGAGAGGCATATTAATTCATATAGTTTGGCTTAAAAATATAGGTTTTATAAATTACAGAACATGTAGATAATGGTGTGTTTTAAGGATAATAATATATGAAACTGAACTGCCCATAAACTATTAGTCTGTTCCAAGCAATCATTGTTAATCATTCTTCCTCTTCAGCTTCCTCAAGCCAGTTCACAAATGACTCCAGGGCTTTCACGAAAGTTTGCCTGCAAAAATGTAAGGCCGTTAAAAAATGTATAGATAGTGATTTTGTTGAATGCTGATTGGAATAACAATTTCTATAGAAAAAAATAATCTATTTTTCTCTCAATCGCTATTTAAATTTTCTATTTTCTCTAGTAGAAGAACAGAAGAAGATTGGGGAAGAGAAGCAGGCTGTGGAAGAGGTCAGAAAAAGAATATTATTCAAAGAAAATCCTCATTTCCATCTTCACAAATAAACAGAATTTTACCAAATTCTTCTCATTTCAATCTTGTCAAACAGACAGGATTTAAGAATTTTATTTTCTCATCCTTCCCATTCAGCATCTATATTTTCTTCTCATTTACTGCCAACTCTATTTTTTTTCCCCTTCCCTGTTCCCTACTATACTACCTGAATGACATCGGCAGAAAAAATAACACATCCAGTCTCACAAGCGTCATCTACATCCAAACAAATGAAAAGGAAGATGAGTTAGCAATGCGCACCTGCCCTTTGGGTTTGCACCTTTCCGGAACCAAAGGAGAATGGAATCTTCGGCGAGCACGTCCTGCTCATAAAGAGACCTTATAATGTCAGGGAATAACTTCATCAGTTTGGCATCCTCGTAGCACTGGATCTGGACTTTGTACATCAATTCTAGTTCCAGTTTCCCACTAGTACAAAAGGCATTCAGAAGTCCGGACCATGTCTTCACCTGATGCGGTAGAAAATTGGCCCGTGAGTTATCATGGTAAATTAAACTCTGTATTGAATTGCACAAGAATATAAAATAGATCGATAAAACAGAAACTATAGGTAAAAGATGGAGTCAGCCAATATGACCGTGCCAGTAAATAGTGAACATAAAGAAATGAAAACATGAAGTAAACGTTTTTACTCCATCCTCTCCTCCTTGGGAAAGAAAATTGAAGACCAACCTGCTACAAACTAAAAATAGAATTTTTTTTTTAGGCAGTCTTATTTTGGGTCTGATTCAATGTACAATAGGTAGATTGGTCACCAGCGTGTGGAAGTTCTGGTTCTAGACTATTGTTTATCATGCATGTCTTTAATTTACCAAATGCACAACCAGATGTATGACGTTGATATTGAAGTAACATGAATAGCAAACTTTTGGAGAAAGCATGTAGAAAACTAGAAATGAAGAATTGCACAAATAACTAACACAGAAGGGTCGGAAGTTACATCCATGAGAAATCAAAGCACATGTATAAAATGCTTTTTAAAAAAAAAACTACCTGACGAAGCACAGAATTTGCATTCTGCTGCTGGTTTTTACTAGACCATTGAACAGCATCCATTAGCATATCCCACAAGATACGTACAACTTCAATATCAGGTAAATTGGCATCTTTGACATGCTGTTTTGCAGTTTGTATAACTTCAGAGATATCAGTTTCATCAGCAATCTGGGTTGTCAGTGCTGTTTTCATTTCCTTCAGTTTCACTTCAAATATTTTCTTCTCGTTGTACTCAACCAGAGCTAATAGTCCTTCTTTACTGAGAGTTACAAGAGAGATAAAATCAACAGTTTTATCAATGGAGATTGGCAAAATGTTGGAAGTTGTTGTAAGGCCTTTGCTAAATGGTATGACCTTGAGCTGGAGCATAATACTTGCAATAGTATGATAATAGCTTGTAAGACCTTGTGCTAAAGCATAATACTTATAATAGTATGATCATAAGCAATGTGAGCTGTAACATATTAAGTTTTCTTGTCAGCCTTATCCATATGTTAAGCTTTTTCATGTCAACAAAAGTTGGAAAATCCCACACGTATCATCCATTGTAGATAGTGCAGTAGCTCAACTTTTTAAAACCCTAAACATATGTGAAATCACTCAAAAATATACTAAGAATTCACAAGAAAACCCCCTACTAAAAGCTTAGGAATATTCTGAATTATTATGCATCAAGATGTTGAAGAAAATATACTCACGTGAAATGCTCGGAAAAGCATTCTGCAGAGCGCCTGGCAACAGGAAAACAATCAAGGAGTTTATCATCCATTTTACCTCTCTTCAGAAGCAATATAAGATCATCCAAACTGTTTTCGACCAAATATTCCTTGAAGAAAACTGTAACAAAGGAAAGCACTATTCCCTTGGCAACGAGATTGTCCTTGAGCAATGATTGGAAGACAGTCTCAGGCTGGAGGCCCGATAACTTCTGAGAAAATGCAAGGGCTGTAAATATGGCAAGTTTCTGTCTTTCATTCTCCTCGAAAAGCTCCAAGGATTGGAGGAACTTTTGCATAACATTTTCAAGGTTTTTGATCAAAAAGGGCTTTCTCCGCAAAATTTTCTGAATGTATAGAACTGAAGGCAAGATGGCTTCACGTTTAGGCTGGCAATCTAGAACTGAGTAAGGGTGCCTCTCTCCCTCATCAGGCTTTATTGTACCTGGTTGTGTCCGGCCACCAGTGAAGATAACCTAAAGCAGTATCAAGGAATCAGTTGCAATAGCTTAGAGAAAGACAACAGCACCAGGAATTACATTAAACACATGGCTCACAAAGCATCAACTGTTTAAGTGTAATGTTAGTAATGAAATTCAAAATCCATCCTATAGACTACTCAAAATAGGTTTTGTAGGATATTAACCCAAAATAACCCTGAGAAAACTTGACAAAGAAAAGAAAAACTGACCTAAATAAAATGAAATGAGTTTGGTTCTGGTTTCATATTCTCTTTTTTCACATCTTTTGGGGCTATAAAGTATAAAGCATTATATACCTCGGTGGAGAGGTCCGCGGGCTTCACCAGAGAGGGCTTTTGCGGAGAGAGTTCGGGTGAGGAGTGAACAATTTTAGGTTTTCTGGGAGGGAGTTCGGTGAAGGAGAGAGTTCGGGTGAGAGGGATTCGGCGGAGAGGGCTTCGTCAAAGAGGGCTTCGGTGGAGATGTCTTCGGCAGAGAGGGTTTTATGGAAGGCCTTTGCTGGAGATGCCTTCGGCATGAGAGGATGGGCGGAGATGTTGCTTAGAGGGATGAGTTCGATCGCCGACGGAAGAAAGGAGTTCGCTCGAGCAGAGAAGAGGTCGCGGCAGAGAAGAGTTCGCGTGAGGGTGTTGAGGAAAATTAGGGTAGACATAAATTAAATTGTGTGGGGTTCATTAAAATGTTACGAAAATAATAAGGAGGTGATATATGTCTAGTTCAATAAAAATATTAAAATTATTAACGACATCCATTGTACGTTTTTAAAATTTTATATTATTCTATTGACAACATGCATTTTTGCACGCCATCATTATAATAATGATTAACAGCGCACTTTGCACACCGCTAATATTTAGTTTTAATAGTGCACTTTGCACGTTGTAAAAAAGTTTATTGACAGCGTACTTTTTTTGCACGCTGTCGTTTGTATAAATATGTTACTGTCTGTAGCGTACATAATTGGGTGCGCCATAAAAACTATTATTAACAGCATGCTTTAACCGCGCACCGTTGATGACGTGCTGCGGAAAGTCATATTTGTTGTAGTGACTTCACATATTTTGATCATGTATATTTAATCTCTCATAAGTCTGAGGCATTGGATTACTTCAATCATTATTTGAACGAAATTGAGCATCAATTGGAACTTAAGGTTAAAACCTTGTGCACTGACCGTGGAGGTGAATATTTATCTGATCAGTTCAAGATAATATGTAATAAAAAAGGGATTATTAGACGACCAACTATCCCTGGAACTTCACGGCAAATTGGAGTTATTGAAAGAAGAAATCAAACTCTTCTAAATATGGTTAGGTTCATGATGACTCATGCTAATTTGCCAATTTCCTTTCAGGGAGATGCATTGTTAGCTACAACCTATATACTTAATCGAGTGCCTTCTAAATTTGTTCCATCCACCCCATATGAACATTGGACAGGTAGAAAATAAGATTAGAGTAATTTGAGACCCTGGGGTCAACTTATAACATTCATGATAAGACTCACATATATGAAAAATTAGGACCCAGAGGTAAGAAGTGTATTTTTATAAGGTATTCTAAAACTTGTAAGAGTTATGTCTTCATAGGTGAGCAACAAGATAGAACCATCTCTGAAATAGAGTCAAGAGATGTTACTTTTCTAGCAATTGAATTTTCAACATGAGGTGATGTTGATAAGACTATTCCTCTATTTGCAATAGAGGAGGAGGATAATGTTCCTGTATTAACAAATTAGGTGTCAAGAGAGATGCTTGAATCTAGTCGACCCAATGGGAGTAATTTGCCAAGTCATGAGTTGACCTCTCAACAACCCATCTTACAACGAAGTGTTCACAAGATTAACCTCGAAAATGGTTTAATGTTGAGAATGAGACATTAATGACACTCCCAGTTGACAACGATGAACCTCAAACAGTTGAGGAAGCTTTAAGAAGCTCAGTTAGAGAAGAATGGAAAATTGCAATGGATGAAGAAATGAAGTCTATGAGAAAGAATTAAGTTTGAGATTTAGTCAATCTTCTTCTGGGCCAAAGGGCTGTTGGGAATAAATAGAATCTCAAAATTAAGAGGAAAATAGATGGATCGATTAATAGATACAAAGTTTGATTAGTTGCAAAATGATATACCCAAATGGAGGGTATTGATTTTGAAGAGACATTTTCCCTAGTTGTGAAATTTGTATTGATACGTGTCATTCTAGCTATAATAGCACATTTTCACATGGAATTACATCAAATGGATATAAAAATGACTTTTCTTAATGGTAATCTTGAAGACAAAATCTATATGGCCCAACCATAAGGTTACATTGCTAAAGGTCAAGAAAATAGACTATATAGACTTAAGAAGTCTATATATATGCTAAAGCAAAGCATCAAGATAATGGAACATAATATTTAATAAGGTCATTTTATCTTATGGTTTTGATATGATCAATGAGGATCATTGTGCTTACCTAAAAAAGGAAAAAAGGAAAGTTTATCATCTTATCATTATATGTTGATGATATGCTAATAGCTAGAAGTGACACAAAGTATGTGATAGAAGTCAAATCATGGCTTTCATCATAATTTGACATAATAGATATGGGAGAAGCTGAATACATCTTAAGAGTGAAGATCATAAGAGATCAATCAAAAAGACTTTTGGATTTGTCTCAAGAGGCTTATATCACTAAGTTGCTACATCACTTTAATATGTTAGAATACAATTTTGAACAAACACCTATAGCGAAAGATATTGTTCTGAGCAAAAGTATGTATCCCAAGACTCTTGAAGAAAATAGCTGATATGGAGAAAAAAAATCATATGCCAGTGTTATTGGTAGTTTAATGTACACTATGCTATGTACTCGTCCTGATGTAAGCTATGTTGTTAGCTTACTTTGTCATTTCTAGTCAAACCCAGGATCGAGACACTAGAAATCGGTGAAGAGGATATTTAGATACCTCAAAGGGACAGTGGATTATTATCTCTGTTTCCAAGGATTTAATATGAGTCTGAGTGGCTACACAGATGTAGATTGGGTTGGGGACCTTGATGACAAAAAATCCACATCTGACTATTGCTAAATGGTGGCGCCATCTTATGGAACAGCAATAAAAGGCTAGTGTAGTGCTGTCAATAATGGAGGCTGAGTATGTGGTTCATGCAGAGGTTGTGCAAGAGGCTGTCTAGTTAAGAAGGTTCCTGAAGCATCTGAAAATTATTGAGGATAGTGAGAGTCCTGTTACGGTGTATTATGACAATCAAGGTACTATAGCTTTTTCCAAATATCCCAAATATCACAGCAAAGACAAACATATAGAAATTAAGTATAATTTTGTAAGGGATATTGTTAACAAGAAAAAGGTAGTTCTTGAGTACATCCCTACATATAATATACTTACAGATCCTTTTACTAAGCAATTGACTAAAGATTCATTTCAAGGGCAAGTGAAGTCCTTGGGACTTCGAAGAATGTAACATACTGTTAAGACAATAAGATATATGAAAATGTCATAATCTATTCAGTGTATATGTCTTTGTTACATTTAAATAAAATCTCGATAAGCATGTTGGCAGATTGAGACTGGTCCACTCACATGGACAATCATATTTATTTGTTAAGTATGAATAGAGGTAAGACCATTACTTATGAGACAATTTATGTAATTGTGAAAAGAAACATACTCATAAGTTATCATTGCCTTGACAATTGTGTCAAGATGAGATCATTTATGTAATGATCGGAGTAAATGATTCCACCATTTACTAAATCTATTTAATGCTAGATTGGAATTCATATGTTGAATTTAGGATTAGACATTATGTATGTCTAGATCAAAATTTGTACGATATTAAAATTTGGAAAAACATATACTCTTTTTAGTAAAGAGAAAGACATTGTAATATATGATTCATACCATATGTGCTATGACGACAATAAGGGTAGTAGGATATTAATGGATCTCTTCTTCTCTACTATGTGAGACTTTTGAGATTATAAGTTGATCTCATTCTTACCTTAAGTGACTCTTTAGCTATCCACTTGAAGTTATAATCAGTATCTGCTACTTTAGCATGTTTCCTATTAGATATGGATGATTTGGCCAATAGAGCACAACTAGGAAAGTGACTGATTAGAATTAATAGATTCTAGCTAAAAAAGAAGATTAAGATTGAATTTACATCTTTGTCATTTATTCATTGGTACTAGTTATATTTTGAATTGAGTACATAAAATGTAATTGTGAATAATTATATTGATTGGAGATATTGAACATGCTCTTGACATAATGGTCATTGTGAGAGATTAGAGATGTTCATATATATTGTCACGCCTCTAGAGGAGTCCCTGCCCGACGAAAATCCAACAGAGTCTCCCCTGTATCAATGACAATATTAAACATTTTATACATAGCCTAAACGACCACCATACCTTGGCCAACAAGGCCGGAACAAATACACACAACCACGCAGTTTATATAAGCCACACAGCTAAACAGAAAAAACACATCCACTCAGTTTATATGATAGCCTACTCGGCTGACAAAAAGAAAGACAAATACGATACTTACCAAAGTCGACGGTCCACTTGGCCAAAACATAAAAGAAACAATGGAGCGGAAAAACGTGGGCAACATACTAAAAAACTCGAATACGCAGAAGCACGAGCCTGAAGGCTAAATACAAAGTCCAAGTTCAATTTTTACAACACCAAACCAGTATAATGTCCGAATGTTAAAGTAAAATATAAAGGAAAACCAATACAACGAAATCCATACTCATCCCAGACGTGGGACCGGCAGCTGGGCTCACCAAACGACTCATTTGCATCTAGCTAATACATGGAAATAGGAAACATTGGAAATGGGTGGTGTGTGCGGGTGCACTCAGCAGATAATAGAAAGGACGATGCATGACATATAAAAATAACTAAATCAAAGGTATACAGTCTAGAGGAAATAATAGTATGATTAACTGATACAAATCAGAAATACATACCAGTACCAGATCTACACATACATGGTAATGATCGGTAATACCCTAGGTATCCATAACAGTCTATCTGTAACAGCTGTACAAACCATG
>JBBPFQ010000107.1:8644375-8656773 GCA_037974815.1 Kaempferia elegans | reverse complement strand
TTGGATAAGATCTCCTGTGTTCTATCAGTCCTGTAAAGCTTGATCAAATGTATCAAACACATATGAAACCTAACTTAAACTATGCTTGACACACACATCAAAAACACGATTGCATCAACAAAAAGATTTTAAATCCACTAGTAGATATGTATATACTATTTATGGTAGAGCAGTGTCATGGAAATCCATGAAACAACTGTGCACAGCTGAATAACTATGAAATCCAGAAGAAGTCGAATAACTTTGCAACCTCTTAAAGGATACCCCATATTGGAAAAAGCAATGTCTGCTATGATGATATATTGTGATAATCAATTAGCAATTATAAGAGCACAAAATAGCATGTATGATAGTAAGTCATGACATGTTCGTTAATGACATAATACCATTAGATAGTTGATCTCTAATGAAGTTCTTTCTGTCGATTATGTCAAATCAAAAGATAACTTGATAGATCTGTTTACAAAAATATCAATAGAGATCAAATTTACTGCATATCAAGAAGAATGAAATTAAAAATCTATAAACAAGAAAATTCATAGTAATAACCCAACTTTGTTGATTGGAGATCATTGGATCTTTATTCAATGGAATAACGAAATTATGAAAGTTTGTGTCAGCACTTGGACTAGTTCCTCTCCTATTCCTAGGATGGAAAAGTGTTGTCTACGACATGCAGTAAGGTTAAGTCGTAAACTTTTAATGACTTGTATACTTGAAAAAATAGAGAGGTCATCTATATAAGTGTGAAGATGTGTCTCTTTAACAAAACACTTATAAATTCAAGATATTGTCCATGTCCAAAATGGACATAATAGTAAGAACTATAGAGATATGAGAAAGGTCATTGCATAAATATCATTGTCTTGGTTTATACAAACGACTGAGTAGTTTAAAATATCATGTTCACTAAGCAACCTAGTAAATCCAATGGTATTATACTACGGAAAGTTCAAAACCATGAGCTACCTCTCCTAACGTAATAATCTTTCAATTGAACTCTCCTTTGATGTCAACATACATGATTGTATTAATTTTCATTCATGTGGAAGATTGTTAAAAAATTAATTTTGAACCAATAAGGGTGTGAATGAGAAATTAAAATCCATCACTTAATATGTGACATGACTTAATTTGGATCGTCAGATTAAGATAGACAAATCGAGTTTATCCAAATGAGAGGTCATAAGTACCTCTTTGGATGACTTAATCTCATCCATTGAATTGAAAAATGGAAGGTATCAAAATGAACAAACATTGTGTTTTTTGAAAAGGGATAGGTTCTGGATCATCCATTCAACTTGACAGATGAGATTTGATTAGACCCCAAGAGGTTCTTCTAAATCTTCACAAAATATAAATAAGCCTACATTTTGTCATTTTATTCATTTCAATTCAAACCAAAGCATGCATTGCATTTCATACTTGTATTTAGAGAGTTCGAGAAGCTTATTCAGTTTGGAGATCTTTGTGATTTGTAGTGCTGCTATCGCAAAATAATGTCATTATATCTTAGGAGACAATTGTTGTGTTTCGTAAACACTGTGTGCCAAACAAATTCATCTTAAAGAGTTAAAAGTCTAACTCTAATCTCGACTTCACCTAAAAGGTATTATACCGTCCTTCTGTCCGTACTCAAATTGCACCACCACAATGAGATCCACACGAATTTCCTACGAACCATACCTGACCCTGGTTTGGAACCGCTAGTTTGACAGTTCCAAGGGGAAGACATTTAACTTTAATTATCTAAGACGATTACGGTTCACGGTTTAGATCCATCGGTTCACCATTCATGAACGGTTCACCATGGTTCGTCATGATTTAAGATTATTATATTATAATTTTTTTAAAAAAATATATATAAATTTATAAAATTATTTGATGTCGTTTGACTCATTAAGATTAATTATATAGTAAAAATTATTAATTATTAATTAATTAATATATAATAAATGATTATAAATTAATAAATAAATAAATATGTATTGTTTTTGAATTATTAAAAATAATAACATAATAAAAGAAATTAATAATTAAACAATTAATTAACATACCAAAACATCTATGGCTATAGTGTAGTTAGTTACGGGCCTGAGCCCGGGCCAGGCCGAGTTCGATTCAGATCCGCCCGGAATTGAGCCAACTACGAAATCATTAGTCACCATGAGCCCGAGTGAGTTTGATTCCGATCCAGCCGGGGTTGGGTCGATTACGAAATCATTAGTCACCATGAGCCCGAGCTGAGTCCGATTCGGATCCAGCCAGGGTTGGGCCGACTACGAAATCATTAGTCGCCATGAGCCTACTATCACCCACTAGGCCACTACATCTCAATCAGCCAACTGAATTAGTTTAGCTCATTAATCAATTAATTGAACACTAATTTAAAGCCATTGTTAACAAATCAATGGTTATGAACTAAATAAAGATCAGAAAGTTGCCTCCTATATTTTCAGTCATTTACGATAGTGCCCCCAACGGAGTTGAGTTGATTAGTATGGAGTAGAATTATTATTATAGATAAAGTTTTAAATTCTAATAAAATTGATGGAAAAAAATTTTCTCTGCTAAGTATAATTTTTTTATTTACCTTTTCAAATATAGTCATAGGGTACAGTAAAAAGACCGTTGGATCATAAATATTATCTTTTACTTCGGTAAGTTTGCGGTAGTCCAATGCTACCTTTTACGGCGTCCAATTCTTCGATGTGAATAAGAGTAAACTAGGGATTAAAATGAAAATTTCCCCATTTATAAAGTTTGTTAATTTTGAGGCTATAAATCTATATATACGTGTGAGCTATCCTCTCTGAAATCTGTTACTAGCAAGCGCCACTGCTCTGCTCACACCAGTCACACGTCTCGCTTCATCTTCCTTCTTCTACGTCGTCTCGTCCCTTTTCTCCCTTTACCGGAGATCCATCCATGTCGAAATCGAAGCTCGAGCGCATCCCCAGCCTGCGAGATAGGGTGGAGGACACTCTCTCCGCCTACCGCAACGACCTCGTCTCCCTCCTCTCCAGGTACTTCCCGTTCCCTCTTCCTCGCTCCTTACCGTCTGAGCCCTAGATTCATCGATCGATTCATAGTTTTGATTTCTTGCGTTGCGGAAACCTGGCCTGTTATCGTCAGGTACGTGAGCCAGGGGAAGGGATTGCTGCAGCCCCACCACCTCGTCGACGCCCTCGCCGAACTCGGCGGCGACGCTGGGTCCAATCTCTCCGACGGCCCGTTCTCCGATATCCTCAGATCTGCGCAGGTTCTCATCTCGTGCCTCTGATTCTTTCGACCTCTCTCGATTTCGATTCGGTTTGCTAATCGATTCGTGGGAACCTAACCGTTGATTCGATTTTCCGTTGATAAAATTAGTTTTTCTCTACCATAAGTTTCCCAGATAGTCTTACTGTTAATGTCGCTTATGGATTGCAACTTTATTCTTTCGTCTTCTGTATTTCGATCCGCCTTTGCTTGATTCCTGAACACCTAGGCATCGATAGGTTCCACGTTGGTAAAATTAGTTTTACAAGTCGATATCTTACTGTTACTTTTCCTCGTGGATTGCTCCTGATTTGGGTTGAAAATTGAAATTAGGAAGCAATCGTTCTTCCGCCATTCGTGGCCATAGCGGTCCGTCCTCGACCTGGCGTTTGGGAATACGTCCGCGTCAACGTCCACGAACTCATCGTCGAGCAGCTGAGCGTGTCTAAGTACCTTAAATTCAAGGAAGAACTCGTAGACGGAAGGTGAGATGTTGAATCCTTTTCGTGTTGGTTGCGTTCTCTTCCGAAGCTGATGTGTGCGTGCGTGCGTGTGTGTGTGTGTGATTTCATTGAACGAACACAGCCATGGTGATGAATACACGCTGGAGCTGGACTTTGAACCGTTCAACGCATCGTTCCCACGGCCGAGCTTGTCGTCGTCCATTGGGAACGGGGTGCAGTTCCTGAACCGGCATCTCTCATCCAGCATGTTCCGTAACAAGGACTGCCTGGAGCCGCTGCTCGACTTCCTTCGGGCGCACAAGCACAAGGGACACGTAAGACTAGCCATAGATGAGCTCCTATGACCTCTTTAACCGAAATTATTTATTTATATCTGTGCATGAATCGGGCAGGTGATGATGTTGAACGATAGGGTACAGAGTTTATCAAGGCTGCAGTCCGTTTTGGCGAAGGCCGAGGAGTATTTGTCTAAGCTCCTGCCAGAGACTCCATTCTCAGAGTTCACCCACAAGTAAGAAAAGTATTACATTTTTTTTTTTCATTATACAATAAAGTAATTCTGTGGTCCCACTCTGGAACCCCGTTCTGTGGTTGATGCTAGTAGGTGTGGTCCCTGATGCATCTTTGCATGGTCTACATGCCTTCAATTTTAGTCTAGTGATAAGTGAAATAAATAAATTTTTAATTAAAAATTAAAGTGTAAATATGTATCCCTATAAACTTTTTTTTTCCCCCTTCTACAGAACTAGTTAGAAAGATTAGTCCCTTTTCCTTAAGAAAACATTAATTTCTTTATCTTATTCCTATTTACTTTTTCTCCCACTTCACTTTTCTCCAGAAAAAAATGTTGACTTGTTGATTTTAAGAAAAATTTTATGTTACTTTTCTTAACTAATTAATATTCCAGTTTGCAACTTGAATTGCCTAACAAAGTTAAAGATATTTTCTATGTTATTTTTCTGTATTTAAGTAGATAAAAATGTTTTATATTCTCTATTGATCTCCATATGGGATTATTTTTTTACTTTGAAAAATTTCCTACTGATTAAACCAGGATAAAGATTTCTTAAAAGATATGTCCTGATGATTTTAAAAACAGTAGCACCCTTTTTAATTTTAGGACTTAAAATGAAGTTACTTGTTAACTTTGTTAACAAGTATTTTTTTTCTGTTGAAATGTTGACTGTTGTTTGTTATTTCCCTCGCACAAATAGAACTCAAATTGAAAAGATTTCCCAGACTGATCCTTCTTCAGCAGTTATATTTAGGCGGGATTTGATCTGACTGTTAATTGCTGCACGTTGTTAATTGCCCATCAACGGCCAAGGTCAAGTACTAGTTGAATATGAAATGAGACACTTGCAGGAAATTCAATGGATGACTCCTCCATTCTATGTGCTCCACACTAAATCGCTTCTACAGATTAGAACTTATATCGCGATAACTGATTTATGTTTGATGTATGCTGCTCAAACTTCAGTAGAAATACACTTATCTTCATTTACAAAGTTGATTAAACTTCAACTCAGCTAGTATACAAGTTTTGGTTGATTTCTTTTTCAGGCTGCAAGAGTTGGGTTTGGAGAAAGGGTGGGGTGACACAGCTGGACATGTTCTGGAAATGATATACTTGCTTCTGGATATTCTTCAAGCTCCTGATCCTTCAACTCTGGAGACATTTCTAGGGAGGATCCCGATGGTGTTCAATGTGGTAATTTTATCTCCCCATGGTTACTTTGGCCAAGCAAATGTATTGGGCTTGCCGGACACTGGAGGACAGGTAATGCTTTTGTTTCTTTGATAACGATCACCTTTTCTTGTATTCTACTTGATTGTCTACCAACAATTATATTCTTATCACGTGTTTGGTTTATAAAAATAATTACTCTATTTTGTATAGATTCCTATTGATTGAATAAGCATTGTTACATTGGGTTGTAAAAATAAATACAAAATATCATTTTATGTAGAATTATGATTTGCATTTGAAGTAATTATTTTTTTTACTATTTGCAAGAGTAATTATTACTTTCTATTCTCTTTTTAGAGCAGAGATCCTCTAGTCCACTTTTTGTGGACTTAAGGATGGTCCACAACGCAATTGTGTTCGGATCGTGGCCCAATATGGCCGCAATTGGTTGTGTGCCTCTTCTGGGTTCACCTTCTCATCTAGGTTGTAGTTTGGATCGAGGCAGACGGCTGGAGGCCACCCCCGCTCGGTGCCCGGCAACCCGGCCACCCGCCTACCATCAGTGGCCTCCGACCGCCTGCCCCGATGCAAACTACAACATGGGTGAGAAGGTGAACCTAGAGGGGATTGCAACCATTTGCGGTTGGGGACATAAATAGATTGATCAAATTAGGATTGAGATGGTTAATTGGGTCAGCTGAGCAAACCAAATGGATCATAGAACAAGACGATTAGGTCAGGCAGATCTAACTTGTCAAATGAGCCATAATGGGTTGCAAACGGGTTGGAATGGGCTGATTCAGTCAACCAAATTGAGTATCAGATGAGTTGGTCAAATTGCGCTACTAATTTGGTCAGGCCATGCTAGCTGAACAGTATGATTAGGCGAGGGGGAAGTAGTTGTTGGGTTGATTGGTTAGTGAAATCAGAAGGTTAGTTGTGCTGACCAAAATTTGGGTCAACAAAGAAAATTTATCATTGTAAAACTTATTTCTTATTTGTTCTTTATAATATTTTGACAAATCAAATATAAGAACAATAGTTTCATTTCTATTTCATCAATAAATTAGATTAAAAATTTTCTATTCTATTTCTTCTATTCCGTTTTTAGTATTAACAATTACTTACGTATTCTATTCCCTCCACCAAATGCAGTGATCGTCTATTGCTTTTCAATTTCCTTCTCTTGTGTATAATTTTCTTACACTTGCCATGCAGATCGTCTATATACTAGATCAAGTTCGTGCTTTGGAAAATGAGATGGTTTTGAGAATCAAAAAGCAAGGGTTGGACATTGATCCTAAAATCCTCATAGTAAGTGAATCTCGAAGAGAATCCTTCAAAGCCTATCATATACTATGCAATTGTTTCTTTGTTTTTGCCCTTTTGCAACTCAAGATTTGTGCATGTGGTAAATTCTCGGTGAAGGTTACTAGGTTGATTCCTGATGCGAAAGGGACAACATGCAATCAGCGACTTGAAAGAGTCAGTGGAACACAACACACTCAAATCTTGCGGGTTCCTTTCAGAACTAAGAAGGGGATCCTTAAGAAGTGGATATCAAGGTTTGATGTTTGGCCCTACTTGGAGAAGTTTGCCGAGGTAAAACTTATGAGATTTCCTTTTTTATTTGTTACATATGGCAAATGCTATTATTTCTTTGCAGCTTCTAAAGTTTAAACCTGCTTCTTCAACACGACCTCTTGTCATTTTGCCCTCAGCTATTAGTATTGTTAAATTGCTTGATGAGAGATACTTTGATGGTGTTTTATATTTCTGGGGTACAGTGATAAATCTTTTATAACTTTAGGGAGCATTTTGACTATCTTAAACTCTAGAAGGGTATTTTGAAAGTAAACTTTGTAAGTATTTTTGTGTATGTAAAAAAATAATAGGGAAACATTTAGTTTAATTTTTGTTTATTGGGCAATTCACTCGGCACACACTCCTTGTAGTTGATTTTTAGTTAATTTGCTCCTCAATATTTCTTCTCGTATTTTCAGTGGTGGACTGCCAACAATTTACTGGAAAATAAAAATAAAAAAAAACTAGAGTTGATAGTAGAATTTGATTTTAGTTGCATATAAAAAAAGAATTAAAATGGCCCTGGGTGGGCCTGGGCTAAAGCCCAGGTAAGCTTTTACATGGCTCCACCTTGCGTATTTTATGCTCATTCTAAGCCATAGACCCATGCAAATTGATGGGACAAACCTTTATATTTATGCATCGTTAGGATGTGTGGTAGTCCTTAAAATGATCATTTTAGATGTAAAATGAAAATTCTGCTACAAGTTAATTTTAAAAAATAACTTATAAATAACTTTGTATTAATTAAACTTACGAGAATTTATTCTTGTATTGGTGTTTATGTATTTTTATGCATCATTAGGATGAGACCCCAAGATGTGCATTTTTGGTGTAAAGAAACTTAAAACAATATCTAATGGAAATTATGCAGCAAGCTAATTATAAATTAGCTTGCAGAAATCATCAGCATAGTAAGTTGATAATAGATTTTTGAAATAGAATATAACAGCAAGTAGTATAATTCGATAAAAAAACTAATTTATGTGGCATGATTTGGTAAAAACCAATTAGAAGGGAAGGGATGTGACATGGTAAATTCTCCTTCTCTACTTCCGGTTCGTTACTTTGAATTGCTCATTTAAACAACACACTGATTGTTAACTCATTCAATCACTAGGATGCAATAAGTGAAATTGCTGCAGAGTTGCATGGAACTCCAGATCTAGTCATAGGAAACTACAGTGACGGTAATCTAGTCGCTTCGTTGCTAGCTTATAAACTGGGAATTACCCAGGTAATGCTTGTATTTAATACATCTCCATTGATTATGCTTTATATATGTATTGTGAAACAAATTTATGCAAACAGTGCAACATTGCTCATGCCCTAGAGAAAACAAAGTATCCAGACTCAGATATATATTGGAAGAAATACGAGGAGAAATACCATTTTTCATGCCAGTTCACTGCTGATTTACTTGCTATGAATAATGCTGACTTCATCATCACCAGCACTTACCAGGAAATTGCTGGAAGGTACTTCTTTCCCTTGAGTGTTTCATTGTTTCAACTTTGAAGTTTGCCTTGTAAAATTCAAGTTTAGGGTTTGAAGTAGAAACTTTGAGCGTTTTGAACTCTAAAGTTCTATGAATGCAAGCTAGTTGTCTGCCGACCTGATCTTAGTTTTGTGTTCAACCCAATATGAACGAGATTTCATAGCTATGTGATTTGATTTTTGTTCGAATGAGCTTTATATGCCCTAGATCCCCTGGTCTATGAAAGGATAGGCAAATCACCTCTTTCTATGAGCCTCCTTCAAATGAGCATGTTGTTTGTAGGCCTCAATTGCTAGATTAGAAAATGGTTTGGGTTGATGAATTGTTGCAGTATTTATACATAAAAATGATGGGGAAAACAATATTGAGCCTGTTTGTTCTTGTGAAAACCATTCTCTGGTGTTCTCGGTTCAGAGCCTCCTAGTCTAGCTGGTTCGGGTTTGTTAAAGTGGGCTTAAATCCGAGAATATGAGAGCAATTTGTTGGGAAGAATGGATGATATTATCTTTGTTGGGTCATTTTCATCCCTTTTATTGCTCTCGTATAGGATTGTCAAAGTGTCTGTTAGGGAGTTGACATAGTTAATGTGAAGAATATCTCTTTGTTTCGTTCAACCTAGTATTGAATACGAAGGCATTATTAATTGTAAGGTGATCTTTTAGAATTAATGTTCTGTATCCCATATGTGGAGCATGCTTGAGGTCACCAAGATTTAGATAAAAAAGGGCTTCCTTGAGTTAGAGTTATTTAGGAGGTTTGCAGTGCCTAATAATCCATTCAGGAGCCATGTTACTTCCTAGTGGGCATGGTCCTTCTAATCGAAAATTGTGGTTTAGGTGGCAATATATCTCTACTAACACCTGGAAAAAATGGTTGAGTTCCAAACACCATTGAATGGCGTAATATTTGTGACTCTTTTGGATATTTATCATTTTTATGCTTTCTTTTCTTTGTGTTTTCAAGTTTATCCTTCTCAAATCACTTAGAAGGATGTATAATTCCTCATACGGACTTCTATTTCGAACTTCTAACTTAACCATAGGAATTAGATACTAAAGCTATGATTATTTGTGGTTGATGCATGGTGTTCTACTTTATCAACCCTTGTCCAGCAAAAACACAGTAGGGCAATACGAAAGCCACATTGCTTTCACTCTCCCTGATCTATATCGTGTTGTCCATGGAATTGATGTTTTTGATCCCAAGTTCAATATCGTATCTCCTGGAGCCGACATGGCCATTTATTTTCCATATTCTGATAAAGAGAGACGGCTTATCTCCCTCCATGGTTCAATCGAAGAGTTATTGTACAATCAAGAGCAATGCGATACACACATGTGAGTATATTGCTAAACAAGACAGATTGTCATTCTGGGAGTTATAGTTAATACTTTCAGTACTAACCAACCATTGATGTTTATTCTTTTGTTTCGGTTTCCTATTATAGTGGTTGGTTGGATGATCGAGGCAAGCCAATTATTTTCTCCATGGCAAGACTTGACCGAGTGAAGAACATAACGGGTCTGCTCGAGTTGTTTGCTAAAAATGCAAAACTGAGAGAGCTGGCAAACCTTGTGGTGGTTGCTGGATTCAACGATGCTAAGAAATCCAATGACAGAGAAGAAATCCAAGAGATTGAGAAGATGCACCAACTTATTGCAAATTATAACTTGTTCGGCCAGTTCCGCTGGATTTCAGCCCAAACCAATCGGGCAAAGAATGGGGAGCTGTATCGCTACATTGCCGATTCTGGAGGTATCTTCGTGCAGGTGAGTTTTTTGGTTGACAAATGGTTTCTAGCTCACAATACTTTGTTCTAACTTGTCACTCTTTTTTGCACCAGCCAGCATTCTATGAAGCTTTTGGTCTCACTGTCGTAGAGGCCATGACTTGTGGCCTCCCAACCTTTGCTACTTGCCATGGAGGTCCTGCAGAGATTATCGAACATGGAGTATCAGGTTTTCATATTGACCCCTACTACCCTGATAAAGCTGCTACGTCCATGGTCGACTTCTTCCAAAGCTGCAAGGCGGACTCAGGCAAATGGAAAAGAATATCCGAAGGAGGACTGAAAAGAATTCAAGAGAGGTCTTGTTCCTCTTATCTGCTTCTTATCACATCTAGTCTTTGCATTATACAATGACATTAGCCGATCTTCAGGTATACATGGAAGATCTATTCAGAAAGACTAATGACACTCGCTGGGGTTTACGGCTTTTGGAAATACGTTTCAAAGCTTGAAAGGCGTGAGACTCGACGATATCTCGAAATGTTCTACATACTGAAATTTAGAGACTTGGTAAGTTCAATTCTACACAATAACAAAATGCCCTTCATAATTGGTGTTTTATCAAAATGTTTTTTTTTTTTTTTTTTCATTTTCGGTCATTAAATGGGCTAAGATATTCTTTCGGCTTAAATCTTGTCCATTTTCCCACAACACAAGCTCGCTTGCAGCGCAAATCTTGTCCATTTTCCCACAACACAAGCTCGCTTGCAGCTTGCGCTGTGAAAATATACAGTTTTTAAAATCTTCAAGTTAAACATTTAAGGCATAACATGTTCAAAAATTATTATTTTTTTCTGTTTCAACAAAGGGTGTTATCAAGAAAAATTAGCAATTACGAGGGTACCTTGGTAACATGACTATGTTTTATGTTCACTTTACATATGTTTTATGTTCACTTTATTTTGTGTTTTTTTAATGTCAGGCACAAACTGTTCCTCTTGCTGTTGATGACGCGTAATTCATGCTGTGTATGAATTACAAATAAATATGCGACTCTGCGAGCAAGATTGATTACTGAAGCTTTGGTTTCTTACACTAACTTCTAATGTGATCCAAATAAGCTACTGCAAGATGTATCAGGTGAAGGTTCCTAGTTATCGACTTACCATCCACCAGCTGATTTCGGATCAGTTCTCATCATATGCATTAGTAAAACAATATCACATGTAATATATACTTTATTGTTATGTATTTATGTATATGAGTAATAAATTATTAAAAAATAATGGTTAAAATATAAACAAACTGTACTTTTATATGCACAAAATACTTTAGAGATTTGATTAGCGTATAAAACAATATGGGTATATATAGTTATTATTCAAACCATATAAAGTACATATCAAGAGCAACCCGTGCCATCTAACCTCTTCAGGAAGAAGCACAAGAAAGATATATGGCAAAAGGTTAAGAGCACAAATAAGTGGAATGGTCATGTTTCAATGCTCTCAATAATGCAAGCTCCATTGGCTTCTTCTCCAAGTGGCTGAATAAAAAAATGGCCCAGAGTCTTTAGCCAGAGCCACTAGGTGGGGTGGGAAGAAGATTTTGCCTTTTTCTGATTAAATGAGTTATAAAATATAGCTATCTTTCCATCATCCTTGCTCTGCATAAATGGATTCAAGGAGGGAGAAGTCTTATCATCATCATCAACTCGTGTTCGTTCGTGTACTTGTTATTGTTTCTCTTATCCATGGAATATTCTTGAACTCCCTATTTCCCAATTCACGCAGAAGCAACCAGGTTAAACCTTGTTCCGGTTATTTAATATCAATATATGGATCTTTTTTTGCTAATTTAGATCCTGCTTTGCACATTTGTTCAATGCAAAATTACATGCCTCAAAGAGGTCTAAGTCTCTACCTTCTTGTTCCGGTGACGAGTGACGTGGAGGGCCGGCGCCAAGGAACCAATCGACAGCAACCAAAGTGGTGAGATGGACGTCGAGGGCAGGAGAATCTGCAAGGTTAACACGAACGTTAAAGGGAACCCACCAGAAGAATTCCAGCGGAAACCCCTCCGACGCTCAAGTCAGGCCCAGAAAGAGAGAGAAGTTACGAGAAAAGAACTTAGATGATCTGTTACCTAGGGTTGTCTCCCTTTATATAGATG
>JBBPFQ010000107.1:8601939-8613511 GCA_037974815.1 Kaempferia elegans | reverse complement strand
AACGTTGATTTTGATTGGTCACCTCAATGGATCATGCTGAACGATCAATCTTTCCCAGTCACGATCATAAGGCTGGTAATCAATTAAACCGAATTCCTAATCGATTGACAACATCAATCGATTAGCCTAATTGATTCCGATTGTTTTGTGGTGATTTTTAACTGTTAATCGATTGGAAATATATCCTAATCGATTGATGGCATCAATCAATTAGGCTAATCGATTCCAATTAATTTTGTTGCGATTCGATAGTTGTAATCGATTCATCAGATCAATTCGATCACTTTTGTGTCATACGACAAGGTCATTAATTGATTGGCAAAATCGTCAATCGATTAGTGATAGCCCGGTGATTGATGTGGATCAATTAATGCTTGAATTTAGTCGTCAATCGATTAGCTAATACACCGATCGATATATTGATTGCAACTGATCGATCAAACTAATCGATTCCCAATGATTGTATTCACTATTTTAGGTTTGATAATTGATTACCCGACCCAGGCGAACGATTGAGCCATGGTGATTTGACCTAAATAAGGTAAAGCACGGCGATTCTTCTTGAAGACGGCGGTGGTTCACCACTGTTCTTTGTGAAATACAAGAGCAACATGGAAGATCAAACCTTTCCTAGGTTTCTATGCAAAAGATTTCGATGATCAAATATGGTTCATACAAAGAAAACTTTATTTAGCATAAGAACAATAGATCAACGAAATCTCATACTGTGTTTCCATGAAAACATAAAGAAATAGAGTCTTGACTCTGATACCAATTGAAAGGTTCTCATAAATCCTAAGCAACATAAATTCTATGAAATAAAATAAGAACTCGTACATAGGAACTATATATAAGAACACGAGTGAGCATGGGTCAAGTTTCAACAGAACACATGACATATATCAACTTGAAGCGTAAACTAAATACGACAAGAACCTGATTGAAGAGTCATTGTTCTTGTCCTGTAGCTTCATCTGAAATATCCAATCCTTGAGGAAGAAGAAGAAGTGGAAGCAATAGGAAAAGTCTTCCAAGGGGATTAGGGTTGACGAGGCTGAATCCTCTTCGTCAATGGGGAACAAAGAGATATCTCAAAAAGATGATACCCTAAACTATTGGGAGCCTCCCCTTGTATAGGAAACTAATCCGTTATCAACCCATAGATAATAGCAGATTGGGCTAAAGATTCTACATATTAAACTCACATCTAATAACCTAAAACCCAATAATCTTAAGTTAGGTTACTTAAACAGATTCGGTTCCTATTCATATGCACAACTTTCAAATGAGCCAGGATAATATCCAACATATCATTCATTGTCTATGTGATCGCTTCCTTGAAATGCTAACACCATTCCTCCTCCGACACATAATTCCTATTGATACAAATTCACTATTTGCTCACTTCTAATGCATCCCCACACATGATTGTGGTGGAGTCTTCTTCTTCAACTCAATGATAATATTAGATACATTACAGTTAGTGAACTTTTCTTCAAGAATGCTCTTTGAAACTTTTTCAGCAATTCTCTCATATACTTCATCAAGGATGGCATCCCCGAAGTGATGACCAAACAGGGATTCAGTCCCGGCACGAAAACTCTTTGCGATGGTCTTTCCATCTGGTACAATGCCAGGCTCTGTGGCATCAAACTCGATCCATTTGTGGCTCAACAAGTGTGCTTGTTCTATGTGGAATGAACTTTCACTGAGAATTATCGACTTCACTTCCTCCAACAATGGCGAGTAAAATGGAATGTTGAAAGCATCCAATTTAGCTTTTGAAATGATCCCCTAGTTTTTGAAATTAAACAGTTTCAATTCCATATTTATTTGTATCATAGCAAGTAGGATATATAGAATTGCAAATTCAAATAACCATGGGTACCTCTTCGGCCATTGCATTGAGGGAATCAGAAAATAGTTCAGAAATGTGGATTAGCATATCACCATCTTCATCTTCTCTTCCGGGAATTGTTAACAATGCTCCTCCTCCGACACTTAATTCTTCGAAGCGAGACTTGAGAAATATAGAGAAATCTCTCCGAAACTGTTCTCGATATGCTTCTACTATCCAAGGGGGGCTTGTTTTGGTGAAGTAAATATTTCCTTTGTTTTGTGGAATCCCTTGTGCACTCTCGAGTTCTTTAGGAGCCTAGTATTTTTTTTTTAGTTCAACAATTTAGAAAACAAATGATAATAATTAAGCTGATTAGCTTATTAACCTGTGATAGCCAATGGAGACTAGTGGAAGAGTGAAAGAAATCAACAGTTGAAGAAGGAAAAAGTCTCCCATGGAATGACCCTGAAACAGCTGCAACATAATATGGTATGAGTAGTTTTTCTCTTTCTCCCTTAATCTTCTTTTTGAACTCTTCCAAGGATTGAAACACACTGTTGAAGTCATTCGATGGTAGGTCGTTCAAGATGAATTGGATTTCTGGAAGTGGCTCCTCCTTCGATTGTTTATGTAACTGACTAATAATGTCAAGAATTTGAGAGACCACTAACAAGGTGTTGGGGCCTGAAGAACAACCGAGATCGACAATAGTAATTCTCTTAAGGAGCAATGTCTTGAACATTCCCTCTATGGCATTCTCCAACATGGATTTTGTCATGATAATTAGCTTTCTCTAAATCACAATTCACAAACATGAACACATATATCAATTTATTCAGAAATCAGACCAAAATAATTCAGATTGAGATAAAGTTAAAACATGGAAACTAACTTGACCCAAAGAATTAGCGGCATAGCTATATTCTCCATCCCCTCCGACCATTTTAAGTATCTGTTCAACTTCTCCTCGCCTAGCCTCCATGTTTTTAGCTCTTTAAGTAGCTCTACAATATACAAGCCATGTTTATAGTGAATATATGATGAGAATTGGTAGATTGACTAGATTCTAAGCCATGTTTTAGCTCCAGAAATTAAACCTCCCGACAAAGAGGAGAAGAAGATACCGACCTTATAGTCTCCGGCGCAACCACCGACTGAATAAACTCTTCGTTGCATACTTGCTAAGGATGGTTTTGTAGTCGTCCAAATCCAAGATGTCGTTTTAACTTGCAATTCAAGTAAGAGGATATTGTCATATTGAAATTCTTTAGAAACAAAAAAAAATGAAGATAAGGCAAATAAGGAGCTACATGTTAACTAATCAACAACTAATGGCCAATTCAAACCTACGTCATATTGAGTATTCATCTAACCAATCAAGCATGCCATTGAATTAATTGATCAAATTTTAAAGCTTTGAATTTTCCTTCATCTTATCATCTAGAAAATATTTTTCTATATTTCCCTATGAAAATTTTTCTTTCTTTTCATTTTTTTTAAAAAAAAGTGTTTTCTTCTCGTGTAGCAATAATTGTTCTATGCAGTTGCTGCAAAACAGGACTCAGTTCATTGTACTGATGTTTGCTTTTCTCAAGAAGAAGATGGATTCAGTTCATTTTCTACAGGTGTTCTATGAGTCAAAGAGTTGATATAAGAGAGCAAATTAAAAGTGTTCAATTTTTCTTCTGGAATGATGCCCTGAATGAGTTGCAAGAGTAAAATGAATATCCCAATTGCTTTGCAATCACTAATCATAATTATGAACTGTACCTCTATGACCATTGAATTTAAGGCCTCAGCTAATAGTCCATAAGTATGGATTAGTGTATCATTGTCTATGTGATCCCTTCCGAGAAATGTAAACACCATTCCTCCTCCAACACATGATTCCTCATAACGAGACTTGAGGAATCTAGAGAAATCACTTTGGAATTGTTCTTGATATGCTTTCACTATTTCAGAAGGGCTAGTCGTCGAGATGTAAATATTTCCTTCATTAAAAATAAGTACCTTCGTGGAATGTTAATTAGAATGATAAGTTAAATCTATTTTTATTGAAGTGTTCTATTAGGAAAATTATATAAAACTGTAACGTGCAAGGACGCTAATCATGGTTGGAGTCTTTTCTCTCTTCGTCCAAGTCAGTGAATTAAAAATAAGCTTGAATTATGTGATCCTCTATATTTAAACTAGATGATGAACAGGCGGCTCGGCTTGAAGATCATGGTTCATATTTAATTGCAGCAAGTTTTTAGGCCAACTGCAATCATAGTATCACATTCAACAAGTCAATGAGCTGCAGTAGAACTAATAATCGACGTCTTACCAAAGACTAACATGATCAATCGCTAAGTATATAGCAAAAATTTGTTCGGTGCAGTTCTTGCAAAACGTACAATTAGACTCAGTTCATTGTACTGATGCTGTTGGCTGAGTACCGAGCTGTCGGGTCCTACCTAGCACTCAATTGCCGAGCTAACCAAGTGTCGAATGCCTAGCTAGCTCGCCAAGTGTTCCTGAACGGTTGCGGCCAAATCTGAGTAAGTCGCCAAATACTTGAGCACCGGAGGAAAAGATGCTGAGACCTGCATTTATTCGTAATCATACAAGTTTTTGGATTTAATTGCACCAAGTTTTTGGATCAATTGTAATCATACAAGTTGATACTCTGCAGTAGAACCCATTAATATCTAACCAAATAACCAACATCTGATATGGGAATAAGAAAGAAAAGGGGGCTCAAATCACAAAATAAATCGAAAAATTAAGGACGAACAACGGAACAAGAAGAGAGAAAAGTGGTACTGTAGCAGCCGAGTTGGATATCTAACACCATTGACAAACTAGTTACAGATAACTAAACCATCTGGAACTTGTTATAGGACACCTTTAGCTGTAAAAGATAATGTTACAAAATGGCAAGCATAGACAATTGGCATTCGCCTATACAGGGATTCTCTAGCCTAGACAATTCATAAAAATTGTTTTTGTGTGCAACTTATAAGATGAATTCGGGAATTCGTCCTAAAATCGACATAACACAAAACTGCCCTTAGTTGCACTATGCTTCTTACTATTATCAACGCGGCGTCCAAAACATAAGTTCATCCTACACAAGGAGGCCTCGTGTCCAGAAAAATACAATTGAGTTGCAAAGGGTGCCATGCTGATGAGCAGGGTATCGATTTGACTACTGGATCCACGTGAAGTCGAGGCAACACTGAAACATTGATACCTACATTCAGTTTATTGTCAATGGCCATTAGTGATGCTCTCTTGCGCGTGTTTTCTTTGCTGGTAGATAGCCTTCCAGCGAGCTATCTCCTCTCTGAAAACGCAGAAAAATGATTGATAATCATAAGGCATATATAAGATGCATGAAAACAATCTAGTAAGTCAATACAGATTAACATATATTTAAAAATATTAGGGAATTGAGTGAGACAAAGCATATAAAGATGTGTATGAGTATCTGAGAAAGCATATTAAAACAATTATATATAATATAACTACTCTCTTCGGGAAAATTTCTCTCATCTAGTATACATACAGGTAGGACAGCAGATTATCAATTTTAAAATGAAAATGATTGCTTTAAGAACTAGTTAATGCACTTGAATGTGCAAATGTAGTCTATCTCAATGAATATGTCAACAAAGCACTTAAGATTAAAGCAGCATGCTTCATGTGCGTGCCACATTAATCTTAAATTGCTTTACTGGTTTACCTTTTTTTTCGACACACATTTTTAGACATCATAATTCCATTATTTCATGTGATAGTTGATTAGCATACAAGGGCAAGGCTGCAGTTCTCGAGTTAATACTTTAAAAAGACACTTCATCATTGATTCAATCAACCACAAATAGAAAAAAAAATCTAATCAAATATAAGGGATAGTAACAACTAACCTAAGACAATGTCCAATTGAATCATAATAAAGAAGGCCAACAATCTTGCGCTTCCCATTATTGCTGCGTACCCGACCACGCTTGACAACTGGCAAGTGCTTAATTCCCTTAGCCTCCATAAGCTGCTTTGCAGTTGTCAAATCTGTGTCAGGAAAGCAGGTTATCAACCCAGTTTCTCTATCCAGATGCTGAATCCCTCTAGTAAGGCAGGTTGAAACTGTGTAAACGTTCGCCTGCAAAATGATTCACAATTTATGGTTCAATGAAAGGATATTTTCCTAAAATGTTGTTAGCTCGTATTATAAGAATGGAGATTATCTATTGCCCACGAAATAAAAGAAGTTGGGAATCAATAAATTAACTAGAACATGACAAGTACTTAGGCAATGCCAGGGCAACTTGATGGTTACCGAGATTATGTTTACATAAATTGCTCAAAGATAACATCATAAATCCTAGAGTGCTTACATAAGAGATTTGCGTCTCCCCTCTGGGAGTACTAGGAAGCTCTCCACTTGTTTCAAATCCTTTCCTCCGAATGTCACCAAGTGTAAGAATACCTTCAAGAAAGTCTTCATGGTCGATGATAAGAACACAAGTTTGTTGATTATCATGCATAAGTTCAATGGCATCCTTTAGTATTGTGGTTGGATGAACTTTAACATAGGTCTTTGACATGGCTAAAGAAACCTGGAAGTGGTAAACAAATGTCTATGTGAAGTTCAACAAATTAAGAAACACTAGTTGTTTAGTAAGACAGTACCCTCATCACATTAGCCCCTGCCAATAAATTTATACCTTAAGATCATCCAGAAGCACCTCATCATTGATGGTTCCAAAGTGATGAATGTCAGCTTCCAATTGAGAAAGTTCAAGATCATCACCATCATCAAGTTGCCTCAAGATGTCTTGAGTAGATAAAGAAGAATATCCATGTCTAGGAGACTTTGCATCTTCATTGTCCTTTGGCCGGTTTGCTACAGAAGGAACCCATATAGCTAAACCAACTGCACCCTATTTAAAATTACATATACTTAATGCTAAGAACGAAGTGTATCAAAGTTATACTTGATGGAGCAATGGATATTGTAATTATAAAAAAGGGAAGTCCGGTGCACGAAGCTTCCGCTAGTGCAGGGTTGGACCACATTGGATCTATTGCACACAACTTTACTTTGCATTTGGAAAGAGACTGTTTCCGCGACTCGAACCCATGACCTTAAGGTGGCAGCAACTTTACAGTTGCGCCAAGACTTCTCTTTAATGGATATTGTAATTATGAACCTAAAAAATTAGAAGCAACAGCAGTTATGTGTGGACTATATAATTGCCAACTTGCTCAAAAAGCTGCAACAACCAATTAACCTCTGCAGAAAGAGAAACATGTTGGGTAGTATGATATCGTTTGTTTAAACAAAATAAACCAAATTTGATGAAAGAAATTATATCTTAAGAAAACAATGGACACATGATGTAATAAATTAGTGACAATACACCAACACGTAAAAAAAACTATTTGAGATTGAAAATAAAAATAAAAATAAAAATTTGGAAAAGAAATAGGAGAGGAAAATGAGAAGAAACAACAAAAGTTAGAATACAGAAAATAATACAAGCTATAAAAAAAAACTTGATTAAAAAAAACAATATCTCATTTACTAGCATCTGGGTTAAAACAAATTCTGTGAATTTACCATGAGAGGGAGCAATATTCTGTAGTCTTTTGTCAGCTCAAAGAGCAAGAGTACCGACGTCAGTGGAACCGAACAAACTGAAGCCAGTGTAGCAGCCATTCCAACCTGTATGATATCAATTTTAAATTGTTTGTACGAAATATGAATTTCCTTGCAATTTTAAAGAACATGACAGCACTTACTAGTGCATAAGCCTGTGGCTGTGCAACAGCACCATTTCCTGGAATTGCTGAATTTATGAGTTCTGCAGCTAAGCCTCCAAAAACAGCACCAAGGGCAGCACCGATCATCAAGCTTGGGGCATAAAGACCACCTACAAGTCCAGAACCCTTGCAAAGAGCAGTAGCTACTACTTTTGCTGCAATTAGTTGAGTTAAAAGCCATATTCCTGGCGCCGAAGCACTCTGTCCTGTATGCAAGATTTCTTCAACATTTGTAAAACCCCAGTATAGAATTCCAGGATATTTGAGAGCTATTATGCCTGCTCCTAAACCACCTAAAGCAGGCAACATAACAGCTGGAAGAGCAAACTGGTACTTTATAAACTCAAAAGTCTCTGTGAACCAAACTACCAAGCGAGAGAAAGCCACACTCACTGCCCCACAAAGCATGCCCAGGATTAGATACAGTGGTAGTTCTGCACAGGAAGAAAATAAGGTAAAATTTAGCACTGAAATAGGGTTACAAAACCTTATGAACTTTGTCTCCAAGGAATCAATTTAATCAAGACTATCAAAATGCATTCTTCCTCAAAAGACTCAAGCGATGTCCAAGTACCATTCAACAAGTTCTTACAGGGAAAGTAATATGAACCCTTAATAAAACTTCAAGCTGAAATATATGCAATAATTTTTAGCACAAGCAGCATCAAGAGGAGAAACAAAACAAACCTAGATTGCAATAACACTAAATATAAAGGATAATAACAAAATTAATTCTTCTTTTGAAAAAATGAGCACAATATCATAAACATTCTTTTTGAAGATCTCCCGAACATACTGAGAAGTAATTGAGGAACATGCCTGTCCTAAGGACTTGTTATACTATTGCAGTTATGTAATATCTAATGGACACCTGGAATATAGTACTCCAAAACTACAGTTCTCTTATTTGTTGTCTTTACAAATAAATATTAGCAGATGCAAGAAGAAAATCTCTATCACTTTGAAACCACTTGATTTTTTTCTAACAAAACCTGTTTTTGTCTCGTGGGCTAGAGGCAGGTAGAATTATGTTGTTTGTGCCTTTTTATGAAACCTGAATTCTGCCCTCATTAACTTTCAGAATTCCAACTAAAATACCAAAAAATCACATGTAGAACTACTAAAACACTATAACAAACATAAAGAAATCGTGAAGAGAACAGACTTGACTAATGAGGGCATTGTGGTGAAAGAGTAGATGCGGATCCGTTTGTCAAGCTATGTCATTCTATTTGTAAGAGGATGCATTGTTCTTGCTAAAAGTTTCAAGTGGCCAAATACATGAGAGAAAGAGCAATGGATCCAACAGAAGGAGATAATATGAATGTAATGGGCCTATGTACTCCAACGTGACAGTATTCTTAATTTTTCATTTTCATTGACCAAATGCAATTAGAATGAAACTAGATTACCCAGATACTAGATAAAATTAATATGCTCATAACATCAGAGTGACCAGACCTTCCTAGTGATTCTGGTTACCAATTAATAACTATGTCACAAATGCAAACTTTTGACCTTCCACAAGAATAACTGAAGTCTCCAGAACAACAAAATTTTTGATAACTACCTAGCAACATCAAACTGGCCTTGAATAAGATAAAATACCAGCAGCAGATTTCAGTTCATATGCCGGCACAATAAAAGCTGGCTTCTCTCCGAGCAAAACATTTGACACTGTAGATGAAATAACTGATGCCAATATGATCATTGCAGTGGTAAATGGAGGTGAGTTTTCTGCTCGGAGTGGCCTCAGTACAGTTTCAATTGCAAAAAAACATCCAGCAACAGCAGCATTGAAACCTGAATACACACAAAAATGTCAAGTGTATTTCCATATTTTCAGCAATATAACAAACGATTCGGAAGGAAAGCAGATATGTAGCCATATAGGAACTAGGGACAATAAGTTGAAGATAGAATAATCCAAACAAATAATTAATCTTGATGCAGTCTTCTTTCAATTTTTACTCTCCAACTTAAAAGTGTCTGCTTTATCATTTTTTCCAGTTTTATAAAAAAGATTGGATCTTCAACAATGATGAGAATGATTAGACACGCCACATAAAATAACTCCAAAATTTATGATCTGCACCTGAAGCAATTCCAGCAGCGGCACCAGCTGCAACAAGTGCAATCCTCCTTTCTCTATTGTTCTCCATCATTTCTGAACACCCATTTGCACATGACTTACCAATATCTACACTGGGTCCCTCGGGTCCTAAAGAACAACCAGTACCCAGAGTAACGGCAGCCTGGATGGCCTTTATTGTTGGAAATATAGCTGCCAGCAAGTCAAGGCCTTGTCTTTGTGATGATCTTGACTGGCTTATCTGGTCAAAGATTTCAAGTAGACCATGCATCATTCCAACGACAACCCCTCCTGTTACTGGAATCAGCAGTATCCTATGCCAGGTATCAGCCAACCTTTGTAGGCGAAGCCAAGCAGCACCCTCATTTGGGGTACCTGCCCATGCCCATTCATGTATCACATGTACCTATTCAAAGAAGCATTACTTCAACAACTTCAGATATTTGAATTTTATTAATAGTATTTAGCACAATCTAATTACTAGTGGTATAACCTTACGAGGAGCTCAATGGAGGGACAAAACTAAAGTAGATGATCTCAAATAGTTTGGACAAACATAGCTTGATTATGACGATTCAGGGGGAGCTAAGAACCCGAACCAATATTAACATCAAGGTTTCTCTTTCCAAGACAAATTTTATGATATATCTGGGAAAAAAACATTAATCACTGATTAAGCTCTAAGTGTGCATGCAGTCTAAGAGGAATGCAGAATACTGCAGATTTGAGGATGTTTTTAAGTAAAGGATAACTGATGAATTATCAACCACAAGAATGCTTCCTTCTTGATTAATGATTTCCTTAGAGATATTTTCTTAGATAAATTTCATATTTTTGTACTTTTGTAACCCAATTAGATAACAATAATAAGTTTCATGTTAAACAAGGAATTGTATCAAAGTTCACCTGTAGAGGTAGGACTATCGAACAACAGTAAATCAGATATAGCATGGTAGTTTCCATTAATTCTTCACATTATTTTGATCTTTGATTAACATTTTACAAAAGAGAGTTTTCAGACGCATCATATAACCAAAAAAATGTCATAAAACACGGATCCATGACACGGGAATAAAATGCTAAAGAGAAAAGTCGTCGCTCATCAGCGTTCGGGACTAACAGTTTGTCATTCAAAAATTAGCAGAGTGACGGAAAGTCAAGTACTCACCCCTCGATTAAATGCGGCAACACAAATACCAGTGGCAAGACCAAGAAGGCACCCTATGAGCAGCAGCGCCCACTCAGGAGGCGCTCCGTCCCCGAGGGCGTCGTGCGACCTTCCATCTGATCGCGGTGACAAGCCGCCCCGGTCCACATTTCGCTTACTCAGGTTCCGGTTAGAGAACCCCCGATCCAGGTGCCGAAGAAGATCTCCGATCCCACTCTTCTTCCCCGATGCCGGACTCCCCGTGCCTCCCGCCGACGTCCCCAACAAATCTGTGGCCTGGGATTCCAGATCCGGGCCGGTCGACAAAGGGGGAGGACGGAGGAGGGATTTGTGATCATCGAGCTCGAACTCACCACCGGGCATCGTCGCCGGCCAGGTTGAAGAACCCTAGATCTTCATAGACATGATTCAGGCGTAGAATCAGAATCCTAAGGAGGAGATCTGCTTCCGCGAGCGACGGGAAGAATGGGAGCGACGATCTGGTTCGCTATCGCTCGGCGAAATTTCTTAGAAAACGAAGAAAAGGCAGAAAGGAGGAACGCAGAAACCAGGGCGGCGGTGCGAAAACGAGTGGTATATATAGTTCCCACGCGTATATTTTAAAATACGGGTAAAAAACGAGTAAAAAACAAAGGGTGGGCAATCACTTTCGTCATGTCGGCCA
>JBBPFQ010000107.1:8517488-8528123 GCA_037974815.1 Kaempferia elegans | reverse complement strand
ACTATCAGCAAGTCATAACCATCAATTTTCCTTGAACCAACTAACAATACAAGTTAGAAAATAAATTTGCAGGGTTGATCACTCAGTGAGATTAAAAGATATGCATAAAGGATGATAGCTGCATTTAGCACTTCTAAATTAAAGGTTAATCGGGCAAACTTGCTTAACCAAACTTGGCCAACTAACCCTCTGGATGCTTTCACATTTTCCAGCGAGAGAAAATACCTTGGATGGAGAAAATAACACCGATGCATTTCACAAGTTTCGGATGCAAACATCTCAAAAACATATAGGCCAAAAAAGAATCAAATACTCAGTTATACTTCCATTATCCTGGACAAAGTTTAGTTACATGAAGTTATTCATCAATAACTATGATGCATCCGAACAAATGTTGATGTAAAATAACAAAAAGAAAAAAGGAATGCTCCATGGACATGAATGTCATGTCTTCCAGAAGACCTGATAACCCTTGGTTCATCTGCTGCATACACAGACTGTTTACGATAATTTGGACCTCTTATTTCATTTGTTGCCACTCAGGATGTAGTCACCTTGTTCATGAATTGAAAGTGGTGTTTCGTCTCTACTCTATTGGTAAGGAGAAAAACTCCTTTCTTGTGAAACTAAACTGCCTCCGACTCTTCTTGCCATGTAACAATCTGAAATTTGATATACTGAGATGTAACAATATGAATGAAGTACTGTATTGGAAAAAAAAATTCCAACTGAAAGCACAGAGGGCACAGGTGAAAAGATAACTTGGTAAATAAACTACACGTTGTATAGCAAAAAAGATTCCAAATGAATGAACAGAGGGCACAGGGGAAAAGGACGAGTTACTGGTTATTATTAACTATGCAAATGTGGGGCTTCCTGCTGGTGGGAGGGCAACTACTTTCCCAACTGCTACTGTTTTTCCTGTGAAATTGGACTATTAATTTAATTTTCTTACACTGAAGGATCTTATTTATATAGTGAAATTCTGGATGTTACCTTCAGTACGAAGCGTGAACCTCCCAAGTTGAGCAAAATCAGAAAAGCTTTCAATACATATTAAGTTGGTTACCTAGAAGCACATGAAGTTAATATCCAAAACATGCACAAACATCACCTCATAATTTGAGTGATGTATAGAAAGACCTGAATGCGGCAGACAACAACAGCACCATTCTTAACAAAAAGTGGCTTCCTCTTGGCCTTCTTCTTTCTAGGATCTGCATCTTTTTTTTTCTTTGTATCAATTTCCTCGAGAAGTTCTACAACCTCACACTCCTCAACAATTGAATGAATGTGCAATACTGCCTTGTATCCAGCAGTAAAAATTGCCTGAAATAGTAATAGAACGTTTGAGGAAATATATCTGAGAACTAGTGTCATTTGTTATCACTATCAAAAATAATTATTAATCATAACGTGGAAAGAAAACTTACATTGTCAAGCAACTCAAGAATCTGCAACTGAGCATTAAATTCAGAGACAGCACCTATTGGTTTTGCTGCAAGAATAAATAGTTTGTCATCATCACTCGTGTCAGAAAAAAACACTGGGTTTGATGACTAAGAGAATCTGTCTGAAGAAAGAATAAATGATAACATGATGCAGTTGAAAATATGCAATCTATCATTCTTAATATTGGTTTCCACAATAATGGCTCACTCAAAGCAAATTAAGTTGCAAGTTAATACTAATACGGTCTCTGTTTCTTTTCAGAACCAATATAAGAATAGACTTAGAAGTCAACAAAAGGTTTCAGAAGTAGAGGGTTTTCAACATAACAGAAATTATACATAGGAATAAAAATAGCAGAAAAGGCCCTATATTTCCCAACAATTTTCGTATTGACTATCAAGACCATATCCCAACACTATATGACCCATATAATTGTTCCTTAGTAATTCCAGGTCACTAGATTACGGATTGCTTCTCTGCAACTAATAAGAGAGGAAGCCCAACCTTTCCATAAATTATTTTTAGAATGATAATAATTTATAGAACAATCCCACCAACTTGTATAACAAACAAGTAAACATTAAGCGTAAGTCTGACTTGTTTGCTTAAGCTAAAGTTATATCTACACTAGTAGTCGCAGATGGGGACTTATGTATTACCTTAGTTCTTTATGCATCTACGTTAATTTGAAAAAGCTGAAACTACAGGATAGTTATATTAAGCCATAATTTTAAAGAAAACAATAGCAAATAGTTATATTAAACTCTAATCAATACAATTACACAACAACATTACAACTTTGCTGTTGCAATGAGGGAGTCAGTGATTCTAATTGAGGTTCTAGCAAGACGATAAACTTCAACTTTTAGACTTGTTATGCTTCATGCATAATTTGTTGATTTTTTCTCTTAGAAGATCAAAGAAGTTTGTGTTGGGTCAGTTAAACAATCTGACCAGAGGTTTTTGTGCCCTTGAGTTTAACAATTAACTAATCTTTTCTGATATACAAATGAAAGGAGAAAAAAAGGAAAGTCAAAATGGATGCATATTCTTCTAGGCATATACAACATGAGAATTTCTTATATGTGCAATAATGGAAGCTTTGACACCTTACACATTCGATCTTTGTATTTTTCATTACAGGTATCACTGATTTAGGACACCAAGCACACAATTAAATTTTAATAACAAATGGCAAAAGATAATTTTCCAGCATATAGAATTACATACCAACACTTGAAAGAACAAAACCAGCTAAAATATCCTCTTCTTCAACACCTGCCAATTTCACTCTGACATTCTCACCAGGCCCAGCTCTTCTGACTTTATTTTCATCACAGATTATAGAAAGTACTTTAACACTAGCCTGTAGAAGATCAACCAGATCAAGGTATCAATTCAGTTTAAGTAATTTTAGAAACAAAAGCAGATTGCCAAAAAGGAAATGCATACTTTATTTGGCATTACTAACAAATTGTCTCCTTCACTGATGCTTCCTGACTCAATTTTCCCCATCACTACAGTTCCCATGTCTTTGTACTTATCAATAATTGGCATTCTGTATATACAGTATGTGTACAAATGAAAAAAGAAACCAGATTTTCAAAGGGGAAAAACAACATGGAACTGGGTATGCAGAAGACAGTAAAATCTTTGGAGCCATATAAAAAGAAAGTGGAAGACATCTAAAGAAAGAAGGCTGATGTTGCAACCAAATAAAGGATTTAAAATTGACATTTTCACCATTAGAAAGATTCTGCCAACAGTTCATCTACTAAGATCATAGACTTTACATCCTACAGCTTAAATAATTTACTAGAACCATACACAGACTCTTCTAAGTATTCTCCATATTATAACTAATTAGAAAGAAAGGTAATTTAAATAGTACATATATCTGTCAAGTTTATATGAACAACGAAAGCAATTCAGATTCCCAATCTTGACTGTGGACAATTGCTTGGATCTGAATAATTTATCAAGCTAAATGTTGAGTATGCAAAAATTTGAATTAACTAATCACTTAAGTCTCTTAAATGAGTCCCAATGAACAGAGCAAATACCAGTATATCAGGGTAGCATACTGAGGTGTATCAGTCAGTATTTGATGAAAACACTTAACTGGCATGTAAATCTATTTGTTGGTAGGATGTGCGCAGGTCCAAGCTTCACTTGATTTCATGAAATGTACAATTACAATCTACTTTATTAGATATTGAATAGAAATAGTTAAATGTAAGAGATGAAAATAAAGTAGCATCATACCTAACAGAACCATTAGGATCGCGTGGAGGAACTTCAATGGAATCAAGTACTTCAAAGAGGCAAGGTCCAGACCACCAATTACAAATGCTTTTCTCCATTCTAGTTTTCATGTTTGCACCAAACAAAGCAGAGATAGGAAGGAACTGAACATCTGGAATGGGTTCATCAGGAAAAGGAAGAAGCTTATGTTAAAAGGCTATAGTAGCATCTGGTGGAGGAACATCAAAAATAAAATAAATCGCAACAACTACTATAAAGATCACCATGTTCTACCATAGGAGTATTTCAGATGGTATCAATAATTCTAAAATTAGGGTAAAAATACAACTAAAACCAAGATAAACTAGATAAGTCTTCCCTTCATTTTCACATAGGGCAATTAGACACATTAATTTGCACGACAGTCCAAGCTAAGAGTTTCAACCATGGATGCTTAGCATAAAATCAGTGCCACTACCACCATGTTGGCATTGGGCTCAAATCAACAATTTGATTGCGTTTATAGCTATGATGAGTATTTTTTTTGCACACATCACAAGTTCCCCGTTTCAAACTAGGAAAGGTCAGGTAATTCATATCAAACCAACACTGCTATCACCATGTTGGCAATAGGCACTCAAGTCAACAGGTTGATTGAGCTGGCTGTGATGAATATTTTTTGCACATATCACACGTCAAGATACTCTATCATAATTAATTACAAACAAGCATCCGCTAAACCCAAATATAACTCCTGCCAAGAACAATTTCCAGTGAAATATATAAAAGAATGAAATCTTTGTGAGCAAATGATAAAAAATATAACTAGAAAATAATATACGTCTAAAATACATGCCAAGCGATTTAAAAAATATAGTCCTAAACAGAAATAATTTAATCCCCCATACAAACAACTCTCTGCCAATCATTGCCATGAATAGAGCAGGTACACTTTTCATGTACCAGATAAGGATGCCATAACTAAATCAGGATCTGAGGATCCCCATAGGACAAATGAGTGATTAAATAAGCAATCAAATCCAAACTAGCATTGTAATTATTAATATTAATTTACTTCTGCCCTCTGAAAAGGTTCCAAGCATATGGGAGGATGCAACAGCAGGTGTGTTTAGAAATTTTATTTATAATCTTTTTTGTAAGGAGAAAAACTAATTTTTGTGCTGATGTTAATTCTCCTAACCAATTGTAGGTATCAGTTGGATTAAAATCTGCTCTGTGATGCTCAAAATATTCTTGGACACACGTAGACTAGGAATGGTATTAAAACGGGTGAACCAAGTTAAAAGTGGACAAACAAGAACTAGTAGTATACTGGAAAAGTTTGGCTTGCCATTGAAAAGGCAGGAAAGCGGACAAAACAGGGGAACAATAGAAGGCAGCCTCAATTGCATGTGGTAAGGATATCCACCTCCTCTTCTTCTGCTCATCCAACCATTGAACATTTGAACTTAATAAGCAAATCCATTATCCTATACCCATTAATCTCAATCCCCTTGATTCAACTGCTTTGTCCAATCATGTCCGCCATGGTTGTTTTCTTCCACTCCTCTCCTTTTCTATTTCTTAATCCTCTTCTTCTGCACTAGATCTGCTCAGCTATTCTCTATGAACTAGTCCAAGAGGAATCATACCAAAAAAGATACTTTGAATCTTGATATCAATATTTCTACCAAATTGCCAATCCCATATTTTAAACCTTTCCAAAAAGGTTTCCTTGCATAGAAATAAAGGAAGAAAAGAATCTATGCAGGCTCAACAGAGACAATAATATTCATGTCAACAATCTTGGAAAAAAAAAACATACAACAACCAAGTCTTATCCCACTATGTGGGGTCGGCTATATGGATCCTTTTACGCCATTGAGCTCTATCTCCTATTATATCATCATCTATATTTAAATAAATTTTATCATGTTTTATTGTTTCTAACCAAGTCTTTTTTAGTCTTCCTCTTTCTCATTTAAAAAAAAAATATATTAAAAAAACATGCGAAAATTAAAAATTAGGCTTGTTTACCTTTCTTTACATTGTAACCAGATGATTTGAGAAACGGCACCATCTTGGACTCTATTTCATCAAACCTAAATAACAAAGAAACTAAATCATGAACCTGGCAAAGTGGTTAGATTTCTATTTAAAAAAAAAAGAACTCTGAACCTTTCTTTGGACCATTTCACAGTTGGGTCATCCATTTTGTTGACAACGACAACCAATTTAGAAACACCTAATGTCTTTGCAAGCTGGACGTGCTCACGAGTTTGTCCTCCTTTCTCGTACCCAGTTTCAAATTCACCTTTCCGAGCAGATATTACCTATCACCAAGCAGAATACAATGTGATCATTGAACAGTGGATTATATCATATCTTAGACAAACTTGGTTGACTGAAAGAGGTACCAAAACGCCGACATCTGCTTGAGATGCACCGCTTATCATGTTAGGAACATAACTTTTATGGCCCTGCATGGGAGGAAAGTAAATATTGCTTATAGACTTGGCAATAAGCAGTTATTTAAGCTGAGGAAAAAAACACAGCTCCTTGAGGATCTTATGAAGTGCTAAAATTAGAGCCAAAGAATAATAAAAGATTTAGCATTTAAACTTAAAAAGGATAAAAAAAACATTGGTGACAGACCATGACATAGAAAAGCAATTAGACCTCTGCTTTAAAGAACAACCAAGGTTCTTGTTAGAAGAAAATGGAGTTATTACGCGGGATGATAGAAATTGATGGAGTCAAAGAGAAAAACAAATTCAGATACTGAGGTTCCTATTTCCTACAAGAAAAATATATATATCGATACAATGTCTCATTTATCAGCCAAAAATTCCTACAGAAATACACTTAGAAGTTAGGATCAGAGTTGCACGATGATTTTCAATTTAAGTTTCATCCTACAAGTTCATACAGAACTTCAAAGTTCAAACTGTTGATTATTGAGGCTTCATGGATCATGATTTATTTCATTTTTCCTTTTGGTTTGTATTAAGAAAGACATCATCCATTTTTTATTATTGATCCTTTTCATCAAGATGTATATATACATGTGTCTATAGGATATAGTGAATGGCAAAATTATGCAAAATCTCTATACATCCTCTTAGAAAGAGAACAATAGTAGCCAATAAAGCTTTAAAGAATCTAACATGAAGTAATTAAGTTTCCAGTTGAGTGCAGTCTGGTGGTTGTGGCATAACTTTGCCAAACAACTAGTGTGTACTCTCGAACACCATCTAATGTGAATAGCCACTTACTGCACAAATTTTTAGCCCACTATTCTTTTACAATAAAAAGAATCAAGAAAATGGTGAAACATAGAATAATTAAAGCCTTCAAGGTAAAATTTGCATTACTGCAATTTAACTGTTGTTCAAAACTTTGGCATGGCAATGCTCTATTGATGAAATTACATGCATAATTTATTTTGAGAAAAAGGTTATTAAGTGTTCACATAAGAAATCTATAGTTCAGAAGCTCTGTTCATCCCAATCTAATCCAATATTGAAGAGTCAAAACAATAGAATTATAGCACATAAAAAAGTTGAGCCGCCAAACATGCACATTATGAAACTAGTTGCTAAATAGCAATTAACGTCGAGAACTTATACGAGGAAAGAAGTGAAATTTAAGTTACCGGTGCATCCAAAATTGTAAACCTCGTATTGTCTGTTTCAAAATGTGCTCTACCAACCTCAACAGTTATTCCCTAGGAGACACAAGAACAGATGAACAAAGAAAATGTTTCGGAATTAGACTAGTCATTTGGCATATAAATTAATCAGCAACAAGCAACTTCTTGTGGTTCCTTGCCAACATCAAATGCACACAGTTTCCCATTTCAAAAACTGTTCAGTGAATAAAAGACAAGTAAACTTGAATCACAAAAACAAATGCTTAAGCATAATCTGAAAGATGTAATAATATTAGAAAGTGTCATAACAATATAGAAACAGACCTTAACACGCTCCTCCTCATTGGTGTCCATAATATAAGCCATGTACCTAGAACACAAAGCATTCAATTAATATCTTGTGATATATGATATGAATTTGTTCCAGTAATGTCGGGTAGAAGATGAGAATTGTCTACGAAATTCATATAAATGAATGGAAAAAGTAAATAAACTAAAATTTTACAAAGATAAAAGATGATAATATATTGAGCGACAAGCTTCATACAACCTGGGTCCAATTGACAATGACAAATCATTATTTACCTCCCACTCTTAGAATCAATATGGTGTGTTCACCATCAATTGAACTCACATGAAGCCGTGCATCAGTCTATGCAGTCTAACTCACATATCCTAACAGAAAAAAATGGAAAAAAATAATATGAATGTGCTAGGGTTCTTAGCTTTAGCAATTTCATAGTGCATTAAAAGGCCAATAAGTTATACATTCATAGAATCAATAATCTCAAATGTGCAAGACGGTTTAGTTAAGACTGCAAAGAATAAATTACCAAACATGATTTTCAATTTCCTTTCAAGAGACCTTAACAGCATGGGTCTTAGGTAACAACTTCATAGTGAATTAGGTCAATAAGGTATACATTCATGCAATCAAATAATCTCAAAGGTGCAAGAAGGTTTAGTTAAGACTTAAGACTACAAAACATAAATTACCCAACAAAATTTTCAATGTCCTCTCAATAAGACTAACAGAATGCTTGGTCACGTTTCATATTTCATGAATTCTAACATAATCGTAAATCCTCAGTTGGCTTTGACAATTGAACCTCAAAATACTAGTTTTACTAGTTTTGATAGAATTGTTATTCCTTCTTAATTCTTTTTATCAATCCCAAGAATTATTCCAATGTTTTAGAAGGTCTGGTCTTGTGGAAATTCTTCCTTGACTACTTCTTACAGAATCCCCAATCCATTCCATAAAATTAAGAAATTATATTCATACACTAATTCATTTCCAACAGTAACTACTTTGTTACTGGTCAGTTCCATTCCATAAACTAAGCATATGATTGCGCTCTAGACAGAACAAAAACAGAGCATACTTCTGACCACAGCAAAATGAAATCAAATAGGATATACAACAACAACAACAAATGCATGAGTCACAACTATTGGAGTAAGCTATATGAATTTTATTGATAAAATCAAATAGAATATGCAACAACAAAAAATCACGAGTTGAACAATTAGGAGTAAACTACATGTATCTTATGCTATAATTGAAAACACTTTGAATGTTTGAATAAAATCTTCTCGATCAAAACAAATTAGAAAAGATGCAATTAGATATGCATTATAAATCCACTTAGTCAATCAAACTAATAGAATAATAAAATAAATTTATAAATGAAGATTATGTACATAAAAGGATAAAATAAATAAAATTTTAATGAATCCCAGATAACCTTATCAGTAGAGATTTTATAAAAGCACAATCAAGCCTTATCCCACTAGGTGAGGTCGGATTTTATTTTATTTTAAAAAGCACTGGTGACAAGAAAATAGAATTAACAGAAACAAAGAAGTAGCACATTAGATATGGCTATCAAAGCTTCAGTTCAAGATCATTAAAAATTTCTATCAGCAGAATAAACAGGATAATGGCTATCCACCAGGAAAGCTAAAAGGCATACCAAATCTATAATACAGTGCACATCAGATAGTGCATTGAACAACAAACAAGGAAGTTTGTATCAAGTCATGATCTTCGAGGTACACAGTAAAATCATATTAGCAATTATCTTGCTGAACAGGTAGGTACTAAAAAGGACATGGCTGCTTTTACATCTAGCCCAAACAGTCATTATGCAGTCAGTCCAAATATGCATCTAGATAAAAGGTTATATGGGTTACATGCAAATTTCCAGTCTGGTGCTTCTCTATTCTTCAACAGGTAAGATAGATTTTACATGTTTATTAAGTTAAACAAAACATATTTGACATATATAGCAGGTGTTCACATACATATGTTGACAATCTCACAATAGAGAAGGGGAATGTGGAACCCCAAATATTGTATTAAATTTAACAATGAAACAACAATAGAGATCTATTTTATAGACGCAATAATAATTCATCCTAACAAGACTGATTGAACATTACTAAATTTGCAAGAATTACTAAAAGATGGAGGATAATCGAATTTGTTTCAGTGAATAGCAAATATAATGAATCAATAAGTCGAATAAGAAAAAGACCCTTTAACTATGAAAGACAAAATGATCAAACAAATGTTTGTTTGATAATCTCCAACAAAAAGAGGTCACACCTAAATAAGAATTATGAGTATTCTAATTGCACACTTTTGAAAGATAATAAGAATTATCATCATGGGGGTCCATAAAGAATAAAAAAAATGCACATAAAATTTTCACTTTTGAAATTTTTTGTATAATAAGTACGGCATATTTTGCCATGATTATTGTATAATTAGAGTTTTCAAAATTTGATTATGAAAAGAAAAACATCTAGGTTGCATCCAATGCCCCAACCAATGGCAAAATTTTCAACTAAAGCAACCAATCAAGATCAACTAAATGTAGATTATTCTGTTAGGCGTAGACTCAATGATATATGGCAAATACACTATAATGGAGTGACCTGACACCAACTAGGTATGGCTCTTGGTTAGTAAGAGTAAGTTATTTGTAAGTATTGGAAAACTGATTTGAAATTACTGCCAAAGTAGTAGTAGAAAATCAAAATAATTCATAGAACTAGAAGAAACCACTAGATGAAACTTAGAGCATTATTGTTATGTATCCACAAGTGTACGGAAACATCATCAGTAATATAAAAGATTATCGTATCCATAGGGAGCCGAAGATTAAGCACTAGTGATGAACGCTCAAGTGAACTAGCTAGACTATTCGAATGATTTTTGTGATAGAAAGTAAGTAAGCAAGAGAAATCAGAGAGAGAAGAGTAGAGAAAGTTTTAGAGGT
>JBBPFQ010000107.1:8490127-8506391 GCA_037974815.1 Kaempferia elegans | reverse complement strand
TCGATTGATAAACATGTTGGTCGACTAATCTTGAGTAAGGACTACTGCTGCATGGTGATTTTATGGGATACTGTGTGTCAGTAATCCCGACGATAACCGGTCAGTCAATTGGCCACTCGACTGGTCTTCATAGGTTAAGTGAACAGAACCTTCTGTTTCCTCTTCAGCCGACTAGTAACCCTAGTTTGCTCTTCCAGCTTCGACCTTACCTTTTGGCCTCCTCCATCAACCTTATGCTCCTCGGATGCTTCCCCACCATTTACGTTTTGCCTTCCGGAGCTTACTAATTAGTTTCCTTTGACCTTGTCATAGTTGTTGGGTCTTCTTTTACCAAGAGCTCCTCGCTCTAAGACTTTAAACTTGCCAAGTTATATTTGAATTTTTCTTTGCACCTGTCACATGCACACTCAGTAACACATACCAGTATAGATGCAAATTCTAACTTAAACTCTTTGCCTAAACATCAAAATCTAGGCTATAATGATTGCTCCAACATAAGTTAGAAACCCTAATTCTTTTAAGTTTAGCATAATTAAGTCGTGTTAAAGCAAAGCAAGTATCTTTGATAGTTCAAGATACTTGCATTCTATACTTGCATTTTGAAGACAAATATTACATTCTATACTTGCATTTCATTCATTCAATTCAAAGAAAAGCAAGTATTACATTCTATACTTGCATTTTGATAGTTCGAGAAGCTTTTAGATTAAGAGATATTGTGATTTGTAGTGTTGCTATCGTAAGATAAAGTCATTGTATCTTAGAAGACGATTATCATGTTTCGTAACTGCCGTGTGTGGGTCAAATTCATCTTAAAGAGATAGAATCCGACTCTAATCTCGACTTCACCTATGTGTTATTATACCGTCAAATACCTCAGCGCACATTTCATTGATTGATTTTCACCGCTAGATAAAATCTCATGTATCGCAATGAATAGAAAATAAATGAGTATTAAATTCTACTACCATTTATAATTATGTTGCTAGATTTTTTTTTTTTAAAAAAGACCTTAAATTGCCGTTCTAAATTTGTGTATACCTTTATTTATGTCGCGTCAATTTTTACTGATAAAAAAGAAGGAATTTATAGTTGTCTTTGTTAATCATTTGAGATCTAAAATTAATGAATAAAATATGAACAGCTTAATTGCAATTAATTGTTATTAATGATGCATCAAAGAGAACCTGATTGATTTCTTTCCCAGACATTAATTATACACACATTAATATAATTAAGTACAGAACTGTTTGGTAAGTGATCAACTCCCACTTGCCGGTGGGGTTGAAAATAGAGAATCAAATTGCTTTTACATAGACTCATGATGAAAAATCCAATTTATCAACCGCTTAAGATGAGAATAAATCGTCACGGTTCGGGATTATCTAATAAAAAAATGATTAACTTAGGTTTCATGGAAGATTCTTATCGATCATCAGAATAAATCAAGAAGTACTCGTGTTAAGCGGTTTAAAAGTCCAGTATCCTTTAATTGTAAATTTTGAGAAATTTTTTTTATAAATACACAATAACTGAAAATTAAATCATAAATATTTAAAAAAATAATTGACCACATTTACCACTGTAGCCAAAATTATCTAATAAAATATACTGTATGAGCGCTGATCTTATATAATAAAATATAGTATACGAGCAATTATCTTTTATTCGATGTAAACGATTAAATTGAATTAATTAATATTTGTTTGAAAAAAATTATCCAATTGGAAAGGGATTTCAATGAGATCGGTCTTCGGTAGGGGGTCGATTCGAGTGAATCGGATCATATTCGGATTGAATTAGAAATATTTTTTAACTCCTAACTCGAATTTGATCCGAACTCAAATTCAACCTGAAACCCTTAAATCCGAACTCGACCAACTCGAATATAACTTGAATAACTTGAAAATTCGATTTAAAATGACTTTTTAAAAAATATTTTCTTTATAATTCTTCACTTTTATCTGAGTCCAGATCCCCTGGTCCGCAAATTTGTGAACCAGAGGATGGTCCACACCTATTTTGCGGTCGGATTGAGGTCACATTTCAGCCGCAATTAATTGGGGTATAGCGACGGATTTACTCGTCCACCTTAGTTATAGTTTGGATTGAGGCTGACGACCGAGACCGCCCGAAGGCCGTCGGAGGTGGAAAGATGGCTATATTATCAGTCATCGAAGGGAGACGACCTCCGGGCAACCACCGGGCGGCCTCCGGGCGCCCGTCCGGATCCAAACTACAACTAAGATGTACGGGTGAACCCGTCAATAGACCGCAATCAATTACGGTCAGATTACGACCTCAATCCGGCTACAAAATGATTGTGGATCATTCCCTGGTCCACAATTTGTGGATCAGGAGATATGTGCTTCTTTTATCTCAATACTTCATCTTTATCATATTAACCTTAATATTAATATGCATAAAATCATCTTAATTTTTAAAATAAAATTTGATTTAGCTAAAAAAAAATTACTCGCAAAGTAAACTTTAAATTTGGATCAAATCGGGTTAACCTGAACCAAACCCCACATAAAATTTTCAAACTGAAATCCCTCGAATCCGAACCAATCTCGAACTTGATTTTTTTCCGTTCAACTAGGGTTGAATCGTTAGGTTGGATTCAAATTTTGACACCTCTAAATATTGTCATGTTGATCTGATTGGTGCTACTATGCTCCTTGTTTGATTAAGTTCAAATGCTAATGCATTGGTCCATTTTGTTTCAGATTGAAATGGATGATTTTATTAATCTTAGCAATAGTACCTCTATCATTTTACTTTCTTCATAGATATTAAGTTTAACTTTTATTTAGATGTATTTATAGTCATATATATTTTTTTATTTCTCATTTCCCTCTATTTTATCATTTACAATTGTTCTAGTTTAAGTGATGAAAAATATGATTTATTTTTACTTCTGTTTTATGATTAGAAACACTCTCATTTAGTTTTTGATAAATATAATAATAATAACTAGTTTGGTCTCATTGCCATCATCATTTTGTAGGGATTATATTGACTTTTATCATTTTGTATATGAGTTTTTATATTTATTTGTTTTTTTGTACTTCATAGATGGTGATGAGTTGAGGAGGAGAGTATGATTCTTTCTATTATTGTTCTACTTCATTGTTCTTATTTTTTTAATTTTATTATTATTATTGCAAAGTTACTCTCTATACATATTTCTATCTTTATTTACTTTTAAACCATTCTAAATACACTTATTAATTTTCTACTAGGTGAGCTGTACACTTTAAAACTTATACTTATCTAAATTAGGTTATCAAAATTTAAATATAAAAATTTAATTAATAATTTAGATCTTAAAAATCAGAAAATTTAATTATATATATATATATATTTTAAAAAATAATATTTAAATTTGTTTTATATATTTTTAAAACTCATGGTTTTCGATTTTTTTAAACTAATGTAAAGGTGTAATTGTTGTTTTTTTTTTCACCTAGGTCAAAAATAGGTTTGAGCCGGCCTGGCGCCATGGTCCACCACCTTGAATTTTATCGCTTTGGTATTCTTCTCCCTGAAGCATATTTGGCGTAGCCGTATGATGGCGCTGAAGGCTTTAATAAGCCTTCGTCCTCTTCCTTGTTTTGTCATCTCTCTCCGTATTCTTTGCTTCTTCATTTGAGAATTAAATAATACGAGGGTCAGTGTCTCTTTATTATTTGCTTCCTTGATTGCTTTCTTTACAAAGAAAGATATTTTAATTTTATTTAAAAAAAATATATATTTCTTTTTTTTTATAATTATACTGCTTTTTTTTCCCTCCTTTTTGACTTCGCAGAGCCCACACACATGTGTGCCACTTTACATCGTTGAATATTAGACTATTATTTATTCAAATAAATAAGAAAAATATTGTTATATAAATTTAAAAATGTGAAAAGATTTAGGCACAGGACGATAAATTATGATTTAAAGAATTAAATTTCTTTTATGAAATTAAAAGCAGAATAAGACATAAGATAAGTGGGGTGTGGGGGAAAAAATCAAATGAGAATTATTTTATGATTTTGTTGGAACATTTAGATGGATAGATTAGGATGGAATGGTCATTCCAAACAATCACTATTTCCATTCCATATATAATTTAAAAACTAGACTGATATCCCATGTTAGTGTGAGATGAAAGATTTAAGCATATTAGCTCTTTGGATAAAATTTTATGATTACTTTCTAATTTATCTTAATGGCCAATGAGTTCAATCATCTATAAAATTAGTCAGTTTAAAAACTATAAAATAAAAAATATTGAATGATCATTCAAACCAGAAAAAAATTCCTTTCCTTTTATAGTTTTAAAAAGGTTAAATAGTAGAGCGGTAGGGTATATTTTCAACTGTTAAATTATCTAAAAAATCTCTCAGCTCTAACAAATTAACAGATGCATTTCTCTTATCGAGCGATTGACTTAAGAATGCTGGTCTAATGGGTCGCTTGTTGTGAGCGCTTCTCGATTTATTATGATAATCGATGAAAAATTTTTAGAAGACTAGATTGACTTTTAGAATGAATTAATATGAGATGAATATCTGATACTAATTATAAAAAAAAAATAGAATGGTGTAAGGAAAAAAAAAAAGGAAAGAAAGAGTCCTTTCAAAATGTTCATTTTATGTATTCTTATATATGTTTAAATGTTCATTCTACCTCCTCCAAAAAAACAAAATACTTTTTGTTTTAAAATTTTAAAATGGAAACAAATAAGATAAACAAATTAGGGTAAATTAGCCAAAAAATCAAGTTTGACAATATAAATGAATCACATGAATTAGAGTTCAATGGACCAAACAGGCAAGAGGTGGATCGTGCAAATTAAGTAGACTAGACTACCAAAACAGGCTGAGCTGACCAGATTATTCAAAGTTAAATTAGTCAAAGCAGTCGAATGAGATCAAGTTTGAATAAACTATCCCACTTACATTATACTATTCCATTAACATGAGAAAATGACAAGAGAAATTAATCATTACCTTCATTCCATTCAATTTCATTCTTATATCCATTTTGATTGATTCCATTCCATTAAACAACAATACAAAAATTAGATGCCAAATTAGTTTCGGGGAACCAAGATGGGATTCGACGGACAAAGTGAATTATCATGGTGTTTCAATATATCACATCATTGGGTGATCAAATTAAGATGCCAAGGAGAATCATTCAAATCATTGAAAAATATAGCATACGAGGCTTAAAACGTCAGTTAATCGTTTTTAGTACACTTGAAACAGAAACTACGGTCCCGATCATCTCAGCAAAAGAAAACTAAATCAGCTTTGTAAAAATTAGGTCAAACCAACTTATTTTTCAGTTTATTTGTCTTGGAAAACAAAACAAAAATCAACCGGTCCTTCGATCACTAAATCAACCTATTAATTTTTTTGATACATGAGAGCAAAAAAGACAGGAAAAAATATGCTCATCATAATGCTTTGTTAAAACGCTTGTGTGAAGCCCCTGGAAAAACGATTTGATCATGCAGGGCAAGTGAAATTGATTTGCATTTGCCGTGTTCGAAAATGATCACTTTGTGTACAAAACATCCTCCCATGGGTGACGGTAGAGTGGCTGCTTCAGTCTCTTCTGATCAAATGTGTGCCTGTGAATTCCAAGAATCAAGTGTTACATATAGTGAAGCAATGAATATTCAATAAAAAAGCAAGTAAACCATAATTTACACAGAGAAGCCTATATTTCATCCCGGTAGATTCAATTATTGTCAACTTCCCATCTATTCTATATTTATATCAACTCACTACGACTTTCAAAAAGATGTATTATATACCCCAGTTTCTTAGTGACAATCCACAAACTCACGAGGCAAAGAGAGGTTCACCAATCCAAATAACTAGCCATTGGACCTCACCTAGTGGAAATACCCCTCCGTCCAACTCATGAATCAACTCCTCTTGCAAATGAGACTAAAGAAAGCAGAGGTTCACCAATCCAAATAACTAGCCACTGGGTCTAGTGGAGATACCCCTCCGTCCACTCACTCATGAATCGACTCCTTTCACAAATGAGACTAAGAAAGCTCTTTTCCTACACTGGGGCGTGGCACATGTCACACTATGAAAGGATAGATAAATCATATTCTTCCGTTACTCTTTTAGACCACCCATCATTAGCCACAAAGAAAATGAAATCCATGGAAAAACAGGGTTAAAGAATAAGGATAGTAGAGATGTGACTCATCAACTCACCCAATCAGACCAATTGAACGTGCCAACACAAACAGACCATTTAGATATCCAATTTCGACGATCTCATCAATTTCTTGTTTGCTGAACATTCCGCTTCCAGCTAGAAGATCCAAGAAAAGAGATCCAATTGCGCCATCAACATTAAGAACCAAGTTGTTTGCCTTTGAGAGTGTGTATGCCTCAACTTGCACAGCATATTCCATATACCTCACAGACGGGAAGTGAGTGTGTGCATACTTTTGCAGGAGCTCCACTCTTTTATCTCTGTTGTCTCTGCTTTTGATCCTGTTTCCCAGAAAATGGCAGTTATCATTGACATGGACAAAAGCATAAGATGGCTATGCAAAATTGCCCAGTCATATATGGAGCATCACTAGCATATTTATTGCTAACTAAAGAAAAGAAAGCCAAATGATGCAATGTAAGTATAGAATATCCGTATCCATGTCAAACATATCCGTTGATAAAAGCTTCAAGCAAAATGTTTTTTATTTAATCTTACGACATTACCTCATCTTTCTTCAGAAAAGGTGGCTTAAACCAAACTAGATTTTCAGGGTAGATATGAATTAGTGAAACCAGTTTAATCAGTGAGGTGACAGTTTACCAAATCAAAGAATCCAGTGTTTAACTACTACACATCTAAGTATCTACATTTCAAGCATTAGTGCTAGATCTTACTAAATTATTACCTTTGGTTTATATATACAAGTACCAATCAGTCCCATCGTAATACCATGAACCAAAATACCACTCCCTGAATTTTTTAACGATGGTTAACGATACTATAAGTTGACAGCCAAATACCCCTATTGGTCAAGTGTAAATCTTAAAAACAACCATGTTGAACTTCAAAAATTATCTGATACTCATACCTAAGTCTCTGTTGATAGGATTCATGTTTTCCCTAATCTCATGATTTCTAAGAACAAATAAAGAAATCGAATAGAGATAAAACACATAGATCTTATTTCATTGGATCATGGCATAGCAAAGTAATATATAAACATAAAGACAAGGAACCTGATTGAAGAGTCATTGTCCTTATCCTAGCATCGTCGGCTTGATCCCTATGGAAGAGGATGCAGCGGAAAGGAGAGGAAGGTCTTCTAAGGGGCTCCCTGTTGATAGGCTTAGGGGCTTAGGTCAATGGGGAACCAAGAGCTCTGAAGATTACCCTAAACCCTTAGGACCTCCCTTTTCTATAGGAATCCAATCCATTCTCAGCCCATAGATGATAACGAATTGGGCAAAAGGGTTCTACACATTGAACCCGCATCTAATAACCCAAAATCTAATAAATATAAGTTAGATCACTTTAAAGGGTTCGGATTATTTACATGTTCAACTTACAAATATGTCCATCTAATAGGGATAATAAAATCCAACATATGTAACTTAGCTTCTAGCCATCTTAAAGCAAATACAGGAAAAAGAATATGAAATTTAAAGTGGAGAAGGCTCAAGAACAGCAGTCTTTGGCCAAGAGGTTTACAATGAAGACAACCATTCTCCTTGTTCAAACTTCCTTTTTTTCTCTTCACATTCTCTTTTTCTCTTCAAGTTCATTGTTACACACATCGTCACGCTGTCTACAAGCTTATCTCTCTGTCTAAACTTAACAATGACTTGTGGCTTTCTTGTTATTTATTTTAGAGAGAATCAATTCCAAATTTGAATCCTAGTCAAGTTTAGGTTATCAACTCAGCATCCAAAGGACAGATGTCTGTGTATGTCTTAAACAAATTTTTATGACATTCACAAACATATAAACAAATTTTTATGACATTCACAAACATATAAACAAATTTTTATGACATTCACAAACATATAAACAATTTTTTATGACATTCACAAACATACTTTGCTTTTTGGAAGTTCTTGGCACAATCACAATCCAAAAAATAAAAAGGAGATTAATATGCAGATGGACATTGTGAAGCCTTGTAGGTAATGTGATCAAGTAGTCTATTATAAGGTACTTAGATGAACTTTGAGAGAGCATAATAATGGAAACAAAGGAGTTTTCTGATGAATTTGAGTATGTTGGAGATGTCCAAGCTAAATCCAAAAATATATTTAGTTTGGTGATTGACCAAATATGTATAATAATTCTTTCGAAATGGCATGAAAGTGCTGAAAATTTGTTCAATAGTATGAATATCAGTTAAATATCATGAATATCATTCATAGAAGAGGGAAAATCATTAAAAACTGAAAGATATAAACCTGTGCCCTATTCCTGGCACTCGAATGCCCTTCTTTTTCATGCTTTCAACAAACTCATAAGGGGTGAGGCCCTGAGAACAGATATATATATTCAGTATTACTGCAACTTGAATAAATAAAGAAAATAAAACATCAGAAACACTGCTAGCAAGTCTAAATCCTGATCTTATATACTCACTCTGTCATATGCATCTTTGAAGTATCTAGCAGCATCATCGATTGCCCCGCCAAATCGGGGACCAATTGTAAGCAACCCTGTATTTGAGAAGTCACTTTTACTTCCAATGACCATAGGAAAAACTCTCAAACCAAAGTAAATCGAACTTACCTGAGACCAGACTGGAGACTAAATCCTTTCCAGCCCTTGCAGTAACTATAGTGTTATGAGCACCAGATACACAGGGACCATGATCAGCACATAACATGATGCATATCTAACAATTACAGAAAATAATAATGTGAGAGAAAATATTAGCAGAATGTGTTTCCATAAGGTAACTAAAATACAAGTCAGACTAATATTTACTAGTCAACTTGAAACAAGTGAAAAAAACTCATTTTTTAACGGACCTCAATGAATTGTGTACAATAACGTGGTAGGCTACGCTTGAACCACAAAAGGGAGATGACATCACCCACACCAAAGCCACGTTGGACAATAGTAGACATGGGTACACCAGCATAACAAGGTTCATCGCCTGTGGATAGAGATCATGTGACTTAGCAAAGTGTTTAAAATTGAGAAAGTCTGTATGAGAAAAAAAAAATTTACTAATCAAACCTCTGTCATCTGAAATGGTGGAGATGATATGAGTTGGAGCCCGGACTTTCCCACTTTTGATTGCAAATTTAAGATCCTCGGGTATTTGAGGAGGTTTAATTTCAGGTACAGGAGTAATCTGCCCTTCTTCAACCTATCCCATAAAGTGAACAAGATATCGATAACAGCATCAGACATTCTTCTTAAGTCAATAAAAAAAACAGTTAATATTATATCACAGAAGAAAACTAAAGCATGACAAGGTACCAGCTTCTCAAAAGTTCCTTTGATAGCAGTCTCAAATGCCTCATACGAAGTTGGAACAACTGCTCCAGCATCTCTTAGAGCCTGATTTTTTGCTTGTGCTGATTCCAACTCACCACCACTTTTTGCACCCTAGTTTAGTGAATTGAAAAAAAAAACAAAATAAGGCATAATGATTTCAATCATAACCAGTAGAAGTGGTCACAAAGACAACATGAGATTGAAAAGATCAAGTTCAACTCACAGCATGACCAAATTGCACTTCAGATTTGAATAGACGGGCACATGTTCCACTAACCCAACCAACAACTGGTTTATGAACTTTTCCTTGTTTTAGAGCCTCAACTAGGGAATACTCATCTCTCCCACCTAATTCCCCCAACACAACCATCATCTTGACCTAAATAGATCAAAAGCAATATACGTGATAAACAAATATTAAAGGCAATGTTTAGAAATTTTCCTTTTCTGCAAAGAAGTTTATATTGATCAATCTATTCAACTATAGTACATTTTAAATGCTGCAATACATGACAAGTGATCAATAGATTAAATTAATGTTGTTATTCACTAGAGAGCTTTATGTATAGTTGAGGGGTGTGAGGGATTCGCTAGAGCTTTTCTACTACTTGAGAAAATTACTTTCATCGTGATATACAGTTTTTTCTATAGTTGAGGGATGTTGTTAACTGAAGAGCCTTTCTACAGTACTCAAGAAGATTATTTTCCCGGTAACATACTTGAGGGATGTTGTTAAAGCGCAGGACATGATCAGAAAGAGTTGAGCCAGGAAAAACATCTCCTCCAATTGCAATACCTGAAATAGCAAATCATCTAGAACTCAGATCAAAATTTCACAATGAGAAGTATCATTAACTTGGAAAAAAAATAATATCACCTTCATAAATTCCATCTGTGACGCGTGCAATTGTGTTGTAAAGTTCATTTGACATGCCACCCTATAACCACACAAAATAGTTATTATACCTGATGAATTAAATAAAATTAGTTCAAGTAATTTTTTTAGCAAAGAGAGAACATATTTTACAAGCATTATCTGTTAGCACATGGATAGTGATAAGTGATTTGAGGGAAAATATAGTGATTGGAGTTATTTTTATAGAACATGAAACATCAAGAATCACAATAAAAGTGTGACTAGTGGCATACCAGTTAGCATGATTTGTGTTACAAGGGGAACCATGACTTTATCCATGATATATGGGTCAGAAATAGTTAGCTCTAATTTTGGGTCATTTAATGGTCTACATAGATAAAACTTAAAAGAAACACAAGAGGAACAATATTTGTCCATGGGCCCTCCTTCCAATGTGGTTTCTAGAGAGAAGTAACATCCGATCAATATGGATCATACTCACCTAATGTTTAACACAATCAAGAAATTAGCTTTGAGTGAAAATGATGCGAGATAGTTGATCCAAAAGATACTAATTAATTGAGAAATGAGAATGATCTACCACAATCTACAAACTATTGATAATTCAAAATGCTCCTGTGTTTATGTTATCTGCGTGTGACGCCAGCGCCAGCAATTAGAAACATAAGTGTGATCCTATTTCTTAAAAAGACATTAGAAATGAATATGAATATATGTATATATTATATCAAATGTGATAATATATTAAATATGTAAAGATCATTGTATTAGATGCATATTCATAAATTCTTTTACACCAAGACTGGCCACATGGTAAATGGTGTCATCAATTTGTCTATAAATTGCATCTCTATATGACACAATTTATGGAGATTGAAGAGCTATTCCATACACCAAAACTTGTAACAAGATGGCTAAATATATTAATTATATAGAAAAAGAGATATCCAAATGTCATTTATAAGGTTGCTTTACGATGAACATTATGTTCAAATTTGAGTTAGTTGGAGAGGTACGCCAATTCAAATTCGAGTCTGCCAAACAAAAAGGTGGTATTTAGAGCTTGCAACTAATTAACAAAATTATTAGGCAAAACAACTATGACCAACAGAAGAGGGGATATATTCATAACTTGTCTAGAACAGCAAATACCTTTACTTTTACTTGGTCTCTAATGACTTGCCTTTAGAATAAAAGGTGCCCGTAAATCAAGGTAGTCATCAATGAATACCAATGAAAATTATTGTGTAGCCTATCATGCATTCAATGCCATCAAAGTATTGCCTGCTTTGATCAATATCTTATACTATTGGCCTCAGGGTTTTATTGCATGGTGGAATTTGACTCCAAGGTGAAGAGCTTCCCGTTCAATCACCCACCTCGGAATTGCTCACGCCGAGCATGCCTAATTACAATGTTCTGAGAACTTGACTAATTCCACTAAACAGCACCTAGTTGTTGAGAATACATGCTAACTATTTATGCATTTTACACCAATAGGCCAATTATGATTTCCCTGCTTCAGTGTGTTTTTTTTTATTCATTCTTTGGTATCCTAGATGCTAGCCAAGAGCAGCACCTTATCTAAGTTTGCTCCCTGGCAATTACAGCCTGCCCTCGTTAGACTGAGTGGCAACATATTGCCCATTGTAGAAGTTTTTTTTACCAATGACTACAATAATAACAAAACTACTATAGGCGAAGGAAAACCCACTCAAACAAAACAAGTTTAGAAAATGCAATACAATAATGAGAGAACAAGTACCGATTTAGACACAAATCCAACAGAACCAGGCCTGTAAAGCTTGCATTGAATTATATTGTCAATTGTTCCAGCAGTGTCACCAATCTTAAACGCACCAGCTTGAATGCCTCCAACAGTGGCTGGACCAATAACTACCTGAAACCAGCTTAAAAAAGGTATTAAACATGAAATTAGAAATTGGTGCAGGAAAGATACACAGTAAACCAATTAACTAATCCACCAAATTTTCTCCATTTACTACCAAATTTATTTCTGCCATATATTTTTTCAATTCTTAAACTTCAACCTATAAGATATAAATTCTTTTTTATTCTAACTGAATGACAAAATTCTTTAGTCTTTCCATGTTTCCAACCTTGTTATTAGCTCTTCCATATGCAATTAGTTGCTTTGTGTCTGTCTCTGGAACACCTTCAGCTATAATAGCAACTACTCTAATGGTTTGTTGCTTCAAAGCTGACATAGAAGAGGCCGCCGCACTGCATTAACAATTAAGCATAGTATCAAGAAAATGCCTCCCTTTTCTTATCTAAAAAAAGAAAATGCCTCCCGTTTAACAATAAAAGCATAGTATCAAGAAAATGCACTTTTTTAAGAATGCAAAAAACAGAAAAATCACATACCTTCTGAATGATGCAAAATTGATAAAAACATCTGCAGCTGGGTGTGCCACACATGCTGCTTCAATGCTGCAGTTTAAACACACAAGAAACATCAAGAAAGTGTTCTAGTAATCAAACAATAGAAGCTAAAAGTTACAGTTAAATAAACTGAAAGCGAGACTTATTGAAAATTCAAAACAAAAGTTAGCAAATCAATATAATCCAATTTCCAATATGTGAAAATAGCGATTTGGAGTTTACAAGTTTGGTTAACCTTATTCTCAACCGGAAGTCACTGAATAGACTATTTCAGTTGAACATAATAGAATCATAGTTAAGGTATTAAATATGTCCTGCATGTAGTACTTAAAGTAGTTACCATGTAATGTTATCAATTTGATGAAGTAAAGAACTTCCATAGAACCAATGTGCATGCTTTCTCATTTTAATCATTGTAAATGCCAACTGTACAAGGAATCATGTAGAAAATGCCGAAGCTATTCCATCTTTGTGTCACTTGATAGTACTGTCCCGAAATTCTCTTATTGAATTATTATCAACATTTCGTGATATCTGACCTATTCGAAGACAAATTCATGGCACCAAAATAAGCAAAGCAAATATATATGTCGTCAAGATGATGAGCTCCGCACAAAAAAGAATCAGATACACAAGAGTGAAATTTACAGGCTATAGTGATCCAATCATTTTATTGCTTAAGTAAATATTATAGGATGATATATATCCACATGCATAAACATCTCTAGAATCAATGCAGATATAGTGGATGTCTTACGTTGAATGGACAGGAATTGCAATTTCTTCCTGGCCGAAAAAGAGCTTTTGAAACCCCTCTGAACCTGGATTTATTATTCCCGCAACGGAGGGTGTTTCTCTTCCTATAATAATTGAATAAGAAAATTCAAAGATAAATAAAAAAGTGTAACCCTCAAAAATAAGTGTGGGTACACAAGGAAACAAAAAAAAAAAGAAAAAGAAAAACATTAACAAACCACAAAGGAAGTCAAAGTCAAGCATCCTCTGGATTGGAAGTTGCTTATAATTGTAAAATAGAGCTTGAGTATTTCGCGAGAAAATCTGTCCAGTGTCCATTATGTGAGATAGCACAAAAATGACCTGTAATTAATACAAATTAGTAACTTTTATGAGAAAGAATGAACCAATAACTATGAATACAAAGGTCAAACATAGCAAGATATATCAAGCAGCAACAAATAGAAGCATTACAATTGTAGGGAAATGAAGCTTGGAAAGAAAAAGTATGAAATAAGAACCCTAGTGGATTGTCCCTAACATTATGGTCACTGTACCAATAGTTTGTTTAAGAGAGATACCTTCAATTTTGCAAATGCCAAGGCACTGTACCAGGATTATATGGGTTGCTAATGAGATTGTCAAATCCATGTCAAGGTTGCAACATTTTGCCTATATGCCAAGGCACGACCTAAAATCAAGAGTTCCTAAAATGTATGGACTAAAGCCTTGGCCAATACACAAAAGGCTCCACGTAAAAATCCAACCCCCTTATACTTCATGAGAAGAACAACAATTGAAGATCCAATATCGAAACACCAGGAAGATCCAGAAAAGGCGAGAAACCCAGATATTCATGATCGACAACCCGGAAAATCGGCCAAAAACATCTAAAAAATATCAAAAAACAAAAATGGATTCCGCCCGCGGCTCCGCAGATCAAAGAGATCTCGACTTGCAGAAACGAGTTAAATCTAAATCGGGACGATTGTTCTGAAGCCCAGGAAGGGAAAGTGGGGAAGCGAATCTACCTGTAGAGCAACGAAATGGCGGCCCCGGCGCCGAGAAGAAGAACTGAATCAGCAACGGGATCGCTCACAATTTTGAGCAGAGCGTGCGGAAGGAGTATAAATAGATGGGAGGTGGTTAGCTGAGCGGTAGGTGGTAGGCGAGCGGTCACGTGCCGTTCGACCCGCATCGCAGCCCCAGCCACAACCTACTCCGCTGATGTCCGTTGCCATTTGCGCAACGCAATTAACCTGATCGAATTGTCAAGAAATTGGAAGGTCAATAAAGTCCATATAAATAATAATTAGAAAATAAAAAAGAGTCTCTAATTATTTATATTTTTTTAAAATACTCTTCATTAAAAGATTATTAAGATAAGAATAGGTGCAACTTTAGATAAAATTGCACCCCTATTTTGAAAATAATTTTGGTTAAAAATGTTTTAAGATGAAGTAAAAGGAAAAGGCTATTTTAAATATTAAATTATAAATAAAGTACTATTTTGATTATTTTTTTAAATATGAATAATTAAGGTCTTTTTTAATCTAATAATATTCTGTTAGGATGTCTTGGATTCACAATTAGTTGCTAATCCAAGACAGTAGAAGCTCAGATGGAATTTTTCCTTTGTCGGAGGCAGAAAAGCCTCGTACACGTAATTTGTTGTTCAGAAACTTTACAGCTCGAAATTAGATGATTACAGAGTGTGTGATTTTTCAATAAGTTGAACCAGAGCTCTATTTATATCTTGGCCAAAAACTGGTCGTTGGAGTTCTGGGCGCCCGGACCCCACGTAGGCACCAACGGGTATCTTTGTAACTGCTCTACGAATGTGACTGGATAAAGATGCTCAGACCTGGTCTGAGTGCTTGGAATGTGCTAACTTTGCACCCGCTGCAACGATCACTCTACGCAGACCACCCAGGCTTCCTAGGGGGTTTGGGCGCCAGGAATTGTCAAATTCAACTTCATGTTGACTTTGACCCAGGTTGATCTCGAACAGCTTCGATCGCTTGGGTGATCTCGGATATCGGAATAGAGCTCATTCGAACTCATTTTCGGTCCTTCCTCAAGCAAGTTTCCTCCCCGGCTTCTCGTCCCTCTGACCTCCATGATGTCCTTCTCGCTCCGTCGGTGTACTCTTCCGCAGCTTCTCGTGTCACGGATGCGCCGAGCCCATCGACTCTCTTCCACTCCATCCTTCTCATCTACCACGTCTTTCACTCAATTTCTTGTGTTCTTAAGCTCCTGCACACTTAGGCACAAGTTTAGATAACGACGGGACCTAACATAACTTGGTTGATCACATCAAAACTAACTTGGGGTATCAATCATCACTCTCTTTTTGATATGAGCAATCCAAATTAAGTCAGGGTAAACTAAACAAGATTTAAACAAGTAATAACAACTAAGTGCAATAAAAAGATAGTAAATAAAAGTTCAAAAATTATATTAGCCCTAGACTTAACGCATTCTCCTCTTTTGATCACATTAAAAAATGGGGGTTTATCAATTTGAAAAGATTTCTAAGTGACAAGCAAGGTTATAAAAATAATCTCATAAATTATTTTTAAAAAATTTAAATTCTTATAATGATAAGCTTTGAAAAAAAAATATCTCATACTTCGATAATTAATAAAAAATATATTTCGAGTTCGAGGCCAGCAAAAATTATGAAGAATTTTATAAGTGTGGGAAATAGAAATCCCAAACAAAGAAAATTTAGGTTTT
>JBBPFQ010000107.1:8362480-8372577 GCA_037974815.1 Kaempferia elegans | reverse complement strand
CGTTAATTATAACTTCGTAAGAATAATGAAATACATGGCCTCGTTTTCCAAGAGTAAAATGTATCTTCTCATTAATCGTTGTCACTGTTGATCGATTTCATTATCTCTTTATTAAAATCGTTGAATTTAATTACTCGAGATATTACCGAATTTGGTCCATTGTGGTTGCGGAACTCGCAGGGTTCCCAAGTGCCCATCGGTCAACGATGCGATTTTCTCTGTCCGTTTGTGCTGCAATCGAATTGTTTTATACATTAATTAGCGTTTTCAAAAACAGGTTTCGGTGGAAAACTAGAAGTTGAGTAAATTGTCCTTCGTCCTGCAATCTAATTATTCTTTTTAAAACTAGATTTATAATCAAGATTAATTACGTTAATAATAAATATATACATAACTTATTCACAGGTTTGTTTATGAGCCCGAATAAATTAATATTAATAGTGCGTAACTTATTCATTTTATATATTTATTACTATCTAATGAATATAAATTAATGTACTCTCACAAGATCTTACTATATTATTAAAAATCTGACCTAAAGACTAACCAATTTTTAATTAATTTGGTGAAGCCTCGAATGAAATTACATTAATATCCCTCAGCTATGGATATTATTGAAATTTTTTTCCATTAATCAATCATGGATCTAGAGTTCAAGACTCATTTGCAACGTATTATTGGAAAAAAATTTCATTACAATACAAGATCTAAAGTTCGAGACTCAGGCGCAGCGTAGTATTGGAAAATTTTCTTATTAATAGGTATTACACTATTATGGTCTCTTTAGTCCCACATCTTAGGATTGACAACACCGCAAGTAGAGAAACTTCTATAAATACCTTAGGTCAGTGACAATTTGAAACACACTTTTCTTGGCCTTTTGGCTAAGATCAAGTGTAATATCTGTTCTTATCAGTTTAATACCTGATATAAAAAATTAAATTAATTTTTTTGTATGACGGAGAGTCTATTATGAGATTCTCTAGCGTTCTCCTGACGTTGTACTACTACATGGGTTCAACGCATCATTATGAAGTCTAATTTATTGTATATTATATTGCACATGCGTTTTATTGAAATTTTATTAAAGTTTATTTTTTTAAAAATATTTTAATGGTCATGATTAAAAAGATCCCATTTGACCGTTGAAACATCATAGAGATATATCTATATTTAAAAAAACATATTAATATTTTTTAGTGGTAAAAAAGAAATAATTTATTTTAATAATTTTTAACAGTCATTTTAATTTGAGGAGTGCCATTTGACCTCGAAACATCATTAAAAAAAACTAAATCAGATTGATATTTTTTATGGTTAAAATAATAATAAAAATAATAATTTTAAAGCACTGTGAAGTGTGAACGAATTGTCGATTTCATACTACCATTTTAAAATAAAATTTAAAATACTATTTTTAAGAGAATTTTTAATTAATTATCTTAATTGCTATTTTCGACCCCACTAGATAAGACTTAGTTATTATGTTATCTTAATTGCTATTTTGCACATTTATAAATATCTTAATTATCTTAATTGCTATCACAGATTGAGCTCAGTCCCTCAGTTTCAGTAATAAAAAGTTACGGCATAAAATCCCAGTAAAAAAATAAGGACAGCATGTGCGCAAAGCTTTCGCCATGCAGGTTCTAAAGAAAAATCTATTATCCGTAACCTTATCTTATGTTTTTTTTTACAAGAGACTACTTTTTCGAAATCCCAATTCTTCAACAATAATCTTCGAAGTTACACGTCCAGAATTAAAAATGAAAAAACCAAATGAAAAAAAAAAACACGTTGTAAAAAGAATTATTAAGTTCTGCTAGCAACTTACTTGAGTTGCACTCCCCAAACCTCAATGGATGGATCTTCAGACATTCTTAACTCAAATGACTAGCAAACAAAGAGGTACCTGATATTTTAGAACTTGACTGCAACACAAAGAGGAGGCAGTGTTGGCGATGAACCTGAAAAATCCTTCAAGGGCTATGGCAATTGTCAGATTTGTCAAGCATCAGAGTTTTAAAACTTCATGAAGCCCTATACAAAATTATATGTATGAAAATCAACACAATGCAACTTTCGTATACCATTTATCGACTGATTCTACCGTTTGGTTGTTCCACCAAAAAAATGTGTCACCAAAGATGTTTCGATACTGATACCAAGCCATATGATTGCACTACCTTCGGGTACTAACTAAAATTTGATAGTTGACAGAGAGCAACACAGCCAGAAGCATTATATACGCTTCCATTCCATTTGCCTAAAAACTGAGAGATGGCCCAGGGAGCAACGGCACGACAAAGAGAAAATCACTATCTAAGTTTTAATGTATTATTAAACAAGGAAAGAAGCAATATTTAGAGTATATCAAATTAGGTTATTAAATTTATTCAAGCAAAAAAAAAAGTAGAATTAGAACATCAAAATAAGACTGACAAGAATACACTGCATTACTTGATTACTACACCATGGCATGTTTGCATTTTATCACGAGGAAGAATATATCAAACTATAGGTCTTTTTGATGATTTTATAATACTGTGTGAATCTTCAATCTATTGCAAAAGGTGATAACCCTCACCCTGAGGACCTTCCAGGACTGTCCCATTTGATCGGGAAGGGAGGCAAATTATGGGAGGCTTCGCCCAACAAAGTGACCCTTTGCATGAGAGTAAGGTGACTCGCGATGAATCTCACACACGTTGAGAATCAACCCGGTGACCTATTGGAATAACCCCACATGCAAGTACCAATTGTGCCAACCCGTGGAGGCATGCGAATCTTCAATATAGATATGGCAATAGGTTGTTATTTGAGGTGTTATGTTGATATACTTTCTCAAGCAAGTAGGATTAAATTTACTAAACCAGAGTAAACCAAGAGTATAGAAAGCTACAAACTATCTGAATAGTAGGAATTGGATTTCCCCCGATAAGGATGTTTGTTTCGGTCTATCCATGAAAAGGAGTCCCTTGGAATCTAGACTTTAGGGCACAGCCTTAACAGTTTGTTCTCATAATCACCAAAGCAACATAGAACTAAAATGTTTGTTGGAAATATAAGCCTTTTAAGAAAATGACCACTGAAAAATCACAGTATGTAATACCAGATTAAAAATCATATTCACAAGATAACCAGGACAATGTCAAAAATCAAAAGATAAAACTAAGAAGCCATTAACTCTCTTCCTCAGAACCAATAGCTAACATGCATACAAAAAAAAAAACAAGTTAATGCTTATAACACACAAGAGGGTAGAGTCGACACACATCCCTGTTGTTTGAACTTGGATGGAAAATTTGAGGGAAAGGAGAGAAATCTTCAAAAAACTACATAAAGAGCTCCATCATTTATGTACTTTTTTTTGGTCACTTTCCCTCTTTTCTCTTGTATCTTCCATCCAAGTAATCACAATTAAGTGTATATCTAAGTGCTATCATATGTGGTGGTGTTTGAGAGTTGTTGTGTAGTGATTGTTATTCCATGTGTATCAACCTTGAGGAGGATCCTAACTTGGATCCTCTGGGACATTTAAACTCACACTATTTGTAAAGATCCACATTCTAGTCATTTTGAAAAAATTACATAAATATCAATTCTACTAAATCATCAATAATAAATTTGCAGATTAAACATGCAAGTTCTATTTAAAAAAAATCTCATGTGCAGCCTCAATTGCATCTTAATTAGTGTGATGAATCCAGACACAGAAAGTGCTTATATGAGAGGCTTGAATGAAATGAGAACTTTTTGACACATAACAACACTTCCCTTACCAAAAAATGATAAGAAAACTAAGGCATAAAACACCAATTTTTAATTGTGTCTACTACAAAGAACCAAAAAAAGAATCCACAGACAAATCAATTTATGATGACATAAAGGAGAATAGCAGATTTAACAATGAAAAACCAACAAAGAATAGAGTAAGTCCCTTTAGTAGGAAGTATGCTGTGCTCTAGATATCAAAACAACCATGAAATAGCATCAATGTGTAAAATCAGATACTCTAGCCAACAATTAAGCTTCCTAGTCATTACACATGGTTTTAATAACTTGTACAGTTCAGAGTTGTGTCCAATCATGTAGATTCCTAGTCTGAGTTTCATTTCATCTTAAGAAATGTTGTCTTTTTTAATACAGTCAACATAGTCTTTAGATGAATATCATATTATCATGAATTGTACAAGCAGGCGATATATTGAAAGGCTTATAGTTTGTAGAGTCAAACCTTAGCAACCACATGTCATGCAGAAAACTTCGACTGGCGAAGCCTTTTTCATTTTTCTAAAGGAAAAGAAATAGCTATATGTACAAGAGAAAGGAAACTCCTACCAGATAAACATTTCATCTCTGAACAAGAAAACAACCAACAATTTCCTAAATCCTAATTCCTAACCCTAAAAAGGTTGGACTCAAAAGACTCCTGATAATACAAGCAAACATCAGAAAATATTTGCAAATAAGTAGCAAATGTAAGATAATTTTTCACACCCATTCGTCAAAGATGGTACGACTGGATCAGCAGCAAGATTGTGACATTGTTTGAATCTATTTTTGAATTGAATTTCATATAACAATTTCCAGATGATTGCAATGAGGATCAACAAGCATGAGAACAAACAAGAGGCATATTCGTGCGTGCATTTATTTGTAGGACTATAGCATTGTTATAACACTATCGTTCAGGAAGATATTTAATGTCCTCTCCTATGGTAGCACAAACCACCATTCTTCAGAGGTTGAATAAGTCTATCGTGTTTAATAAAGAATTGACTCCGTATCGCTGATCTAATAGAAAGGAAATGGAAATGAGCTCACCACCTGACATCCAGCGAGTTGGCAAAAATAAAAAAAAAAAGAATGTTACCCATAATTCAAGGAGGAAGAATTCCAAACCCGTACTTCAAGGTGTCGGTGGCTGATGTTGAATTTGCCTGAGGAGAAGCGATCTGGAACTGTTAATAGAGGCTAAGAAGCAGCATATGTGTTCTTCGAGGTCCTCGAGCTGGTTGAGGAAGCTAGGATGATTTCTGCGGAACTGACGCAGTACCTCCTCGATTTGATGTTGCTGGCCCCTCCCGCTCTCCAAACCCAGCCGCACCAGGTCCCGGTCACTCTCCACGTTCGCGTGCAATCTCGCCACCAGGCGCTCGATCGTCTCTAGGTCGTTGTTTAGCACGTACGCCCCACGCGAGGCAGCGTCAAGCTGGGCCATGTAATCACGTTGCCGCCGCCTCGATCCTCCCCGTAGATCTCTTGTAGGAAGACATCCGCCGAGAAGGATGGACGGCCCGACCATGATGAAGGCAATCGCGTGAGTAGCCAAAACCACCCCAGCGACGGCGAGGCCAACTGTAAATAAGATCAAGCCGGCGCCGATCCCTCGGGTGGCGCGGTATGCCAGCCGGCGCTTCCGTCGGGCCTTGATAAGACGGAGGTCCAGCTGCTGCTTGAGGTTCGAGAAGCAGCCGCGCATTCCGTGGAAGCTGGATTCTTCACTAGATGAAGGAACCGGGAAGGGGTTACCACACAGATCGAATTCAACGAGCCTATCGAAGGCCCAATCGCACTGGTGGTGGGTCAGGAAAGCGTCATGGCCATCGGCGGAGGGGAGGAGATCGATCAGCTCTCCAATTGGCGCATACATTGAGCGAGCGCGATCGACGATGCGGCGGAGCGACAGGCAGACTAGTGAGGTATTCTCGCTGCTGTCGAAGTAGTCAGAAACGAGGCGGGTCAGGTGATTGGGTGCCGCGCCGCGAAGGGCTTCCTCGATGGAGGCCCGATCCGGCTGAAGGACGCGCTCAATCAAGCCGTCCGACGACGGCGTTCCGGCCGAGTGGCTCGCCTCCCCCTCCTCCGAATGATGGCGGTGAATCGTATACCATATCTCCTTGTAGGAGTTGGTGTTGACGGCATTCATATACGCTGTGCTGAGGTTGATGGTGGCAGAGGCGGGTGACACGGCGGCGGATGCCGCTGCAGACGTGGCCGTTGCACCACGATCGGAGATGGGGCTGCGATCCGTACTCCGATGCCGACGGTGACTCTGGCCGTTGATCCCTTCACCTTCTTGCTCCTCCTCCTCCTCCTCGTCGCCGGAACCTGCGGCGAGGTCAGAAGAGAACATCCATGTCCGGCGTATTATACGATTAGATATTGTTGTTACCTGTAGTCGCTGGTGATGGAGCAGATTGTGGATGCCCTCGTCTTGATCTGCCGCTGAAGCAATTCATGGAGAATCGAGTAGAACTGGTCAGAGAAGAGGTTGTTTCATTTATTAAACAGGGTTTGTTTGATTCGGATTAAAGAAAGTTCTTGAACATATTTATTAATTATAAATAATTCCGGCCGACGTTTTGACCATTTATGGTATACAAAAGAAAGTTGCCTTATAATTTCGGATGGACGAATGGTTTATTATATTTTAGTCAACTTAGTTTCCGGTTTTTTTGACCGACTCGGGCAGAAAAATTTTCGAAATATCTAAATTACCTATCCTGCTTTTAGAATTGGTAATTAGGTATCCGAATTTAATTTTTTTTATATTTGTTATGATTCTCAATCGATTACTAGAGTTCCTATGTATTTTTAAAGAGTTTAAATTATTTTTTTATGTATTTTTTCTAGTTCTCATAATTATATAAATGTCTTCAAATATCAATTTGACCTATTATATTAATAGCATTTATTTTTAAACACGAATATGCTTGAAAAATTAATTTATGTTTAAAAAAATCACCGTTTTCAATATATTATGTTAAATTAATATTTAGGGACATAAATATAATTATAAGAACTAAATAAACTCATGGAATATAATTTCAAGTCATTCTGAACTCTATATTCATCAACCGATTTTGGTTGCAACTCTTTAGGTTCATTCGATCGAAATCGGTTGATGGACCTAAAAAGTTCAGAATGACATGAAACCAATTCATATGTATTCATTTAATTCTCGTAATTATAATCATGTCTTCAAATATCAATTTGACACACTATATTAAGAGCAAAGATTTTTTTAACACCAATGTATCCAAAAAAATCTTATCCATGTTTAAAAAATTATTGCTCTCAATATAGTGGATCAAATTGATATTTGAAGATATGAATATAATCTAGAGAACTAGATGAATACATAAAACCTTATTCCCCTTAAACGTCATTTCCATACACCATATTGAGAACAATATTTTTTTTAATATAAATATGTTCAAAAAATCTAATTTATGTTTAAAAAATTATTACTCTCAATATAGTATGTTAAATTAATTTTTAAGGGTATAGATGTAATCAGGAGAACAAAAAGAATATATATAGGGCTTGATTCTATGTTATTTCGAGCTCTCTAGGTCTATTAGTTGATTTTGGTTAAAACTGGTTAAAATTGACCGATGGACCTAGATAGTTGGGAATAATATGGAACTAGATCCTATGTATTTGTTTTGTTCTCTTGATTATATTCATTCCCTCAAACATTGATTTGACACACTATATTAAGAGCAATAATTTTTTTAAACATGAATATATCTAAAAAATATGATACATACTCAAAAAAGCACTACTCTCAATATAGTGGGTCAAATTGATATCTGAGGATATGAATATAATCAAGATAACTAGACGAACACATAGAACTTGATTTCATGTCATTCCGAACTCTCTATATCCATCAGTTGATTTTTCTTGAAACTGGTCAAATCGACTAATAGACCTAGAGAGTTCGAAATGATATGAAATCAGCTCCTATGTGTTCATCTAATTCTCCTGATTATATCAACGCCCTCAAAAATCATTTACTTGGTATGAGGCCTTTTGGGTATAGCCCAAAAATAAAACCATGAGGGCTTAGATTCAAAGTGAACAATATCATATCATTGTGGAGATATGTAAATTATTTTGGACTCAACAATAGACAACCAAGAGTGGACTTTTGAATTAGTCACCTTAAGAGACGGATATCATGTAAAATCATCTGCATTAGTTATGTGTGTGTCATGCTTGTTTTGTTTCTAAGTTTTCGCTACCCAATCTCAACGACGAAGTGATCTGAGCTATTTGCCCCCCTTCTAACTTGCAAGGTTTTAACATCATCAAGTGACCCTACTCACATTACCAATTTTGAGAGAAAAGAGTATTTTTGAAATTTCACTACTGCTCTTAAAATAAAAATCTCAAACATCTCACCTTCAATGGTTTGAGATTTTTTTTTTTAGTTTTTTAATTGTACAAACCTCTCCAAAAATCTTACATTGGAGTTTCCATAAGAGCATATCACAATGTAAGGAATAGTATATTAATAACATGAGTTCCTTCCTAATGAAATTTGGCCTGGATTAAAGACTAGGACGACCCATAAGAATATTGGATCAGAAGAGGGAAATATTAGTTTGATTATTCATGGAACTGAGATATGCAACTGAAAGGTGCATACCATATGCATTGCATGTCATGATGTTGAATCCTTAATCAAACATATGTCGGTCTTATATATAAAGTAATTATATAGTATAGGTTGTCAAATTATATAGGTTAAACTCAATTAAAAGTGATCAATTAAAGTTTGAGTATTTGGGCTTTGATGTATAGCTTTTTAGTTTGTAGAGATAAAATATAGACCGCTCGGATAAGATTAAAAAGTCCCTGTAATTTACTCCTTCTAGAGTGTGTGGAGTCAGTGTAGATGAGCTGTTAAGATGACAGCTTCCCCTTTTGCCACCAGTGTATACTCAACAATCTAGTTCATATATAATGGTGGCTTAATTATATCGATTGTTGTCATCGCAGAAAATTGTGGATATGAGATTGATGGCTAAACTTGTGAGGTTAACAGGAACATATATCGTGAAGAAATCCAACTTGCTAGTTAGGGACAACATTTAATTGCAATCCATAAATAAGCAAGTCAATTATATTCGAGGGTGATACCAAATTGGATAACTACAATAACTAAGTGAATCTTCAATATATACATTTTGAAATGTGGGTTAAGAGTACAAGACTTATAAGGTTGATATAGATGAGATGGTGGAAGCTAAGTGGCAAATCTCACCATCATGCATTCAAAGTTGTTTTAGCTCATCAGGATGCATTGTAGTGTGAGGATGGATTACTGGGAAGCTATAATTTTACCCTAGGATGAAAATTTGTTATTGTTGCAGCTCCTACTTTCTGCATCTTAGCTGTTTCTACACCTCCACCTCAACAGCCACCCGTGATTTACCTCCTCCGTGTTGGCCTGGGGACAGGTTGGCGGGGGCGCTGGGGGCGAGCGATTTCGCCTTTTTTTTTGCCACACGAATGTCCACGAAGGAAAAAAAATTCATCCACCTCCTAGTCAATTTTAAGATATGATATAAGTTGACTCTGTAATTTATCTCCCTTCATATAATTTAGGGACGAACTATGAGGGACATCTTGAATGAACGTAATCGTCTTTTACTACAACGAATGTCATAAAATTTGCACTTAGGCGATGTGGTGGTAAATGAAAAGGTATTTTTCCCAAACAACTAGTATTCAAAAGCATGCAATGCGCATGCATGCTGCGTTTGAACAACAACTACTGACAATGGGGCACTGTGTCAAGAGCCACCATGTTTTTTGAATTTATCTGGTGGTCGAAATGTAAGATTGGATCATTCACCCCTAGGATTAATCAGTATAAGTTGGACCCTAGTATAAAAAAACCTAATGACATAAGATTTAATTAGTAAAATTCATTATTTTACTTTAAACTTTATTTAAATTAAAAATAAAATAGACTAATAATAAATAGGACTGAATTTTTTTTAAAATTGAACTGACCGAACCTGATTAATGGAAACAGAACAAAGTAAAAAAAATTCAAACTAACCCAATTGACCAAATTTTTTAATAAAAATTGAATAAATTAAATCGATAAAAAATCAATTAATTTAAATGTCAATGTAATTAACCGAATTTCTTAAGAACTTAAACTTGAATTGGGGTTTGCAATTAACCTACATACAAGAAGAACATATTTTGAGCATACAAGAAAAGGCAAACCACGTAAAACTCTCACACCAAAAGATAAAAATTTAACAAAAAAAAAAAGATAAAAATTT
>JBBPFQ010000107.1:8348336-8362380 GCA_037974815.1 Kaempferia elegans | reverse complement strand
AATTTAAATCCGATCCAAACCGGAATATAATCTGAAATCTCTAAATTTGAACCCAACCCAACCCGAATAACTGTTTTAAATTGATAATTTTTTTAATTATTTTTTAATAATTTTTCACTTTTATCTCAATACTACATCATTATCGTATTAATATTTATATTAATACACATAAAAGTGTCTTACTTTTTTAAATAAAATTTTATTTAATCTCTAAAAATCTACTAAACCCTAAATTTATGTCAATTTAAATCAGACTCAAAATTTTTAATCCAAAAATCATCCTATCCCAATCTAATCTAAATTCAAAAATTTTCAATCTGAATTAACCTTTAAAAATTAATTTGGATGGTTGAATTTATTTTTGGCATCCTTTCTACTGTTCTTTCAAATGTGATTTTCTGTCTCATTTTTTTTTTTAAATCTCACTTGTTATTTTAACAATTCGGATGCCATGTACTGTCGTCCGCATCATTATTCACTTTTCTACCTCGACTTCGACGATGCGTGGGAGACTACGCGACCAATCACCACCGCAATAGTTTGCCTCGACACCACACTGCACGTGCGCCTCGTACAGCCGTAGCACGTTCTCCAGCTGCCACAGCACCTCTCCCATCGTCGGCCGCCTCTTCCCCTCGTCGGCGAGGCATTTCTCGGCGATCTCCACAAACTTCTCCACGGACTCCGGCGAGTAACCCTCCTCCTTTAGCCGCGGGTCCACGATCCGCTCCACCGGCCGCTGCCGCAGTGCCCATTCAGCCAGGTTGATCTGCTCATTCGGCAGGGTCGTGTCGATCACCGGCCGCGCGCACACCACCTCCAGCAGCACCACTCCGAACGAGAACAAGTCCGATTTCTCCGTCAGCTGCAGTCGCCGGAAGTACTCAGGATCAAGGTACCCGAAGCTCCCCTTCACCGCCGTGCTCACGTGGGTTTGGTCCACCGCCGGCCCGTCCCTTGACAGCCCGAAGTCCGCCACCTTAGCCACAAAGTCCTCATCCAGCAATATGTTGGTGCTCTTCACGTCGCGGTGGATGATCCCCTGCTCCGACCCCGTGTGGAGGTAGTGCAGCCCGCGCGCGGCGCCGATGCATGTTCCCACGCGCTGCCGCCACGTCAGCGCCGGCCGGTCGCCGCCCACCAGGTGGCTCCGCAGCGTGCCATTCGCCATGTACTCGTACACCAGTACCATCTCCCCTTGCTCGTCGCAGAATCCGATCATGGATACCAAGTGCCGGTGCCGGAGCTTCGACAGCATCTCGATTTCCGTCTCGAACTCTCTCACTCCCTGCTCTGATTGTTTGTCGGATCGCTTGATTGCCACTGCAACTCCCTCGTCGATCTCTCCTCTGTAAACTTTACCGAAGCCCCCTGTTCCAATGACCAACGCCTCGTCGAAGTTCCTGGTCGCAATTTTAATCTCGGTCATGGTGAATCTTCTCCCGAGCCTACTGTTCTTGTTCTTCGAGCTGAACGAATTAGTCTTATTCATCGTCACTGCATTTTTTGTGCTTCCAGGATTCTTCTTCTCCGGTGGCGTTTTCTTCCGGCGATATAATAAACCAACATAAATCGACAAACAGACCACCATTAGTCCGAAAGCAAAGGCAGCGGCGGCGACGGCCGCCCATAAAGTCTTTTGCGCCGGCTTTTGAGCGACGACTCTGCTACTCTGAGTTGCGCTGATTCGCTGGTGAGAGCGAGCCAGAATCCCGTTCCTGCTCAGCTTAAAGATCTCGACGCCGTTGAGGAGGGCGTCGCCGCCTGATCCGCTCGCCAGCGAATCGGGTCCCAACTGGAGCCAAAGCGAGTCAACCTTCGGCGAGATCGCCGTCACGTAGTCCTCGTGGTAGGCCTTGTTCTTCCCGCCTGCTCGAACGAACACATCAAAGTTCTCCGCCGCAGTCTTTTTGTTAATAAAAATCCTAAAAATCCTCTGGTTCGGCTTGTCGTAGACGAGCTCGGAGAAATGCAACCGGATTAGGTAATCGAAGTTGGGATCCACGGGGAATCTCCACGACACGTTGAATCTCCTCTCCACTACTTGGCTGTCCGTCATCGTCCTCGCCGTCTCGTAGACCAGTAACGGCGCGAAGACGTCAGTGTCGTTGACCGACGAGTATGTCACACTGGAAGTGTTACTGATGCTGTGCGCCGCGTTGACCGAGAACATGAACTGCTCGTCGGAGTTCCAGTTCCTCCATAGCGCTCGATCTTCGCTCGGCTCGATTTCTCGCCCTCCGACATTTAACCTGTACATGGTCTCCATCCCCGAGCTCGAAGGGAACAGCTTGTCGACGACCGGAATCACCTCGAGGGCGTTGACGAAGGCGAAAGAACCGGGTTCGGGGATGAACTCGATCCTGAGCTCGGTGAGATCGACGCTGAGGGAGAACTCCCTGAAGAGAGAACTGATGCTCGAGTTGCTGATCGCGTTCTTCCAATCTATCTCGCCGGACGCGTTGAACTTGGATAGCAGCTTGAGATTGTTGGCGAGCAAATCGAAGGAGGAACCGCCGGCGATGAAGTTGCCAAAATTGAAGGGGAAGTAGTGGAGCCTGATGAAGTAGTTCCCCGGAACCACTGCGAAGTTGAAGCTCGCCGAGGTGTTAAAGATCCGCGCAGTTTGATAGAGTGATCCATAGATCGGGAGATCTTCGGAGATCGGTGAAGCAGCAGCAGAGAATCCAGCGGATGAAAACGTGAAGTTTTGGCCAGGAATCGAGTCACCAGTCCACCGTCTACCATCTACCGTGATGCTGGAATTGCTGCCACAGTTGATGAAAAGAGGTTTAATCGCCAGAGCTTCGACGGAGCCTTCAAACAGATATAGAGATGCAAAGAACGCAAGAAACAATACAATGAATTCCATGTTAATTTGACAAATCAACAATTAACAATCTATCAAGCCGCTCAGTTGCTGCAAATTAATTAACACATCTAGATCTTCCCTGGAGACTCAGGAATTGAACTGTGTTCGTCAGTGTTGCATGCCTCTGAACAAATAAGCAGCTGGAAGTGAAGAGGACCACACTGAGATACAGATTCTGCAAACTGGCTTCCTTTTGCATGCATGGAAATTAAAGCCAACAGCCTGTGGCTGTGAATAAGAGAATGAGGCACTGTCTTTTTCTTTCTTTCTTTCTTTCAATCAAGAAAGAAATCAAATAAATTGAGGTGTTTTGTTTAGCGTGAGGGAATGAGATGGAATGGGGTGGCAGTAATTCTAGCTTTCGGTGGAAGACTGGAAGAAGCACATTGCATTGTCTTTTGGCGGATGAATACTGCCAATCTGCCATTAATAATGTAACGCTGTATTCATGCCCGTCTCTCTGTCTGTCGATCGATCAAAAACACTGATTGAATCTTCAAAGCTAGCACAGGCGTTTCGGTCTTGAATGATGAGTTGGATAGAGAGGAAGGAAGGAAAAGAATCGTACGTACGCCTATAGATAAGATCATAGACAGACAGTCAAAGCCAGCCAGCCAGCCAGCGTGTGGAAGGCAGCTGTACGTGCTTAGAATCAGATAACACCGAACCGAACTTAATTAGGACGCGCGGCTAATTCAATTCGTTGTTATGAAAATGTTCTACTTATCATATATCAAAAAAATATGACCGTCAATATCCCATGATTGTACGTATTATTAAAAAAAAATCTTACAAATAAGTCATAATTAGAAATCAAACCACATACATCTAGATGACCTTCCCAGGGGCGGAGAGGAAGGCGGCTGTATGATCTATATGGGTCCGTTGAGTTGCATCTTGATGGAATTTGTCCATGGCTGTACACGTGTTAAAAAATAAACCAACAGAAAATATTTTGATGAAATTTACTTACCAATATTACGCTAAACCAGATTGTTTAAGAATAACACTTTTCAATTTACTCTCATGACTAAACTTTGATGCGATTGGATCGATAGTCCTAAAATTAATCAACGTAAGCTCGGTGATATAGAAGTAATCAAAGAGTACCACGTGGATAAAAATGGTTGATAGTCCTACTCAGGTGACAGTTCAAGCCAAGGAAAAACTGAGTCGGCCTTGTCTTCATGGCAACTTCGACTACATGGCATCCTGATTTCGTGGTATCTTAATTCATCTCCTTGATGCCTCAACTTGGGATTTTGAACTATTTTAGGAAGAGAATAACGCTCGTGCAATCTAGTGATTTTGGACCATTTTAGGAAGAGAGAAATGCTTGCTCAAATCTAGAAATTTTTGGACTATGTCAGGAGAAGAATAATGTTTGCGTGGATCTTGAAATTTTAGATTATTTTAAGAATAAAATAACAATCTCATGAATTTTGAAACAAATGAAGAATTAGAGGTATGCATAAGACCGTATCAACCATCCTAAATTACTCTTATTTGTTTCTGCTTCTTCAACCACCACCGGTGAAAACTAACTTGAGCATCAAAGTTGCTGCGTTGGGGAACTTCTTGACCTCACTCTGACCCCCCCCCCCCAATCCCATCATCGTTGTCGCTAGACGATTAGCGACAAGTTAGCACCTACGCCAACTTATCAATGGTTCATCCGTCGGCATTCTTAGGCGGGATCACTGAATATCTAATGTCAACTAAAATAAATAAATAAAAATAATCATATATAACTCGCCCCTAAAGCAGTGATGCAGTGACAAAATATCTTCTCAAATTTTCAGCCATTTAAGGATCGAGTCTCAGTCTCAGTGAATTAACAGAAAATTTTCTCTTAATGAACGGTTAACCTAAGAACGCTGATATGATAGACCTTACAAATGCTTCCGATTTATTCTGATGACTGATAAAAAATTTTCATAAAATCAAATTAATAAATACCAATTACCCATAAGAATAATCGGCATATAGGATTAATTGGGTTAAATTAAATACCTAATACTAACTTTAAAAAAATCTAGGCAATTCCCTTTATCCTCTACTTTTTCATTATCACGTTGTTCAACTGACAATAAGCTCTTAAGCGTCATAAAAACACAAACCCTCTTCCACTATGAGAAAAAGCTCTTCTGATAATTAAAACTTTACAAACCTGAAACTCCCATGCTATAAATTGAGCATATGCAGAAAACCAAAACCAAGCTCTAGCAATTCAGTCAAGCTTAAATGGTCTGATTGAGTTGGATGATTCAATCGAGCTAGATAAATTGAACAAATTGGACAGTACTCTAAATGTGGCAAGCAAGTTCGATGGGATCCAATTGGGTCAATCAATCTGATCCGTACAAGCAAACTATAAGTAAGCCAATTGATTTAATGGATAAATTCAATTTAACTTATAATTTGCTCATCCTTACATTAAACTGAAATGGTAGAAAAAGAGAAGATTATCCTTATCAAAATATGGAGAATATCTGTGGATCGAATTCTGTGGCTTCTATTAATTCTCTCTGTTTTTTTATTTTTTACTCCCCTTCGATATGGCAGTGGCGATGGTTTACTAATTCTTTGGATAAGAAGAAGAAGAAATTAAATAATTAGAAAAAATATATATATGCATGTGAAAATTTTTGGGATGTGGAACTGCAACCAAGCCAACGCAACGCCCAACGGTACGTTGTGGATGAGAAAGCAGTGTTGGAGATGCACTTCTTCATTGCCACCTCCAAAAACTAATCCAAAACCCAACCCTGAAATGCCCATACCACCCCCGTTCCTCATCGTTTGTCTTCTTTTGTAGCCCTTCTTCTAACTCCTGCAACCCAACAAACGAACCACCATCTCACATCCCCAGCCCATATATTTACTGTCCTCCACTCCACACCCTCCGTAGCTTCATTTCCCCTGCTATCAGCGAGCAAGGTTAGTTTCTTGCTTCTCTCTATCTCTCTTTCTTTCTTTATTTATTTTTGCAGAAATTTGTATTGAGTTATTTGTTGTCTGTCCTTTCTTTCTTTTAGGCTGTAAAACCATGAGCATGGAGGTCACCAACGTGATGGAGTATGAAGCCATTGCCAAGCAGAAACTGCCCAAGATGGTGTTTGATTACTATGCCTCGGGTGCAGAAGACCAATGGACCTTGCAGGAGAACAGAGAAGCTTTCTGGAGAATCTTGTAAGCAATCCCTTACTTTGTTTCTTCTTTTATGTTTTTGCTCGATCTTTTGTGTTGATTCTCCAAGATTTTGCTAGCTTCTGTACTTCTGCATGTTAGCTTCTGTATCAATCTGTTTTACTGGTTATAGGAGAAAATTGAACAGGTCTCATAAAAGGTTTTTTGCATCTAAGGTTGAGTTTAAGTCCTTAACCTTTTTTGATATTATGTTAAACGTAGATTGCACAATTAACCAGTTGTTAAAAAATCTTCCTGAAAAGAAAAATACTGAAATTTTAAAAAAAAAAGAAATCATAATCTAAGGTCTCTTCTTTGTGTTTATTTAGATTAATATGTATTTTACTCTATGCAATCGTAATCTATCAATAATAAGCATGACTCAGATGAATGATTTGACCTGGTTTTCCTTTATCAAGACACAACGGAATAATGATCTAGCTACTTGGTGTTCTTGGAGATTCTATCTTACGTTGCGTGATGTTTGATTCGTAAAACAGATTTCGCCCACGCATTCTCATCGACGTCTCAAAGATCGATATGACCACCACTGTATTAGGATTTAAGATATCAATGCCGATTATGATTGCTCCCACTGCCATGCAGAAGATGGCCCATCCTGATGGTATGGTTTCAATTGAGGATCATTAATGAAATCCATATGAATTCCTAAACTGATTAACCATAGCAGATTCTTTGTTTACGTTAATGCTTTCGCAACATTACAGGAGAATATGCAACAGCAAGAGCAGCATCCGCTGCAGGCACCATAATGGTTTGTTCTTAATTTTCCTTTGTACGTTTTGTTAGCTACGATTGAAGTGTCATAAACTTAGTCACTTTAATGTTTCTTTTACAGACACTCTCATCTTGGGCTACTTCCAGTGTGGAAGAGGTTGCCTCAACAGGGCCGGGAATTCGATTCTTCCAGCTCTATGTAAGCTAATTACTTCTTGACCTGATGAATAACTTCAGTACCCCTGTAATTAGTTTTCATGATCTCAGCTTATCTCATTCCTCTATTACTTGTCAGGTCTACAAAGACAGAAATGTAGTTGCACAACTCGTGAGAAGAGCAGAAAGAGCTGGGTTCAAGGCCATAGCCCTCACTGTTGATACTCCAAGACTTGGCCGGAGGGAAGCCGACATCAAGAACAGGTACACTGAGTTCTTATGCATTTTACAAGTAAAAAAGAAAAGGTCAATCTTAATGTAATACTTCAATTACAGATTCGTCCTGCCACCATTTTTGACCTTAAAAAACTTTGAGGGTTTGGACCTTGGGAAGATGGATCAGGTGAACCTTGCAACCGATCGATATTCTTGGAGGAGTTGATGCACCTATTTTCTTGGTTAAAATGTCTCTGGTTGAATTGTAGGCTAATGAATCTGGGCTTGCCTCATATGTTGCTGGCCAAATTGACAGAACACTGAGCTGGAAGGTATGCTACTTCATCTCATGATGCTTCAGAGACCAATCCTTAACAGTAGATTGAGGCAAAACTGAATCCTTTTGAACTATTTATAGGACGTGAAGTGGTTGCAGACAATCACAACTATGCCAATCCTAGTGAAAGGAGTTCTCACTGCAGAGGACAGTAAGCATTCTGATCCTTGAGCCTGAATGTTTACTTTAAGTTGAATATTAGACAGACATTTTCGACCTTTCACTCCCAACATGCAGCGAGGCTGGCCATTCAGTCCGGTGCAGCTGGTATTATTGTATCCAACCATGGAGCTCGCCAGCTCGACTACGTTCCAGCTACCATTAGTGCTTTGGAAGAGGTATCTGCTATAACATTCATTCTTGAAGCAGAGTTTAATTGGGACTTTACTGACAAAGCAATGGTGCCAAATTCAGGTTGTGAAAGCTGCACAGGGGCGCGTTCCAGTCTTTCTGGACGGCGGAGTTCGCCGGGGAACCGATGTCTTCAAGGCTTTAGCTTTGGGGGCTTCTGGAATATTTGTAAGTAGAAGATCATGACCTTCGTTCTTCAAGTCCAGTATGAACTCCTTGATGATATATATATATTTTTCTGTCGACTGGTAACTAGATTGGAAGGCCAGTGGTGTTTTCTTTGGCTGCTGAAGGCGAGGCAGGCGTGAGGAAAGTTCTGCAGATGCTTCGCGATGAATTCGAGCTCACAATGGCATTAAGCGGCTGCACCTCGCTCAAGGAAATCACACGCAACCACATTGTGACTGAAGCAGACCGTGGTCGTCCCTTCCCGAGGCTATGAATGATTCGGAAGACAGAACTTAGCACCTTTGAAATGGTCTGAAGAACGAGTTTGAAGAAGAAACTATCTCAATCCCACGCGGGAAAAGTTCTTCATTAAGATATGTTTAAAGTTTTTAACTCGACAGTGGAATATGTTCAGATGGAAATTATATATTCGACATGATCTGCTGAATAATTAATATATTATATACACGTGTGCATTGACTTAAACGGTTCATATACATGATCAAAGTGAGCTTGGAACACCATCTTGTGTCGAGATCAAGAAGATCCACCAAAGTTTGTCCATCAATTTCATCAAGGCGTTAGTTCGATGATACTCCTAGGTGATCGAATTTGATTAGGTTGTTTTGATGCCTTTAGTAAAGAGTTTAAGGTAAGTTTGGTGTATAATAACATGTGCATCGAGTGTACAAGAACTTAAAATAGTGCACAGATGAGCTTGTGAGGCTTAATGACTCAACGTAGTCGAGTTAGTTTGTTAGATGGCTCAGTGCAGTATTCAATAGATTAAAGGCATGACCCAAAGGTAAACTCAAATGACGAGAGGAGAATGATGACATGTAGAGCAGGTTTGAAGAGTTTGGTGTACTCTAAGGTGGACTTGAAAGACGATGAGAGAAATATAACATGTGAAAGAAGTTAGGAGAGCTTGGTATTCATGAGGTACTGAAGATAGAACTATAAGATGTACTTGGGGTGGTCCAAAATAAGGTGGACAGCTTGTAGGCTAAGGGTAAAGGAAGATACATGAAGCAAGTTTGCAAAACTTAACACATTCGATCCATAATTTGACAAAGAGAACACGAGAAAAACAAAGAGCATCGATAAAATTGGCCAATTTGCAATACAAAATATCAATATAGGCTGTGGACAAGCAAGTAAAAGCAAACGTACGACTAAAAACTGAGGATCACACATATACAGGAGAAAAGGATAAATGCACTTCTCAGTCAACAAGAAACTAAACAATCGACCACGGGCTCTGAACATGAAGTAGCAACAAAACAAATCCGAAGGATAGACACAGTCACTAATCAAAACCCACGCAATAGAGCAAACTTACAGAAGAATAGTAGAGTCCAGGAGCCAACTATTCACATCAGAAGAGACCTTAGAAGAATTTGTTATACTGGCTGGTGAGAGAGTCCCTGAGGTTCGAGTACAATCCGAAGAGGGAGTACTGCTTCAGATTGGACACCTCGTACCATGAATTGAGAACGGCATGGTGCTTATCAGTACCTGAAAAGGCCAGTTGTATACCTATGCTGCAGTCGACAGCACCACCCTGGGTTTTGCAGCTAGATGTCCGGATTGCACAAACTTGATTGTTGAGGCAAACAAAAGCTGACTTTGCGTTCAAACAAGAACTGCAACCATCTCGCTTCCAGTACAGGTTCTGGAGTCTGCCCTTCTTGAATTCAACAACCTACACAGATGAGAAAGAGGGAGAGCGAGAGAGAGCATCACGGGTAGGTGTGATAGATATTCTTCATGTCTAGACACAAGTGGAATCATACCAGAGTAAAGCTGGTTACTGCATAAGTACTGTTACCAATAAAAATGGGAATGGAACGAGCTGCATATTTCCGGCCGGCAAATGCAACCATGAACCCCCCATTAGCAACCTGTAATGGGAAATTTTTATGGATGATGATCCCTCTTCATCGTATCAAAGAATTTTTTCTAGTTAAATCAAGAAGATTCATATTTCTCTAGCTTATTTTTCCTATTTAATGCCAACATATATTATCAAAGTTCACTGGAAAACATCATATATATTACAATGTGCAATAGGTAGAGAGAGTTACAACTAGCAATAATGTTCTTGAGACTAAACCAGTGTCCTTGGATGCTTAAAATGCAATAAATATCAGAAGGTAATGAAAATTGGAAACATGGATAATATGTCAAATATCCATTATTTTACAAATGGGAATATTTGCTTCCAGATACCAAGAATATCAATGTCAATTAGCACAGCTATAGATATTGAGCAACTGCATCAGCTATGCTGGATACTTAGCTTGTAGGTCAAATGGATTTTACCTTGGCGGGAAAACAAATATACAGCTTATCCTCCAAGAGATATTGCACTATGATTCTGACCCCTAAAAGAGTTTTTTTCCCAATTTAACCACCTGAATTTACATCTGTTAGCACTTAATCTCTTCTTTCATCTTCATAAATTCCTCCCCATCTTTTTTTCCATCTCCATCTCGATGTCCATGAATTTCTCCCATCTTTCACTTCATATCCATCTCAATGAACTTTTCTGATCTTCTTCTTCCTCTTTTCTTCCTTCTTCCTCCTCTTTTCTTACCTCTTCTTCTTCCTCTTCTATTACATCTTCTTCATGAACTCCTTTTCCATTTTCCTCCTCTTCAGCTTTCTTCTTATTAGTCCATCATGGAATTTTCTGCAATTGGTGCTAGGGTTTCACTTCTGTGAAGTCTGATCTAGTGACGTAAGCTTTTGTTTCTACGTGCCTTAGCAAATCATGGGAAGAAGGGCAATGACACAGTTCCCTGGGTTTCTGCTTCCCTCATCCTCCTTGTTGGCAGGGTTGGGTAACAAGAAGGATAGAGCAAGGGTTGGGCAGGATAAGAGAGGAAGATAGCCAGATTAAACTTGATTAAGAAATACTATAATTTTGCACCTTGCGTCAATACAAACACAACTCAATAACTAGGGTAGAAAGAGGCTAAATAGTCACGGATTCATCTCCAAGGGGGCCAACTAACATAAAAAATGGGACATCATTATTTTACTTATAAAAGTGATACCATTGAGCTTTCAGAATGGAAATTGAATAACTTGAAGATAAAGTGATGGATGACACTTGTTTATTTGAGTTAATTTACCCTCCAACTTAGGAGCAAGGAATGAGCTCAACCAACTATGCTACAGATTTGCTACATCAATGGATATAATTACTTCATGTAGTAATCGGGTCTTAGGATCTACCCTAGCATTTCAGCTCAGAACCTAAGCTCCATTTAGTGAGCAAAACATTATTTTTTTTGTTGAAAGAAACATCCAATTTCAGTGTATCCACTTACATGATAGACAAAGCAGCTACATATTAATTTTTCCTGACAAGGATTCTTAAAACCCAAAGAAGCGTATAAACAAGACAATTCCAAAAAAAAAAAAACAATTAAGATACACTTGAAATGGCATCTATCATCAATTTCTTATCAACGCATACCATAAACAAGAACGAGCCAAGTTAATTCCTACTATAATTATTAACCTGTAATCACATACATTTTCAATAATTAAGACAATTCTAGAAGACTCAGATAAGGTTCTATCAATACAAAACAACTTAGTAGTCACAATGAATATAACAAAAAAATTTAAAAGGTAGTAACACAGAGTATCCAATTATCCATTAGTGAGTGAAGTTCACAATGGTCTAGTTTCTCCGTGACCTCACCTAGGGTTGTAATGGGTAATAATGCACCTTGATTTTGAATGAGAAATGCTCTTGGCCATTATTTCAAAACTGATCACACTCATGAGTACACAAGGGTCTAGTTTCGCCATGACCTCACCTAGGATTGTAATGGGTAATGCACCTCGATTTGGAATGAGAAGGCAATGCCTTGACCATTATTTTGACTTCGCTCAAAACTGACTACACTCATGAAAAAAATATAAAAATATATTTAATGCACTTGTTTTTCATCATCCCCATCATAAGCATCATCATTAATCCCAAGTCTTAAATAGGATTGCTACATGAATCTTATCCCTCCATTTCCATTCAGTATTACTATATATGACTATATCCCTAGTAATATTTAAATTAGTATCGCTCTACCTCCTCTATCTATCACTCCAATACAATCTATTGCTTATTCAAATATATTCAAATCATTTCAACCCAACACCATGGACAAGGGGGAAAAAATGATGCACTAACCTTGCCTTGTTTGCCTTGTGCACCTGGGTTAGCCTTGAGGCACCTTTTAACAACACTATCTTTGGGGTTATGACAACTCCATAAGATGGTGTTGAATCAGGCATGCTCGTTCTACACTTAACACCTCAGCCTAGACTAGTGTCAACACTCAACATCACACCCAAGGTAAATAATTTGCACAGGGGATAAAATATAGTGCACAAACCTCACCTAGTTTGCATTGGGCACCTAGGTGAGACTCGGGGTGGCTTTAACAAAAGCAGACAAGGAGCCGACCAGTGGTGTCTCCATCTGTTGGAGTACGAACACCACTTTGAAGGAAGTGGGAATTATCTACACAAGGCAATGAGTCTTTAGTGAGTATTACTAAAGAAACAGGATGGAGACAGCTAAATTAACAAGATGAACACAACTGCAAATCTCTGTATGATTTTCAACTTTTTGGTAGATTATCTTTGTTTTCTGTTATATCTAATCACCCACTAATCTTTTTCACTCTATTTACTTCTCTTTTAGGTTTAGATTTACAAGAGATGCACAAGAAAATTATGTTTATAGTTAATTGATGGAAAATGGAAATCTAACAAATGGTTACTCCTCTCTAGTTCCTCTCTTGTCTCTAGTTCTTTTCTACTATACTCAAAAGAATTTTGATCTTCTAACATTACTGTCATTTTCTGATCACAAATTCACAATTTTAACAACATGCTATTGCCATTCATCAGTAATACAGTCACAAGAGACCCTGCATATAATTTATACTTATATTTGTCATTCATCTAAGTGCTTCAGGTCTTCCTCATTATCCTGCAATTTATTTTACTTATAAGACTAGGTCAACTATGGAAAGATCAAAAACATGTGAAATTTGTCAAAGATTCCTTCATAAATAATTGAAAAAACTCAAAGGGAATACCTCCAGTTTCTTTTGCTTCGTATTCCAAACAAAATTTTCCCACTACTGATCAAGTAAACCAACAAAGATCACAAACAAACCCTAGATTCATATCCATACACTTAAACATGAAATAAAACGGAGAAAAATGGAGCCAATCGGACAGGGTAAGAGAGATGCGTAACGGAGCCGGGCATACCGACGGGTTATTGCTGGTGTTGATAGTCAGGATGGAGATCTCATCGACCTTGGGGCGGAACACCGCGATCTGAGCATTACCAGAGGAAAGGGAGAGGCGACTGTCGCAGGGAGACAACTGGGCGCCGTTGGAGTAGAACGACTCGCGGTTGTCGAAGGCGAGACCGAAGGTGAACCCATCCCGCCGCTGGATCTTGGAATCGGCGCAGGGGGTGAAGACATGGTTCTCGTTACCAGCCGCAGCCACTGCCGCCAGAAACGCCGCCACGACCGCCGCCGCCACGACAGCCCTCATTCCGCCGTCGATTTCTTTTCCTCGCTCACAGGAACAACGGATCGCGTCGTCGGCGGTGGACTCGCCGAGCTTTACGGACGGCTGGGTATTCAGATGGGAGAAAATGTGCGTGCGAATAATTTGGACGGTCGAGATTGAGGGGGATCGAGATCAAGGGCGTCAGTGAGAGAGTGGTCGTGTGCTATCGAGTTGAATCTTTACGGCAACAAAACTTATGCGGCTTTCCAAAATAAAGCACGTGCATGGCTCAAGGGATCCCAACAGAATAAAATAGATTCGTAACAAAATAATTTCGGTAATTTATCAAAAACGTAGGTAGATGTACATATTACTTTAGTATTTATTGAAGGGAATACTTTTTTAATATATTTTTAATTTTATCATTTTGATAAATTTGGTTTTTATATCATTATTTTTCTCTC
>JBBPFQ010000107.1:8293508-8309882 GCA_037974815.1 Kaempferia elegans | reverse complement strand
GTAGATAAAATATATTTCATCGTAGTATACTACACTAGATAATTTTAAAAAAAAAACATATCATTTTTGACTAGACGTTGACTAAACCAACCTTCCGAGCTACGTTATTTTATCCCATTGAATCAGTTAAAATCAATATTCAGTTATTCGCTTGTAAAAATTGCACAAAGTAAGATGCCAAAGACTTGTATTGACACAAATATTAACTGGGGTCCTTGCAACTCCATTTGGTATGTTCATTTTGTCCTGATGAGCACTTGTAACTATTGTCTCAATGTTCATTTAAATGGCTTTGATCAATATTATATTATTTTTGCTTCTAACACATTGAAGTTTTTCAATATAGTTCTGCAACGACCTCTTTTATGGCTTTGATCAATATTATATCGTTTTTGCTTCTAACGCATTGAAGTTTTTCAATATAGTTCTGCAACGACTTCTTTTCTGTTGTTATTATTCATCTGCAAATCAATTACACCAACATCCAAACAGAAGACCAAAAAAGAACAAAACAAGCCACACAAAAAAGAACAAAACAAGTCACACAAAGCATGACCAAGAAAGGGAAGATCTCCAAGTGCCATTGTAGGGTATTTTCCTACTAAAACAAATTAGGAATAGCCCATCGTCATTTCCCCTTGTGGTGGCCTTGAGGCCTGACTTGGCCAGGGTTGATGGCTTCATACCGCTTTTAGGATTAAGCGCCTTCCGGATCATCAAGCTCCAGTGCATACTGATTACACAAACAGTAAAAATTTAGTAAACATTGATATAAATAATTTTGCATGTTCTGTACGTTCACCTGGAATTGTGATATCACTTTAAAAAGAAATTCAACCTCATCAGTCACATAAACAACAGAGTAGATATATCTGTAATTGCATTACTAGGAAGCTATTAATGGACTTTTGAGAAAATATAGGGAAAGATAGTATGACTCATCTTGTTTTCCAGTTTTGTAAGAATCACTGATCTTTTCCAGTTTTATAGAAAATTCTTTAGAGGCTAAAGCTAATACAAAAACAAATAACACTCACATAGCATATCCTTCATCATAGAGGTTGGATAAATGATTCACCTAGTTCGTGAATCTGGACAAATAGATGCATCAAAAACTAGTAAAAAAAAATAGTAGTAGGCTCTCAACTACATCAAGAGAATGACATGGAAAATGCTTGAAATTAACGTTAATACCTTTAACTAAGATCAGCAATACCATTTAATCACTGTAAGAATGGAGCATATTCAAATACATGAAAATGAAATAAAAGACTACTAAATCCGTTCACATTATTGGTATGAAATGGGCAAAAGTACTCACTCTCGGTGAACAGGAATGAAGATGTAAGACTTTTGAAATATGTTAACACCTTTCCACCATCTCCTCAGTTTCTCAAATTCCTTGTTAGCCTATTAAGTAAAATATTCTAGTTATCGTTTTGACAAAAGTGAATGAGAAATGGGTGCAAGCTCAGTTCATAATATGTAGAGCAAAACAGGTGAAAATAACTAATTGGTTTCAATTGTATACAATATGCAATCAATGCTAAACCTCTAGTCGACCATGGAAATTAATGGTATTTTTATGTGGTCAGAAATAGAGAAAAGAAAAATAAAATTATAAATTTCTCTTTCTTTTGTTTAGTTGGAGGGAAGTAGAGGAAAAAAAATTAACAACAATTACTTTATTTATTTCCAATTCAAATCAGGCAAAACAAATGAATTTTAAGCATCTAGTAAATACACATACTTAAACTAACTACTCCATTTCCTTCATAGTAAATGCTGAAAATTCCCATCATACATCATTACAGTGAAATTTCAGAATCACTATCTGAGTGATATACAAAACTTTTAGGTTGAAATGCATAAATTGCTTGAAAATTTAGAACAAGAAGCATCGACCTTTTTTCATAAAAGAATAGGCAGAGATACCAGAAATATATAATAATTCAAGGAGTCTCCCATTTTGGTGTCATGCAACAATATCAACACAGTGCATCACAAATATGATATGATGATAATAAGGATAATGAGAATATGCAACCCAGCTATCAATATTCAATACCTCCCCAACAAAGTTAAACAAGTAATGCAGAATAGGATAGTTTTGCACTTCCAATACAGACATGCAAGTATTCTACAAGAAATTAAAAAAAAACATTGCATGAGAATAAATAATGTAATATAAAAAACTAATAAAATAATAACTTCCAGCCACACCAGCTGATAAGCATTAAATTTCACCAGCGGCAGTAGATAACTGAGTTAAAGGGAAAAATACATATTAAGAAATGCATAGTCACTCAAGACATGTTAGCAATATATGACAAACAAGTATTCAAAATAGGTAAAATTGTACAACTGCAACTCTCACTGTCATTTTCAAACATCAAAATTACCCCACTTACTGAATTTTCAATTTGATTAAAAAGACATTGAACCTGCTTAAGTAATTATGAAAAATCCCTAATCAAAGGAACTTTACTTAAAAAAAGTTACACAGATGATCACAATGTCGCTGGAAAAACTTTCACTAACTCTATCTGTATTGAATTTTTGCAATATTAACCAGAGAATATAAGTCATAATCATGACATGTTACAGAAATAACACCTTAGGCAAAATTGCTTCCTCGAGTTTCTTGTAAAAGTATGTATTGAAGAAATGATAGCGTTCTTTTGGTCTATCAGCCAAGGACAGGGACATCTGTATGTACCTGAAACACAAAGGAATAATCAATACATGCAAATATAAAGGTTAATCATTTTCAAAAAAAAAAAATTAGCTCATTTGCGCACTAAAAAGATGAAAGATATGCAGAGCAAACCAGAAGTGACTTCATATCTAGATTGCATGCTATCAAGTTCGAAGACTTATAACTATGAACTTGGAACTAATCTTGCATTACAATTTCCAAATACTAATCCCATAGAATTTGTAATATAAAATAATAATTCTAAAATATTTGTTTAGACCAATATTTTAACTTAACAAATTCACCCAACTTGACCAGTTCAACTAGCCTAACTAGTTTGGCTGATGCAATCAAACAACCTGAATAGTTAACTCGACTCAATTGAGCTGATCGGCTCAATCAACTGGACCAACCCACCCAACTTGACCAATTCAACCGGTTTAATAAATCTGCCCAACCCATACACTCATCCAACTGGACCAACTTGCTCCATTCACTCCTTTTATCATCTCTATTTTAATTATCAAAGATAATTTATTAAGTAGTATTATATTTAATAGAAGTCAATGAAGTTTTCCACCTTTTATAGTATGGAATGGATGGAATTAAATGATCCATTTTTTAGAATGAATCATTCCGTCTCAAATTATCTAATCCAGTCCCAAACATTAGAATGGAATCATATACACATTTTCCATAACCATTCTCATTCAATTCCAGCCTACCAAACACACCCTAAGTGATACCAATATGTGATAGCAAAAATATTAAATCAAGAATCAAGAAAATCCTTATAAGTTGATTTTATAAGGAAAGCTTCTGCATATCTTGTAGTACTTACTGAATGTAAAAATTCATTATCGAAGATGTCAAGTATGATTTAGGCTCTAGACATGATATATCTGTGTAAGAAAGCTGTACAGATTCAGGATCCTCCCTGTTTGAAGTAAAGACACATTAGTTATGAGGCCTTGGAGATGATATTAACACCCATAATTTGTATGTTAAGCTACTTGTGAAGACTGACCTTGAAGGGTAATAAACAATCGCCATCTTCCTGGAAAAAAATGAAAATGAGCATTGGCAAGACAGTTTGACAAAGCAGCAGTTAGCCAATATAGAGAAGAAGAAAAAGTTATACAGTATCACCATTTATCAGAGCCATCTTCTGTTGTCTGTACAGGATGAATTTCTTCTTCATCCAGAAGAACAACCTCACTAACCTATTTCCATGAGAAATGAAGAACTTAAGGCTTATGATATAATGCAAGATAATTACAAAGATTAAGAGAGAACTTCCAAATGCACATTCCTTTAGTTCCAGTGTAGTATTCCTTGTAGCAACAAATAAGTGGCAGAGAAAAGGCTACAAACTCAAATCAATCACCAATAATATTTGTCTTGTCGACTACTACTTCAGGTATAGACTTGTCTTATTTGTATCTTACTATCCAATTATATCCTTTGGTTAAGTATGCAAACTTGAGTAGATTGGTTTTGATTGTATTACTTATCTTCTTTTTCATATTTCCTGAATTTTCATCCAGTTGTCATTATTTTTTTTTTTTTGGCTAGATTTTCAGATGGTCAATTATTATGGTCATTGTGGTACTAATTTGATTTTTTGGTGTTATTATTATTTCTTCCAATTTTTGGTATTCAAGATTTTGTATTTAATATTTTGTTTTAAAACAAAATGTTAACTTATTTAATGTTAATACAGTAGTTGACAACAAGACATCATTGGTTCTAGGTAATCAATCCCACATTTCTCTTTCAAAAGTGATGCAAATCTTTTTTTCCCCTCCAGCACTCTGAATGTCTTCTTAATTTTGTCTGATATCATCAGATCCTCCACTTCATCTGAAAATTTTTCGCTCAAAATAACTTAACCCGAACTAGTCAGCTTTAGGAAAAGTGCACTGGATTACAGATCATTTGTGGTTGCAAAAAGACTGAGACCTACATTGGTGCTTGGTTTAGCACCTAAAAGAAAACCACTTCCAAGTTGGCCTCTTCTATTTTGATAATGAAATAGCTTTGTCAAACTGACCACGAGAACAACCTTCACATAAACCAGTAATGTGAAGTTTTCATCTTTAAGATACATAAAGCTTGAACTTGAAAGAAACTATGAATTGCATAAAGAATTGGATATATATAAACATTTGAAAGAAACTATGATTTGCATAAAGAATTGGATATACATAAACAAGCAAACCAACCTTTTCTAATCTCATTGACACTGAATTCCTAATCTTAGTGTCTGGGGCACTCATCCTCCTCCTAGAATGAATTACACAAAAATGAAGAAATTAAAAAAGAACACACAGAGCACCACTTGATTCACTAGTAAATGGTTTATGCAATAAATAATTAAGCATGATATTGAGTAAACTTGATGCCATATAAAGCCTGATGGTATGGAACAAAACTAGATTGTAATGTCACATTTCATCGTTCAAGCCTTTTACAATAATATGAAGCCAGCATAGAACAGAACACACCAGCAGATCAAAGTGGAGATCTTTGTGCAATGATAATTTTGTAAGACTATATTAGATTGGAAAACCACATATTACATGCTATTAGAATGATCAATTCATAGACTCACTAAAGAAACAAAGGCAATTCCTCTACAATGAAGAATAATTGAAGCTGCAACCTATGTGTAAGCATGGAGCTTAATGCATCCGAACCCATGAGGGTGTGTGCATCAATTACTATTTCTGGTTCAATTGACATGAAAACAAATTAGAGATAATTTTATTGTGTATTTATTAAAAATACTAATAGTAAGGACGATCACAAGTTAATGATGATGGATTGTTAAAATATATAGCAAACGATGGATCAAATATAAACCAATGAGTGAGCCAATCCAAACCCATTCCATTTGATTTTTTTTATTTGTTAATTTTGGAAACCTATTATGGTATACAATTTTAATATAAGATCTATACTTAAGAAATGTTTAAATAAATTTCATATGTGAACCATTTGAATTTACAATTCCTACAAATCTTATTTTAATTCACTTTAATTTGATATAAGTATAACTAAATCTCCATTTTTACTATAAGCATCGCCTAAAAAGGATTAATAGATGCACATGTTTTTTATTTAAATTTACAATATTTATGTGTCAATAGCTTATCGTGCATTCATGTTTTCCTTTAAATATTTGGGCATTTTCATCCAACTTGAGTCCCAAAAAATGTTTCATATTAAACCTAGCAAAAGGAGCTGTTGAATGATTCACCTTAAGATTATTAAATTATAGTAGTATTTGATGATTCTAATTGTTTCTGTCTAAGTGCCTTGAAAGCAATTGAATTTATTAAATTAGAAACTAAATGATATCTTATATACTAAAAATCTAATAAGCATTATTTTATGTTTCCATTATTAATTGACAAAACATACATTAGAAAGACTAAAAATAAAGTCAAAACTGAGATTTTAAAAAAGTATGTGGAAGATATGTGGCTGACCTATAGCATAGCGAGCACAAATGCAATATGTGGAGGCAAAAGAGGTATATAAAACACTAAAAACTATTTAGATTGATAGCTAAAGTATTTATCACTTACAATACAATTGTTTTAAGTTAGCGCTTACAAATTACAAGCTACTGAATAAGGTAGCATAAGGTTTTAAGTCAATTTGGTTTAGTTTAAATACCCCAATACTATATACATAGGATGCATATGCCATGTACAAACATATATCCTCCCCTTCAAAACGTGTCAGTGGTCACTTATGTGACAAGCTAGAGATGGAGCTTTTAAAAACCATGGTCAAGTGCAAGGCTCAAAATCTCGAGCTGTCGAAGAGTTTTGGACTTCATGATTTGGTGTATGTGTAAACCAGAAAAAAGGGCCATGAAACCTTCTTGCGACAACCAACAATGACTCAATCAAAAAAGATAAAGAGAAGGAGAAAAAATTAATCACAACACAGGGGTCTAAAGATATAAATTTGATGAAAAATATACACAATAAATAACTTGATAACTATATCTCAAAAACAAGCTTCAAATCTCAACATTCATAATGAATATTAAAAATGCAAAGAAAAAATAGAAGATACCGTTTGTAATTGTAATACTTCTCTTTAGGAAGACTGGAAGAACACAGATCCTCATGCTCATCACTCAAGGACCTCAACTTAAATCTACCAACACATTTGAAAGGTGTTCGCCTTGAAGAATGTTTAGTTTTCTGCGAAGTGATTATAAACCGACGTCCTCTCTCATTCTTCTGTAGCTCATTTTCCCCATAGCCATTGGCCTTGCCTTGATTGATAACATTCAAGTCCTCATCAAATGCAGCATCTGCCTGATAGAATATTGAAATGCATATACCGGCAATGTTATAAAACAATAGTATTGAGAAGGTCATGCATTTACCTTTCCTTCTAACTTCTCTATAAACTTAGAGGCAAACTTCGATTGTATAGGATTTTCACTGTGATCTTTAACTGTATCAGAGACAAGAAGAATGACAAGCAATTCTTAAAAGCAAAGCAGTGAAGGATCATTTTCTACAGTTCAACAAACTCTAGATACTATCAAACATACATTGAAATGCTGGACTCTAAGATGCTCTAGAATAGTGAACCACATAATTAGGTTATTTCCCTTCCTCTACGGAAACAAGTTTCCTTTAACTTGTTCTTCTAAAATCACATCAATTTTTTGTTTTACAAAACTATAAACCTTATAGAACAACGTGCAATCAAATCAAAGAGCAAGTATATTTTTCACCTCTTGATAGATAAGCATTGATATTCCTTTGGGAAAATTATTTCAATGCATGTACTTTATTGGCAGGAAAATCAATATGAAAAGCCACGAATACAATTACACTTCAAAGAATTCTCTTGTTCCCTTGCATCTAGCTGCCTTGCAAGTAACAAAGGAAGAGTTATTTATCTGCTAGTTGTGTGACCTGTAATAAATGGAAGGATTAGGTGGAATTTGGAAATATTCTCATTGCTCACTCTCCTCATTTTCCCTCCCTCTCACTGTCTTCCCAAAGGTAAGAACATCATCTTTATATTACCATCTGTTCCAATTTTTTCTCATGGAACCAAAAAAGCTAAAATCATAAGATTGGAACCTTGGTTTCAGTGTTTTAAGAACTTCCTGAACTGCTGCAGGAGGGAAAAAAAAGTGGCACAGCGAAAATTATAGGATTTGACAATTAAACAGTGAGTTGGACAAGTGTGGACCTTCTAAACCAACCAAACTAATCCAACTAGTATCCTTCAAGAGATTTGCTTGAGATGATCCAATAGAGGAAACCAAATTAGAGACCCTCTAACAGACTTACAATATCTTCAATCAATACATTTAATAATAATTCACCGAAGTAAATAGTATGTCGCAAATAAGCAGGGTGAAGTTAGGAAGAAATGGCCTTTAAAATGTAAGCTTTCATTGATACAGCGTTTTCAAGTACAGTAAATCCAACAATGAATATAAGAAATATGGCACACTTTGAGAACTGCAGAGATTCTTGGCTTCTTGGTAATATATTAATCCAAAAGAAAGCAAATAGAAAGTGTGATAAGAAATATATAAAAATATCTAAAAAGAAAACTTTATCATAATTCATAGCTATGGTATGATAGGCAAAAAACATGAGTGGTTAATGTGGTAAACGAGAAAGTGAAAATCAGAGGAAATATTGCATATCTTTAAGTCTGCCTACTTTGATTCGTGGAACGTTTCCAAGTATGAATAAAGATTTCGAACTGTACCTGGGTATTCCATTTTTTTTGACTGAATGGCAGTATCGCAACTTCCAGTGTCCTGGAACATAACAAACCAGTAAATTTACAATCACTAAACTTCATCAACGCTAGAGGCTAATATAATAGTTAAACTCAGAACGATCTTTTAACTCAAATTTTGAATGATTTCATCCAATACATACCAATTACTTGTTGTTCGAACAACAAAAAAACGCGAACTATGTTCCACCACGGTGATATTTTCTTCACTTCAATCCATTTAATTTCCAAATGCAAATTCAACCTTACCTCCTGCTACTACCACATGTTCCCATTTGCAACCCATTTGCTCATTATTGAGCACATTTCATCTCCTTATTTCCATTTAGGTTTTCCGATTAAAAGTGAAAAGTCCCTCTTTTAAAAGTTAAAACTAACTACTGGGCAAAACCCTTTTTTTAGGAACTCCGTATGTTTGTCGCCACGCATGGATAGAATGCCATCCACCCTATTCCTCCTTCTTCTAAACAATCACAGTAACAAATCCTTTGCTTCCTCCATCGAAGCGAGCATCGATCGAGCAGCCGTCAACGTACCTCGGGGTCACGAAGACGATCCCTCCGTTTGCGCTCCGCATCCATCTGGCACAGCAATGCCTTCAACTTGGCGCCGCCGTCACTCAGCCGATTCCTAATATCCGACGAAAGGTGCTTCTTCAACCGCTGGATCGAGTCCAGCAACGCATGATCAGCGAGATGCGCAACATCCGAACCCTCCGGCGGCACCATGGCGACAACTTCGACTTCCAGAGACGGGCCGTTGTCGCGCATCTCAGGAAGCACCGTCTCCCAATCAATCTTTATAGGCTGCTTCGCCATCTCCGGCCCGGAGGCGGCTGGCCGGTCTACGTATCAGTGCGAGCCGTCGAAGATGTCCCCTCAAACGCAAGAAGAAAGTTTTCACAGATGACCTGATCAATAATTCTTCCTGAAAAAAAAAAGAACCGGTAATAATTATATTTATTTCCCTTTTTTTTTACATGAAAATTGTAAAAATCAAAATCGACGTCCTTATCTTTTGGGATCATGGTAACTTTTTGAATTTTCTTACATAAAAAATACTTTTTAATTTCGATAACTTTTTAAACTCGATCAAAATTAAATCTTCTGTGCTCATCGAACTCTCTGTAGTCATTTTATACTCTTGTTTTTTTTACTATTTGAACTAAATAGAAAATTTTAACCAAATTTTAATATAAATTTAAAAATTAGTCAAATTGTATTACAATTCTTTATCATATTTCTTGAAGTCTCTAAAGTCATTTTAAATTCTCATTTTTGTCGTTTTGATTATATCATCTAATAATTTTAATAAAACTGATAAGTAAATCTAAATTAGTTGAATTTTAAAAATATATTATTTTTTGTATTTCTTCGAATATTTAAAGTTCTAAAAGATCAGATATAAATTTTGACTAAAATTACTGGGAAAATCCTGATTAAAATTTTAAAATAATTTATATTGTTTAGTTTTAGAGTTACTTAAATAGTTTGTAATAATTGTGAACTAACTTAGTAATAGATGAACTACAAGCTGTTGAAGTTTACTTTAAATAGTAACGAGTTATTGGCCATGATAAATATGTGGCCGCCGTGTAGAAGTAAAATCCAAAGGTCGTTCTTTGGAATTTTGCCATTTATCTACAGCGACGCCTGCCGAAGCTTAACTGATGCTCGAATTTTCATCTCCTTCCTTCTTTTTCTTCTTCTTCTTTTCTGGTACATGTCATTTGTTTCTTCGATCTGCTGCTTCGCAAACTGGCAGATTTTGGGCTTGCGATTTGCGGCGGAATCTTGCGGAAAAGGTCGCACCTCCTTGTAAGAATGTGAGTTCTGTTTAGCTGCCGAATTATTGGCGGGCTTGTTGTGAAATTGCTGAGATTTTTCCAGAGGACTCTGAATTGATTGAGGGGCCTCCCCTGAGGAAATTATGGTAAAGGTTTGACCTCGGCGCGTTTGTTGAACGCTAAGTCTGAATCTCGGTGGATCGTAGACCACTGTGAAGCAGAAATCTAGGGTTTCGGTAGTTTCCTAAAAAAAAGGGTAGGAATTGGAGGATTTCTTGCGATTCAACATTGCTGATTTGTTTGTGATCCTATGAATCTTCTTGAGTTCCTTTTGGCGTAGGAAAAAGAAGAGTTGTTGAGCTGTCCGATGGAGATGTTGATTTTCATTCCAATTTGATAGCGAATGGAAGTCTTGAGCTTGTCCTCGTAGTTGCGAGAAGATAAAGAAGGAAGTGAGAAATTGCAGCAAAAGATGTCTTCTTCGCCTTCTCCTTCTTCTTCGGCATCTCCTCCGACTTCGACGGTGGCTCCTCCTACTCGACTACCATCTTCCCCGCCGCCGCTGCCGTCGCCTCCACCAACTGGCACCCCTTCACCTCCTTCAGGTACCGTTCCCTCGCAACCGGTGCCATCTCCGCCACCACCTTCCACTGTCCCTTCACCTCCTTCCGTACCTTCAGCGCCGACTACTCCTAATTCCCCTCCACCTTCTCCATCCCCACCTCCTCTAGCGCCACAGCCTTCACATTCTAGTGCGCCTCCAACAGGTACTCCGCTACCACCATCGGCTAAGCCACCTAGGAGTTCGCCTTCACCACCACCAACACCGGCATCCTCAAGCCCTCCTTCGTTACTACCTGGTCTTACTTCGCCGCCCAATTCTCCTCCTAGTAATTCTTCTGCAACTCCTAATCCACCTGGTCTTTCTCCTCCATCCCTAATTACTCCTCCGGGCACTGCAATTGATCCTTCGAGTCCCAATAGACCAGGCAGTCCAAGTTCAGATGCGTCAGAGGGAGGTAGCAGCTCTGGATTTGGTGGCCACCTTACAACTGGAGCTGTTGTAACTATTGGAGTTGTAGCAGTTCTTATTGCATTTAGTTTGGTGGGATTTACAGTTTGCATTATCAGGAAGCGCAGAAAAGCTGTTGCTGACCACAATGCAAGGGTTGTCATGCCTTCTTCATTCAGATCTTCAACGTCAGGTGATGCATAAGCATAGTTGTAAATTTCTAGTGTTTTTTAGGGGACGTGTGAGTGAGATGAATCCGCATTTATGAACTCCTATAATTGCTTGCAGTGTTTTCTGAAAAAAAGATGTTCAGATTCATGGCACATTGCCTTCATAAGTAACTAGATGACAAAATGTTTTGTGACTTCATTCTGAACATTTCCATGACATATTGATTTCGCATATCAGAATCATCCCTTTCGAGGTCCCCAACAGCCCCTCTTGTGCAACACCAGAAGTCTGAAACCACTTCAAGAACCAATTCATTATCGGAAACACCAAGGGCTGGTAAAACACTGTCATTTTCATACGAAGAGTTACACAGAATCACCAATGGTTTCTCACCTCAAAATATATTGGGAGAGGGTGGATTTGGTTCTGTTTACAAAGGGTGCTTGCCTGATGGAAGAGAAGTAGCCGTGAAGCAATTAAAAATTGAAAGTAGGCAAGGTGACCGTGAGTTCCAAGCTGAAGTGGAGATTATCAGCCGTGTGCACCATCGCCATTTGGTTTCGCTTGTAGGGTATTGCATATCATACGATCAAAGGCTGCTTGTGTATGATTTTGTGCCCAATGGAACACTTGAATCTCATCTTCATGGTATAATTATTATTTATTTATTGAAGTACTCTACCATTTTTGTATTGAAAACTGATGAATCTGTTTGATTTATCTCTGCATTTTCAGGGAAGAACACAAGACCTGTAATGGATTGGACAACCAGGATGAAGGTTGCTGCTGGTGCAGCTCGTGGCATTGCTTACCTGCACGAGGATTGTAATATTATAAGGATATGCATCAGCAATATATATACATAGTTATTTGGTTATCCGGTTGTATATTTTTTTATATATTGCATTGGAATTGTAACCAGGTAATCCGAAAATAATTCACAGAGATATAAAGTCTTCCAACATTCTATTGGACAATAACTTTGAAGCTCAGGTTATCCTCATCATAATGATTTTTATTTATCATATTGCTGTTCATTCTCACTAGTGTTACTTCTTTGCTAATTCTTCACTATGAAGCAGGTTTCTGATTTTGGGCTTGCAAGGTTAGCTTTGGAACTGGATGCTTGTACACATGTAACTACTCGTGTGATGGGGACATTTGGGTAGGTGAACCATGTGATCGTTGCAATCTTGAATTTAATCAGAATGATTATGGGATCTGATGGAATCATGTGGCTCTTCCATCCTAAATATAAACCAACTGATGTTATTTGTACTTTTAGGTATTTGGCACCTGAGTATGCGTCCAGTGGCAAATTGACTGAAAAATCTGATGTTTTTTCTTTTGGTGTTGTGCTTTTGGAACTTATTACTGGAGAAAAGCCAGTTGACAATACAAGGCCATCGGGTGACGAGGGCCTTGTTGAGTGGGTAAGTTTAAAAATTTCCATTTTATAAGCTTTGTTTGTGTTATTATAAGTCTTTTATGCTAATTGTTCTCTCACTGGAGTTTGAAATGAATCAGCACGTCTAAATAACCAGATGCTTTATTTTAAAGTATGGTGTTTTAGATCTAAGACCCATGCTACAGTAGTAAATACAAGTCTGCAGTTCTGGCACATTCAATGGATCATGTAAAGCATCCATAGGGATAACCGTGCCAACGTTGAGTCTGCAGGAGTGCCATGTTTCACCAAAATCTTGCCTTTTCTGTTCATATTGGAACAGTTTGTTACTGGGTTGAGTGCCTCCTCACTGCTAGTTGGAAATATTATTTGATTCACAAATATTTCATACTCAAGTCTTTAAGCTTTAGGTTAAGCATTTTCTCTGGTTGGAAATTTTGATGCATTTTGTACTGCCATCAGCCAGCACACCGAAGGTTAAATCTCTAGATTTGATTTGGCTAAGAGTGGTAACATTCGATACCAACACATCCTTACATTGACTGTGCTTAATCTAGAGACTAGTACTCAGTATATCATTGATTTTTTTTTTTTTTTTCATTTTCTGAGACCGATATCTTTATCACTGGTGTTTATCACTGATATCTGTCAGGCAGAATCTTACTAATTGAAACTAAATGAGGAAATTCAACTTATTGCTCTTAGATGAGAATTCAGTTGCTAAACATAACTTCTAACTTACTATCGTGAATCTCATCTTGACTTGGTAGTTATACTATTTATCTCGCTTGACTGCTGATGAAATTCAGGCACGACCATTGCTTTCCCGAGCACTTAAAACTGGCGAGCTTGGAGAATTAGCTGATCCTAGACTTCAGAAGAACTTCGATAAAAGAGAAATGTTCCGTATGGTTGAAGCAGCAGCTGCATGTACCCGCCATTCAGCATCAATGAGGCCTCAAATGGGGAAGGTAACATTGAAATACCAACTATGCGACTGATATGTTCTTCGAATCCAATGGTGCACCTGCAACTTCTTATTATTGTGAAATAATGTTTCATCGATACAGGTGGGCCGGTTTCTTGACAGTCTCGCCGACATCGATCTTACCAGCGGTATAACACCAGGACAGAGCGAAGCCTTCAATGTAGCTAATTCAGCGGACATCAGAATATTTCAGCAGTTGGCATATGGTTACCCTGGTTCTAGTTCTGACTACAGCCATTCCCATTCCTATTGGAGTAATCAAAATGATGTATAAAGATGGCTTGTGTGGCATTTGCACTGTTGTATTTTTTGTGTATATTATTGTTTTTGCCCTACTAGTAAAAACATGTTATGTAGGAGGTAGTTTTTTCTTTCAGCTTCCTACCAAAATAATAAAGATGACTAGCTTTCCTCCTGTTCTTGTGAATGCTTTGAAGATACTTATAGCACAACACTGTAAGTGATCAAAAGACAGAGACCCTTCAAAATTCAGTATGAACAGACTTTAATAATCTTTGGAACTCATTTAGCTTACAAATCATTTCGAGGAAGATCTCACGATGCCAGAACAAGATTAAGGGATGAGATGACTAGAAAACAAAAATGTTTTCTTCCCTATAATCTTCTCATTGGATCTATGCGTTATATTTTTATTTAGATTATTGCTGAAAGAGATTTGGCTTTATAATATGCAAGACAACTATTCGCTGCTCACTAGTTTAGTTAGAACAAAACTAAGATATATTCTTGGCACGTAGCACTTCACCATGGATAACTTTGTATATTCAAGGACAATTCTAAACTAGTAATAGTTTTATATTATATGCAGGATACAATATCAGAATTTCAATGCTCAAGATTCCCAGACAAATCAAAATGCAGAATTAAATGAAAGTCAGAGTCATTAAGGTTTGCAGAGGGATCGATCTCCATTGCTGCCATTTTTATTGCAGAGTGTTTCGGTAATGATAAACAAATTATCAGAGTGCATGCATGCGCGGTGCAAAATAAATGCTGATTGACTTCGTTAAAATAAATTCTTATTATACGTTTGACCTCTTGCAGTGAAGAATTGCGTCGTAGATTAATATATCAGCATTGCTACGACAGAATTCTGTGCCTGAGTAAGAACTGTTGTTCATCCTTCCTCCCAAGTTCTCGCAGCTCTTTGTCGACTTCCTCGATCGAATCCTTTTTAGTTTCTTGCACAGCTTCATCAAAAAGCTCAAGTAACTCCAACTAACTTTCTTCAGATATCCATAAAATTGGCCCGCACTAGATGACTTCGATAAAGTAGCTGCTTTCTTGTGCTGGTAAAGCAGGGTTCTTGATGGAAGGTGAAGGAGATCATCAAGAAAAATATGATCTTTGTGGTAAGGAACTAAAGATTGCTGCGAGGGAAGATTTAGTTGAAGAACACTTTCGCAAATTTCTAAGATGCGATGACAGTCCATTTCGATGAAGGAGTTGCTGCCATGGCTATCACCACCAAGGGAAGACCTTGCGTAAGAGGAACTCTCAGCTCAATTGGTGCATCCATGGAGATGTTTCGGTGAGAGCGTGAAGGGGAAGAATTAAAAGAAGAAATATCATGGAAGCAAGAATATTTATGTACCCAACAAGTTGATGAATGATGGACGATGGTCACTTCTTCAAAAGAAAAAGAATTGTTAAGTTCTAACTGGTCTCAACTGCCATACATCATAGCGTATAGATACATTGTATAAGAAAGGCGTGATCATTTGTATAATCTCTATTTTTTATGTTCATTTATGTGAAGGATCACAAAAGGTCGTATGGTAATACAATTACAGTTCGATATTAAGCTACATGATTATAAATTTTCTAATTGAACTTGGTGATATTTTAACAAGAAACTAAGAGCAAGTTTGAATCAAGATAACACAATCCAAATAGTTTATAGTTTCATGTACAAGTGCATGCAAGACAGCATGAAATGTATATAACAAACCTTCGGACACTAGCTGAATAAGCAATCTTTGTATTTATTTGGCCAACATGCATGGTGGGTGAGAAATAGCTGAACTGCTTGAGGATATATATATATATAAAAGAATAGCCAATTCACATTCAAGGAGTCTGTTTTATCTTTGTCACTCGGTAAAAGTTAACAGTAATAAAAAAATTGATGAATCAAGTCACACGGAATCTCGGACGACTATTAAAATAAATTGGGAAGCGAAAGGTAAAAGTTAATATTGTTTAATTAACTTGTGAAATTGAAGTTACTGAATCAAGTGATTACATAATTAAAGCTGCAAAACGCCACGCCCCACGTCCTTTGAACTTTTTGTCTCCCACGTTTATCTTACCAACACCGACACTCACAAGATATATAATTAAACTCCTTTTCTCTTAATTGTTGGAAAAATAATGAAGATTGTGTTCGTTACAGTACTCTTCACTCCGTTCTAAAATTAATCTAGAAGAGATAAATCATAGATAATATAACTATTAATATTTAGAATAGTGAATGATAATAATTATCGAA
>JBBPFQ010000107.1:8181954-8192709 GCA_037974815.1 Kaempferia elegans | reverse complement strand
TTGAAAATTTTTCTCATTAATCAATTATAGATCTAGAGTTCGAGACTCATTTGCAGCGTATTATTAGAAAATTTTCTTATTACAATCCAGGATCTAAAGTTCGATACTCAGGTGCGGCGTATTATTAGAAAATTTTCTCATTAATAGGTATTACACTGCTATAATCTCTTTAGTCTCACATCTTAAAATTAACAACACCGTAAGTAGAGAAACTTCTATAAATACCTTAGATCGATGATATTAAAAATCACACCTTTCTCGGCCTTTTGGCTAAGATCAAGTAAAGTATATGTCCTTATCAGTTTTATATCTGATGTAGAAAATTAAATTATATTTTTTTTATAACGCAAAGTCTGTTATAGTAGTCTGCTCTGGGGTTCTCGAGCATCCCCTTGCGTTGTACTACTATATGAGCTCGGCACATCATTATTAAGTTTAATTTATCGTATTCATGTATTATATTGCATATGTAACGCGTGTGCGCGATGACTATTATTTATAATAGTTGCTGCAAAATTACCGAGGAAGTCACTATTTAATATTTTTAAAAATATATACACTTTAATGATACTCTATTTTTGAAAGCAAAAGATATGTATGGCTAAAATGTAGTGTAAAATGTTTTATCTTTATTTGATATTGAAATAAAATAGTTCTTCATTAAAACATTTTATTTGATATTGAAATAAAATAGTTCTTCATCAGATTATTGAAATTGCATTAAAATAAATATATTCCGATATTTATAAAAGATAAATTGTAAAAGATTTCCTCGATCGAAAAGATAGGAGGGAGAGGATGAGCATAAAAGTGCTCATGGACTTCATGATCACACTATTACACAGTTTGCATTATTCCCCTTGTTAAACTTCGTATTCACACTTCTCAAACACCAAAAAAACCTGCTTTATTAGCAACGAAAAGCATGTAAACACCTGTACATGGATACTTCATCTTTCCGACAATCATAATATACTGTACATAACTTCAGGAAAAGAATACTGTCAAGAAAAAAGGATAAAAATTAGAGAGAATTAAATTTTATGATCTGAAGAATAAACATCCCAGCTTTGCATCAGTATCAATTTTGCTTCCCTTAAATATCATTCCATCTGATGCTCAACTTTCTGCAGGTCTAAGAATAAGACCAAAACATTGCAGGTTACCAATGAAAACAGACTTTGGGATACTCCATTGAAAAGTATATCCAATGATTGCGAAGCTTATTCTTGGAGTCCAGGGATTTTACAAGAAACATGCAAACATGCTGACATAGAGGTCAACATGGAAGCATACAAGAAACCACCACTGCAACTTGAAAGAAGGATTCTATATCGACATCGAAGCATACCAGAAAACCACCACTGCAATTCGTTGAAAGTAGGATTGGGAAAGACAAATATACCTTCGCACATGAACAGCTGTCATTCTCGCATCATTGACTGTAAATTTTTCTTATTCGTGGAGGCATGTATCAATACAGTCTCCAAATTTGGTTCTATACCATAGCCCACCCTCCTGTAAAATGAAATCCTGAGCTTCTCGTACTTGATAACCCAGTGTCGGTGCTTCCAATGTCAGTTTTGCAAAGGGGACAAAGTGCATTTATCTTAAGCCACTTATCCACACAGTCCCTGTGAAAGAAATGTGTACATGGGAGCTCACGGAGTTCCTCGTTGTCGAGGTACTTTGCCAGGCAAATGCAACAAACCTGCAACCACATGTATTACTTAATTTTCTTTAAATTCGCCAAAAGTATACAATAATACCTTAGAACACCAAGATACCACTGAAGCTAATCTGCAATTCCATCATCTTGGTTTAATTATAATTATTAATGTGATGGTATCACAAAAAATTTCCTTAGTTACAGATCCAGTTTCTGCAAAGTGGAGTGTGTATGCGCCAATATCATCCATCTCACTTCTCAAACATGACATACATCTCCATGGGTTTCCTAAACGAAGCCTTGATGATTTTGGATTAATTTGATTATGAATTTAACTTGATTTCTGATTCCAAAAATGATAACAAAGCATATTGACATAAATAATCCGTGCCTATTGAACTATTAAGCAGGTACTAGCAGGCAAAACTATAGCCAGTAAAACTTATCACCTATGAGAATGCTCATGCTGTTAGGAGTCTATTAACAGCAATTCCATATTTATGTCTGGCTCATTAACAGTCACTAAGTATTCACATAGCTAGACAAGGTTGGTTGAGAGTTCAAACTAACCTCGAACAGATTTTTTAACTTTGTAAAGACTTGAAACAACCAAACTTGTGCCCTAGTATTTTACCATAATTGTTCGTTTAGTACTGGACTAATTACAAGTACACTTTAACTAAACAAGATAACTTATGATGGAAGCGCTTGTCCCCAAGTCCCAATATTAGTCTCACATTGCTTAGTTAAGAAACTTATGCTCTACCAAAAAATACATACATCTTCATGATAAGCATAAATGAATTATTCTCTTGTTTTTTACTAAGAATTCTGTATACTCTATTTTTCAAAAAAAAAACATTTTTATATATTTTCCTTTTTATATTTTTAAAATTTTGGACTACACAAGGGCCGTGCTTGACGCGAGGTCAGTGTTGTGCTCGGCACCAGCTGGATCAAGATGTATTTGGCCCTGCATGCAGGACAAGCCCCTTCCACCTAGCCTAACCCCCTGACTAGGCCAAACCTAGCATGGCAAGATGCGTTGAGAAACAGGTTGTACGGCCCAAACTGGATTCAGTCATGGGCGGCCTTGCTCATTTGACAACTTAATTATCTACTAGAAGTAGCAGACTGATCCACATGTACACTCGTCATTTATCTCCCAATATGGATAGTTTTGTATCACTATTAAATCTACAACAGTGGGGATACAACAAGTAACCAACACATTGACCAGAAAATATTTGCATTCAAACAGCATAACTTAATTAACAACTAGCGTTTACAGAGAAATATGAGTTTGGGCAACTTGTAAGACCAACGAGCTTTTATTTACGGCTGAGTTCACAAAATAATAGCAGATGCATTAAGAAGTAGGGAAAAAGAAATATCAAGAAAAATCTTACAGCATCTTCAGCAGAAATAATCCGCTCCTTATCGGTCCCAGCAGCCAATATCCCACCACTGCCTTCGGTTTCTAAGTTAATTTCTTTGTCTTTTCTGTTCCGCTGCTTTTTTGATTTGAATTTATAGGTTGACAGTTGAATGATTGATTCTGAAGAAGCACCTCTACCATGATGAAGATCTTCTCTAAAGCCCATTATTGATACAATGCAAGGCAAGCAGCAACAGATTAATACACACAGAATGAAGGGCAAAGCATATCCGACACAGCTAAATGCAAGGAACACAATGCATAACCTGAGAAAAAGATGAAAAGAGAAAAAAGTCAATCTTCAATTATTACATAATCAAGAAGAAAATAATTAGTTATGCATGTATACCTATACAGGTTATGGGCATCATGAGAAGAAGAGTGCCCACCAAACACCCATACATTTCCAACAACAAACCACACAGCAAAGAAGCAATCCAGTGCCATCTTGAAATGTTCAACTATAGCATTTAACCTGAAATCAAGAAAGAAAATAAGTCAACAAGTTGTCTTCTGGTGATCATAAACAGTACAAGTCTAAGAGATGAAAATTTGTTCCCGTAATTGTTTGGGACCTTAATGCAATTATAGGGACCCATTTGTGAATAACATATATTAGAAGGACCTGGATATGGGTAGGACTACAGTGGGGTAATTACTCTATCCTAATTTTCCTTATCAAACTACATGGAATCGGAGCCTGGCAATCAAGGGTGTGAACTTGTCTTCACTGCAACCAGGCCACCGCAATCTCTCAGAGAAGAGCCATACATCTTCATCTTGGAACTCAGAACCCACACCGCAATCTCTCTTGAAGCCTACGCCATAACTGCTGCTGTGCAAACTTGTCACCTTTGTGCCAGCATTGTGGACCGGTAAAAGGCTTGATTAATTGCTAAAGGATAAGCCCGTGGAGTGAATTTAAAGATTCACAATCAACGTTTCAAACTCTTCTTCATTGCGACTAGGCTGCCACAATCTCTTAAAGCAGAGCCACACATCTTTATCTTGGAAATTAAAGCCTACACCACAATCTCTCAAAGTATACACCATCAATTGCTGCTGCACACACCTGTCACCTTTGCTGCTCCAGAATTACCATCATAAATCACATCTCTTCTGCTCTAGATATACATCACCTACAAGCAATGTGGATTGATAAAAAGCTTGATTAGTTGCTAAAGGATATGTCTAGGAACTGGATTTATTGGACATTTTTTCACCAATGGCTAAGATCGCTTCAGTTAGATTGTTTCTTGCCTTGGCAACTTATCAAACAGCACAAACACTTTTCCTTATAGTGACTATCACAGTGAAAGTATATATTGCGCAACCTCCAAGATTCATTCCTCATGAGTGAACATTATGTGCGCAAACGCAAGAACTCCATACACGTTTTGAAGGGATCTCCTAGAGCATGATTTAGGACAATCAATTCTTCGCTTGTTCAATTTAGGGTGATTATAAGTGTTTTGGGTCATTTAGTAGTTTAACTTCCTCTTCATTTGTGAATCACCTTTATGTGATTAATATTATTATAAATTGGTGACGAATATGCAAGGATCACAACGTTAAAAGGTTAGCAACAGCAAAATTGAGCCCGTGAATCACACAGAAACATTTAACGCAAAATTGATGAAGCGAATGGGAATCTCTATCACATAAAGAAATGTTAATCAAAGCAGATTTCTTTTTTAACTAAAAATTGTTCCGTACATGGAATCATAATCCTAGAGTGACAATATAACTCATTATTTGTAAAATAAAGATTCTATGTATTTCAATAAACACGTATTTGATTTTTTCTAAAAAAAACTAAATGATTTTTAAAAAATTCTCCAACTTTTTTTTTTTTAAGAAATATAACAAACTATAAAAAAATTAAACAACTTTAAAATTTTTAATAATTTTAAATAGGGTTTGAAAATCCTAATTGCATTTTAAAGTTTACCTTCAATAGCATATTCTGACTAAAAATTTAGATGATTTAAGATATCTTCTTGGCATTGAGGCGGCTTGCTTAGGTGGTGCATTGCTTAGTGGACCGATATTTATATCTTGCTACAAAAATATTACTTAATATGTTCCATGAAATAGGAATGTTAAGGGCTAAGCCAGATGACACCCCTATGGATTCAAATGTCAAAGTAATGTCAGGATACAAGGAATCATTAGAAAAATTTAGAAGACTTGTCAAAAAAAAAAACAAATAACACTTTACAATTACAACACTCGAAATATCATTTGCAGTTAGCGTGATTAGTTAGTTTCTTAAAATTTCATGTCATGATTGAGGTTGCCTTAAGGATTTTATGGTACGTAAACAACACTTAAGGATAAAGTCTCCTATATCAAGTTCAATGCCACCTTCGAATTATAGGCTACACTAATGGTGATTGGGTAGGCTCTCCCACATACAAGAAATCTACATTAGGATACTACATCATTATGGAAACTAAACTGCTAAAAAGGCAAAAAACAAAGTAGTGTCAAAGCCTCATAGGAAAATTGACTGCAAAGGTACAGACGTACAGTACAATGTTATCGCCATAGCCACCTATAATTTTAAACAGGTTAATGACCAAGTTGGCTTATGCTCCTAAAAAACAAATAAAAATGTACTATGATACTAAAGTTGCTATTCACATAGCTTATAATCCAATGTTTATGAGAAAATAATCTATATAGAGATTGATTATTACTTTGTTGAAAAAGGTGTAGTCTAATGAATCATCACATCCGATTAGCGGACTTGTTAATGAAGTCCATAACAAGTCCTAGAATCAAATATATTTGTAACTTTAAAGATATCTTTAATCTATCTTGAGGGGGAGAGTAACAAACTGCAATATGTCATATGGACCCATTTGTGAATAAACCACTTGGGCATTGAAGGAAGAATTTATTCTAGGCTTATGGATAATCCATGATCAACTTCCTTGTGTAACACCCCTAGGGGAAGTCCAACCTCGCTGCCTCCTTGAAAGAGAGATGTCCTGGACCACCACTAGACGATATCGGCACATCGCCAAACTATCATCATACTATGATTATAGTATATATCGTTTTTTGGAATTGTTAATACAATTTGATATAATTATATCTGAACATTCTTTTCTATTTTTGTGTTATGATAGTGTAATTTACCCAAATTTCCCCTATCAAACTGCAAAAATATTACAAGATTGTTTCAACTTTCAACAACTCTTATAAATCACCAAAACTAATTAACTTAAACATTTGCATTGAGCCATGAACAACATGATTCATTAAATAGACTCCAATGGGTGACAACAAATTATCATTATAAAGAGTTCTCCTGGTTCACACAACCAAAATTTCCATTGACTTAAAAAGTAGGACCAGGTTTCTTGTTTGGCAAACCAACGGAATATAGTCATTGAACATAAAGCTAATGGTACACAATTAGCATAAGTTATGCATAATACCTATGATTCTGTTTTACACAATGCACATAAACCATGCAGCATGCCCAAGTTCTTACAACTTTAATTAGTTGCACAAATGATATCCAAGCCCTGAGAAACTCACACGATCCTAAATCTAAAATTGCAACCTTTCTTAAGCACAATTGTCAAGTTCTGTTTTCCAAGGAAATTATCCACATTACAAGCGCATAAAAAATCACCATCTAAATGGATATTCAATTAAAAAAGCACTTAAGTAGAAGGCAAGTAAACAAAATATGGTAACAGAAAATAAGCAGAAATATCTTACAATGAATTATGTGAACATTAAGGCTCTGTTTATGGATAAGTGGATGGATGGAAAAGTGGACAAAGACTGGATGAAAAAAAAAAGAAGATCCTTTTGTAAACAGAGCCTAGGAGTCAGTTTTTCCTGGTTCAACAACTTCTAGAATTTGGTGGCTTCAATTTAGAGCTCAAATAAATCTTATTTTTATGGCTATTTTGAATATCAGATTTCAAAATCATTACCAATAACATGATGTTCACACCTAATTTGCCTCGATGATAAGGGAAACAGTTGAAATTAATATGTTTAGGGCTGCAGTTAGTTTTCACTCTAGCATCGAGAACATGACATATTGAAATGTAAACCAACAATGTTAATTTACTCAGTAGATACCAATAACATGATGTTCACCTAGCTCAAGTAAGTTTTATTTTTATGCCTATTTTTAATATCAGATTTCAAAGTCATAACCAATAACATGATCTTCACACCAAATTTGCCTCGATGATAAGGGAAACAGTTGAAATTAAATATGTTTAGGGCTGCAGTTAGTTTTTACTCTAGCATCAAGAACATGTATTATTGAAATGTAATCCAACAATGCTAATTGATCTAGTATGGTCTGATACAAAATTTATAACTTCTTTTATTTGAGGATATTTTGCACAAATAAAAAACGAACAGCCCGGTGCACAAAGCTCCCATCAATGCGGGGTCAATGTGGGGTCCGAGGAAGGGTTTATTGTATGCAGCCTTACACTGCTTTACAAGAGGCCGTTTGAAACCCGTGACCTCCGGTCACAAGGCAGTAACTTTACCCTTACACCAAAGGTCCCCTTCATTTTACTGGTTCAAATAAGTTTTTAAAAAATGCCATGTTAGGAAACCTGATATCCAACACAAATAAAGGAAGAAACAATAAAACAATTTTCCAACACACTTAATTAATAAATGTAAGAGCATTAAATAGAAAACTAATAGCAAATTTCATGAAGAATCTTTAAGAAATGAATAAAGCATTGAAGAACTAAACATATAAAAAGATATGTAAGAGATAAAGTTAATGACAACAACAAGCAAAGTGTGCTGAAAAAAAAAAATTATGGAAAATACTTTGACTAGCATAGAAGATACTTATAATTACCTTCGATTACTAGGATTTGTTATTTGTCTTGACTCAGACACTGGATGGTGAATGTTTTCTTGCATTGATCCTTGATTATCGGCAAAAACAGTAGATTCAAAAGCACTGTTACGAGAAGAACCTTGATCAGAACCTGCTGGTTCTTGCTCTGAGTTCAGACTGTTGCGATAAATGTACCGCCAACAAAGATGAGGAAGTGTTGCAACACAACCTGCAGTATAACCTATGATCCATGTAAATAACGGAGTTTGAGGGTGTTCATGTCTTGACAAGGAAAGAACAACAATAGCTGCTATAATTTGGCTCAAATTAACAACAAGCTCGACTGATATCCACAAACCAGAATTCAAAGGATTTCTAGTACGAGTTCGACGACCATAGTTATTCGATCTCCTTGTCAAAGGAACATTTATCGAGTTCGAAACACTTGGTGAAACTGAAGTTAACATAGAGACGCGAGGCAAAGTACTTGTTGAAGGCCTATTCTCATCATATGTTGCATCAGAATCACTGTGGTCAGCTTGACGGGGAATGGAGGTTGAAGCATCATTGTTTTGGGATATACCTATTGCACATTCATGCCCACGTAAGATAGCCGCTCGGTCCATCAGTAAAGGACTTTTGACAATCAAACCTTCATAGTTCAGTTCCTCAGAGGGAACAACCATAAATATCCAGCAAAGAGGGGAAAGGAAATACTGGCATTCAGCTTGGTGAAGATTCTTGGTAAGAGAACAAATCCAAACCAAATTTCAGCTTTTAATAAATCAGAGTGCTTTGATGTCTGGACTTGATACTATGATCAAACTCTTTCAAGCAAACCAAATGTATATGTACAACATTAATGTTTTGTTCAGATTCAATAGTGATTCAGTGAAATGCAATTACCCTGCAAAATAAGACGTAAAGTATTCAGAATCTCACAGGTCATGGCTGAAACTAACTGCGCTTTTCTATAACGTTTAATAAAACAATAGTTTGTCCATTTATATGCACGTCCACTAAGGGATAAACATGATAGCGATGCGAGTAAAGGTCGAAGATTAACACGAATTTAAAATCAGATAAATTTATAGCTCCAATCATACCGATGCTTCCGGGATAACCCCATTAACCAAAAATTTACACTTAATTAATACAGTGCCAAAACACTAACCGAAATCCGCATCCACTTCCAGCTCATTAACCCAAACATAATATTATCGAAATGAAACCTCTGCCGATGATTCTCAATCTTTACAGAATAAGCCAAAATAAAAACTTAGAAAACAGATTTAATAAGATTTCGAGGAGAAGCCATCGGATCAGGAGCAGGACCCAAAGCCAAAAATTCAAAGGGGTGTCCTGTGAATGAAGGAAAGGCACAAACGAGATCGAAGAGATCAGCCGAAAAACCTCTCCCTGCCTCCCCTTCTTCTTCTTCTTCTTCTTCTTCTTCTTCTTCTTCCCGAATGACGGGCTTCGGCAAAAGAGGAATGAAAAGGAGTAGACAAAGTTACTTATTCTACGAGTTGAGTGGTCGCCCTCTGACGGGGACTGTTTCGCTCGTGCTGTGACATCCTCGACCGTCCGATGCATGTGGCGGTCGTGTGATTTGCTGAGATGAACGGGAGAGATGCTGGAGCACAAGGTCAGCTCGAGTACGGCTGACTGCACGATCATAATCGGACGGTGAGGACACCATTGATTTAATTAATAGGTCCCATGAATAGTTACATGAATAAAGAAAATATTAATGTATTGTTATTTATTTCTGGGGTGTCCGATCCAATAAAAATTTTTCACTCATCATTAGGATATATCATGAAGCACTCATGACGAGTAACTCAGAAATTTAGTATCTCTTAATTGTGAGTCTCATTTGGAAGAAAAATCTTCTACAAATGCGTTATAGTTGGGAATCGAACTGTGAATATTTGAGAGACAACTTAATACTTTTACCGCTGCATCATAGCTCCGAAGGCAACATAACCCATTCTTTTGACGGCGCTTCAGGACATGTTCTGCGAGCTCGGAGCGTCCAACTTCTTCCTATGTTTACTTCCCCTGTTGTCACGGAGAAAGAAACAACAAAAGATGAAGAAAATCAGGGATGCCGCATGCTTATACATATTTTTCTAACTGATTTATTCAAATAGGCCCTTTGGCATTGAGAATGTCTGAATTAGATCCTTATATTTTTAAAATGCTAAGTTCGTTTGTTTTGCAAACTAGTTACTCACTAAAATTATTATTAATTTTAAATTAATAATAATTTTTTAATTTAAGTATGTCACGTTGCACCATATCTATTATATATGCACTTTTAAATTTTTTTTTTTTGGTAGGCCACATTTGACCATATCTATTATAAATCTACTAGTGCATTCTTCTAAAAAAAACTCGATCACATGCATCTAAATATATATAATTTTATCTAATTTGCAAACTGAAACTAAACGGATAAAGCGTTAAATTTATTTGTTTTTTCAGCTTGGTTCTATTTGGTTTATCAATTTGGGATCATAGCTCCCTACCACTGGAACAGTAATCTCTCCTATGATTTTTTGTGTCCCTTTTGTTTTTATTGCATTGGCATCCTTCGATCCTATAAACTAATTTGTTTGTTGTATCTGTGTCATCGACTAAAAATGAAATGACAAAATGGCCCAAAATATTGGACCTCAACTATGATAGTATGAAACCATGAATCATAATAGTCGGCAAAAGTGTTAATCCTCCTCCGGGACTTCCTTCAAAAATATCTCATGCAATCTGGAAGGAACATAAATCATGAGAACGTTGTCA
>JBBPFQ010000107.1:8147158-8161519 GCA_037974815.1 Kaempferia elegans | reverse complement strand
CAGTCGCCCATGCGTGTCACACATGGGCGTGTGTGCAGGCGAAAAATCCTATATATATATATATATATATATATATATATATATTGTTATGCGTCATGTTATGCATCTTTGTGAATGTTTATTTTGTTTTTTTAATTGGATCACATAAGCAGCCTTATAGCTTGTTTATGTTTTGCATGATAGCTTTTTCTATTTTTTGTTAGTTCTTTCACATAAATTCAAAATATTCAGTGTTCAGTATTGGTAGCATGACTGTAAACCCTTTCTGTTGCATGCAAAAGTAATATTTCAATAGTGGAAAACTGCTTTTGACTCAATTATACCCATTTATGTTTGTGTACTTGTTCTACTTTTAATTGGTGCATTGAAACAGTTATACTACTTCTCAAACTAAATATTCTTGATATGGAAAGTCTAATTATTCTATTACATATTTTTTGTAAGCTGGTATGATTATGTGATTTATTTCCTGTTTTATATACTTATTTTTGTCATTTTGTGGTTAATATGTTGCACCTAAGTCAACTAGGCTTTGTGGATAATACTCTTTGGCCATTATAATGCTTCTGGTATATAGTGCCAAATTTATGGGAAATGTTTGTATCAAATGCAAACCATTGTGTTCCAAAACAATATATGTTGTAATGATTCATTACTTGTAACCCAATGAAAATAAAGGTCTAGTTAAAGTGAAAGATGCCTAAAAATTGTAAATTCGTTTGTTTTTATGTTCAAAAAGCTGATGTTGTTTTATGATACTTTGTCTCTTCATCCATCCACTCTGCTCCTGTGTTTAGGTACTCTGCTTCCGTGTATCTATCAACATACAGATCTGACACTGATTCTATTGATCACTTGTAAAAAATTTAGAGATAGTCACGTTGGGCACTTGGTTCCTATATGTGGATATTTCTACCTGTTTTAGAAACAAAATTCTAGTCCATATGTGTTTTTGATTAAATATTCATCCCAAATGATATAACAAACAGGATTACATCAATTGTTATGGTGTGTTCTTATTAATCTATTGTATTTAGAATTTTGATCAGTTTCACCTTTCTTCTTACTGTTTCTTAGATTCCGAAAGATATTGTGCTTTTAACATCACAATTTGTCATGTATATCGAGGCTCATATTCATGGGTTAATAACTGAACTTGTTCTGCATTTTTTTAAAGGCTTTAAAGAGAATCTTTATATGAATTTCCAAAATTCCTATAGAAGAATCTTTGTAAACGTTGATTTTTGGAATCCTCATGTTTAGGTGGGAAAAGTTATTTGATGTGAATTTTAATTGCTAATTATCTTGTTAGAAATGTATGAAAAGATTGGCATATGTTTAATTTTCTTTGGTTGTTTCCCAATTTATAAATTGATTTGTTTGCAAGTTTAGTTGAGGTCCCTGATTGTCAAAATGTAAATTGATTTTTGCCTGGTAATATTCCAGTGTGTGAGTTTTCATTGTTGATGTTAGTTTTTTTTTTATTTCTAATTTGAGGTAATTTTCCCTCTTCCCCCATCAATTTTTGTCCCAATTCTTTGTGACTTCAATTTTGATCCTTCAGCAATTTGGTATCACACGTCTTTGAGTTGCATCAAATTGGTATTAAAGCAACTTTCTGCTGCATTATTTTTGTATTAGTATGTCCTTGTTCTATAGCAGATGTCTATGCCTTTTTAGGATATATATCATGTAATTAATAAAAGCAATTCTGTATAATTCATTTTTTTTTGAATTATTTATGATTTACTATCATTGTGGAGTTGAATTTTAAGATAGCGTACGAACTCTGCTTTGAGTTCATATAATCATTTCTTATTTTGCAGCTGAGTGATCACTTATTTGTTTGGTTATTCGCTTCAAAAGTTTTAAGCTTAAGAAATGGATGACACCATACATTTATAGAGGTGAATAGTTAGCTGTATATTGGATATAGTGATGCACTAACATGAATTCATTGTCATTATTCAGAGGGCATGGCTGATAAAGCTGTTAGCAGTGGAATTACATACAGCCGATATGGGTGAATCAACACACCGAGAAGCATGCCTTTCGATTTTGTCATTATGTTTTACTCAATTTGCTGGTGGTAGTTTCCAGAGTCCAGAATTATCAAGAACTTCTGAGTTTGATGCCAGCAATTTTGCACAAAGAACCACAAAGAAGAAAAAGGTGCAAATTTGATACTCTCTGTTTATCATATCTAGTTGATTTTCACAAGTACAGCATGTTATTTATGGGTTTAAAATACTCTCTGTTTATCATATCTAGTTGATTTTCACAAGTACATCATGTTATTTATGGGTTTAAAATTTAGTGGTCGAAGCATATGGATAGGAAAAGTTGTTTGCATACAATTGTGAAGAAAAATATGGTGTACCTGGAATGGCTAGCTTTTCAATGGGGCAAAACTTGACTATGGATTTGTGTGTGTGTGTTTTTTTTTGTTGATATTAGTTGATTAAATTTATTGTTTGTGTTTGTGCATGCTTGTGCTTGCTGTTTTGTGTCCCTGGCAGGGCCATACTTGGTTCTCTGTTTTGTGTTAGTACTGTTCCACAATGATGGAAATGAAAGAGTTGGCATGAGCAATGGAGGGTGGGTTGTGCAAGGCTAAAGCATGATTCATGAAGTGGGGCTAGTAATTATTACTTAGTACAATGGTAACACAAGGGAAAGCAGCAATGGTAGTTCAAGGTGGAATTGTATGTACTTGGGGCTCATGCACATTTAGTTCTCTGGTCTTGTCCAGAAACTATGTAATTATTTTTGGAAGTTTATTGGTTTGTATGCGCCAGTACTTGTAATTGTGTACCACAGTTCCAGTAAAAAATATGAAAGTTTTAGCCTCGTGATAATTACCTTTAATGCTGAGTGCTCTTTTTGGTAGAAACTTGAGAAAGGACAACTTGAATTTCTCCAAGCCATAGGAGAAAATGGACCTTACAATTCCATTGGCCGTGTTACTATGTTTGGTTCAAGTTATCATGCATAACCTTGGTTATGTGATTACTAGGTAATCACAAAATTGTGGTTATGTGATTATTAGGTAATCACAAAACTGAGGTTACGGGGAATAAAATATAATTTGATATTGTTTGGTTTAACTTTTGGAATATTCATTTTGGGGGAAAAAATTTGGAATTTTTTTTTGGGATTTTTTTTGTTAATCACGGAATCACGTAAAACCACACACTTCCAAGGACATTTCAGATTATATCTTCCATTTGCTGACGTGGAACGCATGCTCCATTACCTGGGAATCACTCAACTTGAACCAAATAGTATTAAATAACGCAACCTTAAGTAGATAATCAAGTTATTAACAATAACCTTCAACCAAACATGCCCTTAATATGATAAATAACTCTGGGCATTTTTTTTTTCATAAATTTTTCTTTTGCCTAGAGAGAATTGTAGTAGCCTTCTTATTCAATTACTGAAATAGCAAAATAATATTTTTCTCTATTATCTTTTACTTAGTTGTTGTCTATGCTGTTTAAAACTGGCTTAATTTTGCTTTCTTATCCTTAAGGTGTTGGAGCTACTCGATGTTGTGCAGTTTCGGACTCCTGATATAGGTTTACAATGCCCTCAACTCCTTCCAGCTTTTAAATTTGATGCACAGGTCTACTCATTTAATATCAAATGTTGTCTTTTTTTCATTTCTTTCTTAGTTATCTTTCAGTCACCATCGTTTCTTTCTTCAGGTTAATGATATCCTAAAAAGTTCTTCAACCTCTGAAAATGGTGGTGTTTATTATTACTCAGAAAGAGGAGATCGATTGATTGACTTGGATGCACTACAGGAGAAACTTTGGCAGGTTTTTGGTTTTTCTTCTTCATATTCTCGTTTCATTTTGACTGGTACATGATACCCGTTTCTGTGTACCCACAATTTTTTGGTATTTATAGCCAAATGAAATGCAGTGTTATCTTGGGACCTTTTTCAGTTATGTTCCCAGGGAGGTTACACTATTAATGATGCAGAGAAGACTGAGCTAAGAGCATCAATTCAACAGTTCCTTAGATGGGCTTGGAGGTATAACAAGAATCTTGAAGAACAAGCAGCCCAGCTTCATATGTTGTCTGGGTGGTCTCAGATTGTAGAGGTATTTTTTCTCTACCTATGATTATGTTAATATTGTATATTGTTTCACCTTTGCATAATGCTGATTCTTTTAGGTTTCTATTTCTAAAAGAATGCTCCTTCTGGAAGACCGGTCTCAGATATTGTTTGAGTGAGTGTCTTATTTTGTTGTCTAGCTTTTGAAACTTGATCGCATCTGATAAGCCCACCTTTTGCTTTGAAGGTTGCTTGGTGCTTCATTGAGTGCATCAGCATCTCCTGATTGCACTTTAAGAATGTCATATGTATTAAGCAATGTGAGATCCTTCTGCTATTGTTTTCTTCATATACTTGGTTTGTCATTTTTTTGAGCCTCTTTTTTCTACCTTTGGTTTTTCAAGGTTGCGCTTACTTGTATGGCTAAATTAAGAGATGAACGATTCTTATGTCCTGGAGGTGTCGATTCTGATAGTGTCACGTGCCTTGATATCATATCAGTAAAGCAATTGTCCAATGGTGCTTGCCACTCTATACTTTATAAGCTTATGATGGCTATTCTAAGAAATGAATCATCTGAAACTTTGAGGCGGCGGTACTTTCCTAAAATTCTGTTTCTTGAAATTTTAACCAGACATATCTTGATCCTAATCATACTGCTCCTAACTTTCCTCAACAGGCAATATGCATTACTACTTGGTTATTTTCAATATTGCCGTAGCATACTTAGCCCAGATGTTCCTGCATCCATCTTGAGATATTTACTTAGCACAGAGCATGATGATGATGATGATGAACTAAATCTTCAAAAGGTTCGTTTACTTGCTTTAAAGCAATCTGTCTCTACATACACAATTGTTTTTGTCTCATTCAACTGACAACAGATCGGCAAGGAGCAGGCGGAACTCGAGAGTGCCAACTTTTCCATAATAAAGAAGGAAGCTCAAGCAATCATTAATCTGGTAAAACCTTTATGTCTTATTGCATCCGTATATATGTCTGATATAGTTGGCGCTTTATGATCATGCAACTGGTATACTAAAATGGCAATGTTTGGCATCAGTGAAACTCGGTCACTAAATTTTATGAAGTGTGATTTCCTGTTGTGCATCATTGTGTGGATTAACTTGGAAGAATATTGAATTGAAGATCTAGGAGTAAGTGTGACACAACGCCAAAATCTAACCTTGAATCCTCCAAGATTTGAAAGAAATCGATAAATCAAAGGGTTTAATCTTTCAAAAAGAAAATAAAAACTCACTTAGAAAAAAGACTTTTAAAAAATTCTCACACGAGAATTAAAGGAAAATACATTAATTCAAAGTGTCCTGTGACATGTGTTTCTAAACCTTTGTTATAGATTGACAATAATTCTGTCTTCGTAGAATAAACATTATAAACTCTAAAAGATTTTTTTTCTAAAAACTGAACAAGTGTTTAAATTGTTCAAATATTTTTTTAGAAATATAACAAAGTCTAAAATTTTAATAATATCCAAACTATGCTAAATGCTTCTTGATATATGTAAACATAGGATTTACTGATCTTGATGAATCTCCTATTCTGAAATTACAGTGATTTTTAATGCCACTGATAGAAATCATTAAATTGAATTGGGTCAACAATGTATACAATATTGATTCCAATTTAAATATGCATAAATACTGTAGACATTGTATGTATCATCGTTTTTTTCCTGAGGGCATGTGCTCGCCCGTTGGGAATTGTGAAATTGTTAATATCATACTATGAAAAGAGTATGGTATCATGCCATATATTTTTTATCTCTCTTGTTTGCTAATTCCAGGTAACAAAGGATGCCATGCAAGGAAGTGAAGTTGGAAAGCCTGTGTCTTGTTATGTCCTTGATGCATTTCTTAGTATTGACCGTGATAAATTTTTCCTAAATCATCTTCAAAGTAGAGGAATCTTGCGGTCATTTCTAACGGAAATAAACAACTTCTCTTGCAAGGTTTGTCTTCTTCCATTAAAATTTATCACTCTCATCTGGTACTTGAAACTCAAAGTTGTTTGTGAGGAAGAGTTTTTAGTTTTTAAGTTTATAGGCTGAATAGTTGAATCACCTAGAATTCATCTATTAATAGAAAATCATGTGCAAGACAATTGGCAGTTAGTCTGACATAACACAAGCTAGATATGTGCCCCATTTGATAAGTTAGATATGGATATCTAGCACAAGTTAGATACAGATCTCATGGGGTTACCTGCTGCAAGAGAGAAAGCAAGTTGGTACTGCAAAAAATTGTGTTATTGAAAATTAAAAGAAGAAATTGAATGTTAAACCAAGACTATTTAAAATAAGCTTCATTACCAATTTTTGCAAAACAAAATTGGTGTGCTCCGATCTCATGATGCTGCATGTCTCAGTTTTCTATCTTGCAAGAATGAAGTTTTTTTTTTTTTTTTTGATTGAACTGGAGATAAAATTGGATTACTAAATCGATGATGTACAATGAGATATGGGCTTCATTTTTAGGTCTTACAATAACTTGTCTCATGAGATTGACAAAAAATGAACTACTACTAGAAAAGTTAATGTAAATAATAATAACTCAGAATGTTAAATAGAGAATATCTAATGATTTTCAATATGACTTGATTCAAAAAAAGTAAAATAAATGTTCTCCAACCCCTCAATGCTTATGCCTCACAGTTGGCCATCTATCCAAAGTGAAGAAAATGCTAATGATCTTTTTTTTTTTATTATTGTTTAAATAATAGACAGTTAGATGGGTAACCACTTTCATAAGCCATAGAATAACCTGGTCACATAAGATTCAAGCAAAATAGATTCACTGTTCATGCAATAATAATAGTGGCATTAAAATAAAATAAAATTTCTATCAAGTAGAATTTTCTAAAATGAAAAAATTTTGACCCTAAAATACTCTTTTATGCTTCACCTTCATGACATTTTTTTCGGTGATAAGCATAAGCAACTCAAAATATGTTATGCTATCATTTCATGATTCTACATGCTTCATTAGATTAAAACATATTTAAGAATTCATAAATTAAATATGTTTTATTCTCACTTTTATCTCTGTGTTCTCATAGATCTATTTTCAGTTCATTGTGTGCATGCTTAATTTGGGCGTTTTGAATCCACTTTCCTGTTCAAATATTGTCTAGGTCATTTGAAGGTTGCTTGTAACTTGACACTATATTTGATTATTGTGCTTCACTAAATTGAAGATTGAAAATGGGGCTACGCTTATGTTTCATCTACTATAATATTTTCAGCCTGTACAGGATGCTTGGTGCTCATTGGAATCACAACAGAGATTGTGCACCCTGGAGGCTCAACTTTCTTTGTTGTTGAGAGTCAGTGATAATTATGGCAAGCATGGTGCTCAAATCCTTTTGTCTATGGGTGCCTTAGATCAACTTGGTTCGTCAAAGGCTGTGCTATTGCAGAGCCAGGTAGTGTTAATTATTTGTTAAGTTGTTTGTAAGATGCATGTTTGATGATTAGGTGACATTTCCAGGGAACCTCAAGATGGTATGGCACTCCTTCTGCAAGAGATAGACTTGGAGAGGCTGATAAGAAAAGATTGCTTGTAATTCCAGTTCTCAGATTGGTTTCTAGTTTGACATCACTTGTTGAGTCATCAGAGTACTTGGAGGTACTATTATTTTACTGTATTGATTCAATTTTTCAGTTAAAGCAAAGTGACAATAGTGAACAAACAGCTAGTAGAGAATCAGAATCAACTGCAACCATCAAATGAATATTCTATTATAGTAATATACTAATTTTCCTTCTGTAACATGAAATTATCAAGTGCCTCAAACTGGAAGTCAAATTCAGGAAATAGTACAGCCATCATTCCTAGCTTTGTTTGTTAACCATGTTTGTTGTATGGTGAAGTTATTCTTGCATTTGGTTATTTCTAGTGATATTTGCGCAGAGTTTAATGACACATTATGATCCATGTAGCCGTCCTATAGTTGGGACTCTTAGGCTTTTTGGTTGATGATTTTTTTTTAATTTTCAGTTTGCAGCTTTCAGAAAGTAAAATTAAGGTATTGAAAATTGGAAATGAAAAGATAAATATTTATCAGATCATTCGTCTTTAATAAATTCAAATGTGACAAAGTCATTTTTAAATATTTATTTTTTGGCTTTCGAATTTTATTTTCTGAGAAACACAAAATATTTTGAAAAGCTTTCCAACCAAACAAAGCCTTACCTTTGTTAGTGGCGTTAATGTTTTGTAGTATTTTCATATTTATGGTAAATGTTGATGCTCAAAATTGGTAAAGTTCTGTTCTCTCGTGTTAGGTCACATCAATTGTAATTCATGCCCCATTGTTGAATACTTGTATTAAGTGTCATTTGAATAATTGCTTATGATTCTACTTTTTTTTTTCCTGTTTGTTGGAGCTTTATGTCATAGATGCATGCTGCAGTTTCTTTGTGATCCCGACAACAAATAGTTGAATGACAATGTTTTACAAAAAAAAACATTTTGTATGTGGATGTCTGACATAGACTGTAAGTAGATGCTGAATAAAGAAATTATCTACTGAACTTGCTTTTTTGTATTTTATTGATGTGTAAGTGACTGATTAATTAAGCTTCTTATTAGCTTAAGGTAGGTTTTGACTTTGCCTTGTTAGTAGGACGCCTTATACAATGGGTTATCAATGTACCTTAAATACAAAAACGAGTCATTTGCAAGAAAGAATTACTTCTAGCAAAGAGAGATTCATAACTTCTATTCAAGCTATTTATGTACTCGTAAATGATTTCACCAACCTTGCTTCTATTAACATTTACACATTTTGATGCTCTACTATAATACTGTCAAATGCATCAGCTGCCAAAGGTATACAACACCTTCTTTAGCTTCAACGTCCTCTTCTTTGTTTTGGACAATTTCCAAAACTTTTTAAAAATCTTTTCTTGTCTCTTAGAAAATAGAATTTAGAAGTTGAAAATAAAATAAAATAAATACTTAGAATTGATTTTTTTATATTTTAAATTTATTAGAGGTGGATGGTGTGATAAATATTTTTAAAAAAACTTTTGAATGATTTTTATTTTCTAAAAAAATGAAAAAATGAAAATTTTAGAGCTGCCAAAGGAGAAAATTTTCAGTTGTCAAATGAGGTCTTATATTCTTGAATTATTAGTGTACTACATTATGAGACTTCGCAAAGAGTTAAGCAAACTTCACAATATTAGGTAAAATTTCATACCATAGCCTTTTCTAGGTTGGACAAATTATCTGAAAAGCATTTAATTGTAGCCAATGCTTGAAAAACAATGTTTGTTATCACAACCCTTCTAGGTGGTAGAACTTTTCATTGGTTCTGCTTGAGAGTATCTTGGTCTTGCAAAAACAATTAGCGGGCTTTCAAATGAATAAATGATCCTTTCAGAAGAATTAGATTGACTTGTAGTGTGGGTTTTTTATTGGGTGGGTAACATCAATGAAGCTACAGAGAAGCTATCAGCTTAGAAGGGAGAGCAAATTAAAGAAATGATTTTAAAACTGTGTATTACAAGGACTAAATCTTTCTGTACTAACTCTTAATGAATTATTTGGGATTTAAAAGTGAAAGAAATCATTTTATCTATTGATGGTTGCAAATTGTCATATCACCAAACCATTTTCTCATTGACACTGTTAGAGATATTGGTCTTTTGACTATATGCCTTAACAAATGGCCAATGGTTAATTGTGGCAAACTTCAATTCTCTTCAATCTTTACTCAAGAAACATCGTAGAAGGGCATCAGCAGCTAGCGCAAAGTAGAATTTCACATGTTTTTGTTATCAAATCTGTATGTGAATAAGGTTGAATTAAATGAATATTCTAGTGTGAACAACTAACAAAATAAAGTTATAACTACAATGATCATAATATATCAGAGCATGGTCTTTTCTGTTGAGAAATAGAGAGATTTTGTTTCTTGCTTACTTTTCTTCTTTTTCAGCCATTAGTGGATTCAGTTATCTTGCAACAGTTTTTCACTAGTGTTATTTATTCTGTCTGCTTCCTGCCTTCTTATCCCCCTTGTTGTTTCTCTGTCCTGTTAGTTTTGTATTCCTGCCAGTTTTCACTTGTCTTATTTATTCTGTTTGCCTCCTTTGCCTACTACCTATTTTGCCACCTTATATTATCTTGAGTTTGCCCACTATCTGACAACAGTGATGTTTATTAAGATTGTAGCTTATAGATTGCTAGATTGTATAGCTTCTTTTGAAATTTGCAATGTGGAACAAATAGAATATGAATAGAACAATACCATATTGCAATAGGATTTTATCCAGCTTTCATATATTCACAATATATTTTGGTTTTCTTAATAGTTAATATCTTGTTTGTAAGGGACAAACTAATCCATTGATTTTTTTTTTCCCTAAAATTTCTTTCGCAGTAACACCTCTAGTGTTTTGTGTTTGATGGATTTGCCAATGATGTATACCTAGCTGCGTGAGAAAATCTCAAGTATTTAGATTGCCATATAAGTCTCATAGATACCTTTGTTGGAAGTGTCAAATGGGTCAAGTCCCCATAACATCTGTATTTAGTATGATCCAGCCACTTGGATATGGACTAGTAGTGATCCCTTACTTTGCAGCCCGTAGATCAGAATTCACTCTACAAAAATTCGAGCTGTGCCTGGTGAAAATTCGAGCTGTGCCTGGTGTGTAGCATGTGCAGCTTGTGGCTCACTAGCATGTCTATCCTGTCTTGTGTTCCCATATAAATTTTATCATTTCTCTTCTTTACCCTAAAGCATTTTTGTAAGAAAAAAAAGACATAAGTGTATAAATTGCCACAACAGCTTGATCTTAAAATACTCCTTTTCCTTAATAATTTCCCACATTTCATTCCAATTTCCAATCAATCTATCTCAACCAGTGAGTAGTGTCATGGTGACATGGCCACTCATATCTCTGCGTCATGGTGACTGGGCCACTCATATCTCTGCGTCTTTGTAATTGATCTAATTACAAAGTAAATTAGTTTTAGAAGACTTTAATAAATATTTTATATCATCCAATTTATCTTTTTTTTAGGAAGTTTACGTAGTTGTAGACATTATAATTTTTTTAACAATATATAATTAGTTTTAGAATATTTTGTACAGTTTCATGTTTATTGGAATGACACGGCCCGTTTATATCACAATTAACATGACATGGTACAAATCAGAGCCTGAGCTATTGCTGTCTCTGTTCTCTAACTTAAATCTTGAAGAAGTAAACCTCTGTTTATTGGGTCATTCTTGCTGAATGTTTTGCACCTGTCTCTTTGGGTAAAGCACTCAATTATATCTTATTATGGTACATTATTATTTGTGTTATGCTGGCATAAAATGTATTCTTAGTATCTGGATTTGGCAATCTGGAGTGTGGAATGAAGTTGCTCTGTTGGTTTTGCGTTGAGTTATATTAGTATGTATATTTTTATCCATCCTGTTCAGCCCTGTAGAATCTCCAATTGTTTTTTGCTCAGGTTAAAAATAAAATTGTACGTGAAGTCTTAGATTTTGTCAAGGGACACCAGTCAACTTTCAATCAAATTCTGAAGGAAGATATCTCAGATGCTGATGAGCTGGCTTTGGAGCAGAGTAACCTTGTTGTTTCTATTCTCAGTAAGGTATCATCTCACTCTGAAGTTTCTTGGATTCTATGTCATGGGTGTTCATTCAGTTCAAACCAAATCGAACCTTCTAAATTAGCCAAACCAAAATTTTATATATTAATTTTTAGTGACCAAACCAAAACGAATAAGAATGTAGATTAAATTGAAACAAAATCAATTTTTTAGTTTTATTTGGTTTTGATTGAACTAAATTTTCATCTCTACATTATAATTTTTAAATTTTATTCTAAATTAAATATTTTTTGATCAATTGTTATTTTATAATATATAATATGTTAAATTAAACTGTTATATTATAATTTTTTGTTATAAATTTAATAAATAATAAATGCTACACAATGAATTTCAATGAAAAATATATATTTTATCATTAAAAAAGAAAAAGATAAATTTGGTTTACAAATTATCAAACCGAAATCAAACTTTGAGTGTTTTATGCTTTGGTCAATCCAAACCAAACTGAATCAATTTGATTAAGAATTCAAACTAAGTCAAAAATTTTATTCACTTTATTTTGTTTTAGTATTTAATTCCCCCTTTCTGAGCTTTGGCCCAACGGTAAAGTTGTTGCCTTGTGGCCTAGAGGTCACATGTTCGAATCCTGGAAACAACCTCTTGTAAAAAAGTAGGGTAAGGCTGTGTACAATGGATCCTTTCCTGGGACCCCGCGTGACGGGAGCTTCATGCACTGGGCAGGGCAACCCTATAATTAACTCCCCCTTTCTGTGTTCTTTCCATACTTTGTTTTGCTTCGCTAAAATTCCAGTGTCTAAGTTTCATTGTTGTCATAAATTTATTCATTCAAGGTATGGCCATATGAAGAAAATGATGAGTATGGTTTTGTTCAAGAACTTTTCTCCATGATGCACAGTCTTTTTAGATTCGAGGTTGCATCTTCCAATTTTGCCAAATCATCTGATGCACTTGAGGTATGCTCTCCATTTGTTTTAGTTTTTTATGCTAGAGTACGTATGTTCACATTCTGTTTTGTGATGCATGTTAACAACTGTGCAGAATCAAAAATCAGAGTTTCTTACTTTTCATCTGTGCTTTAGCTTGAGTTCATATCTGTTTTCGCTGTTGAAGAGGAAACTAATCAGGTTGCAGGTGGGTATATGTACATTTCCTGCTTTAAACTCAATGCTTGATGCCTGTAGTAGAATATTCTTATTGCCTTGTAAACAGGTGTTCATTAGCTAATTAGTGTCGTAGAATATCTTGAAGAATATCTTGCACATACAAACCCTTTGATGCACTGTACAAATCTCAAATCTTGAATGCTGCTTTGTATTGGTGCAGTTTACAATTTTACTTTAATTGAATTCCGACAATAACAATGTAGAAAATAAATTGCTTTTAACTATAAAATATATTTTCCCATTAGTTTCTCATAACATTAGCAGTCTTCAAATAAAAACATTCCTGATTCCTCTAATCGTCTTTTATGATTTGGTTAATCAAACTGTTTATAGGTTTGCATTCTAGTTGGTATTACTTATGTATAAGTTTATCATTCTCTATGATTAGCTGAAGCTGTATATTATCTGCTTTACCTTGTATATTTTAATCCCTTCTCTCCTCTCAGTGTTCTTGTACGTACAGGATTGGTCCATATGCACTTTCTCAGTATGATTATCTTGTCAGATAACTTTTGGGGTGTTAATTTAGATGGGTCGGGTCGGTTTGGGTTGAAAAAATAATAAAAAAATCCCAACACGAACCCGACCCGAATAACCCAATTAAAAATGACTTAATTTGACTATTTTCATTATAGTTCTTCACTTTTATCTTAATACTCCATCATTATCATACTAACATTGATATTGATATCCATAAAAACATCTTAATTTTTAAAATTAAATTTGATTTTAACCAAAAAAAACTCAAAAAAACCTAATTTCTGTCAACACGAATCCGACCCGAAAATCTCCAACCCGAAATCCCTCCAACCCGAACCTGACCAGAATCCGAAAACTCCCAACTCGAACATGATTTTTTTCGGATTGACTTTGGTTAGGTCATTAGGTCGGGTTCATTTTTGACACCCCTACTTTTTTACATCCATTTGGAACTCCTGCAGCATTATTTTTTAACCAATGAGAAAACTGTTAATAGAATTGATATGGGCTACAAGAGAAAAAGGTTGGAAACAACCAACACTTTATGTTTTAGCATACCCTTTTGCAACTAAATGTGTATTATAGCCACCAACTTTACCATTGAAAATTATTGATTGCACTATTTTAAATATCATTCCATTGAGCCTGATATGGGCAACGTAGGGTTCCACTCCCGCATCGGGACTTGGTGTGGGCTGTGTGATGTAACACACCTAGGAGAGGTCTTTGGAGATTCGATGCGGAAGGCTCAACATACTGGCATGTGCATTTCTTTTCTTCAACACTCCTCATTGTGTTACTAATGCTTTGTTTAATTCGAGACGTGCATGGAGAAAGGAAAGGACTTCCTGAAGATAGAAATTCTTCGAAGCGAAGGAAGAGAAAGACAACGGATGGATAACGAATCACTGTAGTAAGGAAGACATAAAAGAGAAGCCAAAAAGAAAACTAGCAGTGCTACTGCTGGCCGTGCCGCCCTGCACGAGCAGTAGGCCATGCCACATGCGCAAGCAGTGGTGAAGGCTGTGCG